>CM069904.1:121999150-122343152 GCA_036172215.1 Camellia granthamiana
GAATCCACTTCAGTACTGGATTTAGTACACACACACGCACATAACTATTCCCGCCGCATGTGTCTTTGTAACCATGGTCACTGGGAAATGCTTTTTTAGTATTTTTTTTTTAACTATTTTTTTGGGATAAAATTATTGCTAAAAAAATTTACTTATTTTTGGTTAAATATTTTGGATTTTTAATAAAGTTTTGTACATTTTATAATCTTCTGTAGAGTACTTGAAAGTAAAGTAAAAGATTTTAATAGAAATTTAAAGATTTTTAACTAAACATAAAAAATAAAAATAAAAAGTTTGGAAAAAAAAATGATTTTTTTAAACGTTTATCAAACCAATTGATCCTATTCAGTGTGTTTGGTTTGAATTTTTTGGATTAAATTTTTTGAAAACTAAGTTTTTTGATTTTTGTATTTTTTTTGTTTTTAATGAATATTTTTAAAATTTCAAAACATTTTTTTTACTTTTTTAGATGTATTTTATTTAGATGTATCTAAAAAGTAAATAAAGTGTGAAAAAATATTTTAAAAAATTAATAAATACATAAAAATACAAAAAATATATTGAATTATCGTATTTTTTTTTTATATTTTTGGTATTTAGTGAATTTTTAAAAGGTTTTTTTTTACAAATTTTTTACTTTTTGGTATATTTATGTTTAGTATGTCTAAAAACTTTTAAAAAAAATTTCTTAAAATATTAAAAAAATTTCGTAAAAACAAAAAAAAAAAACGAAAAATAAGAAAGTAAAATTACTTAATTTAAATTTTTATTTTTTTTTAAAGATTTATTTGCTAGCGAATTAAGTTGAATCTAAACGAGGAAAATTATTCAGGCTTACATAGCGAAAGTCTACGAACAAATATTTTTTCCATAAAAGTACACTATGCAGTGTTTTTTTATCTTGAATGGTGCCTACTCTCCACTAGATGAATACAATATTGCACACCTCTCTAAATTTTTCACAAAAAAACACAGAATATAGTACTGGTGTACATCTTGGTAGAATGTGGGCTCCTCTACAAACACCGCATTCTATGTACTTTATTTGTAAAAAATTTGTAGTTACTAAATTTTTTTATTTCTAAACCTAAGGTTGCTCGCCGGGTAGAATTATTCGGTGTCCATGAGGTGCCACGTGTCCATGTCATAGACCAATCAACAAATGCCGTGGCCTCTCCTTGTTTTCCCAATTGCCGCTACGAATTCGTGGACTCTACCTTTTTTCACCAATTGAAGTGGATCTTGATCACCACCTAGCCATGCTCTCGGGGCATGTAATGACTTCTCCTTTAGCAAAGACCGGTTGCATGCCCTGCAACCTCCTGTGGGTACTCTCCATTGCTTTGCAATGCTTCATACAAAGCAAGGGAATCCAAGATGGGCATGAAAGGCTCAACATCGGTGAAGAGTAGTGCATCATTAGCAGGGAACAATGGAGGTTCGGTGTCGAAGTTGAAGCTTCTTGCATGTTCGATCCAAGGACTTAACGAGACTACGCGGTAATGTCCTCTCCTTTTCTACCTTGCGATCTTTCGTCGTCGTTTTCTGAGATTTTGCAGCGAGTGGGGTTGGGAGGTAGGAAATTGTTGGAGTTTCTTCTTGTTCTTGGAGCAGATTGTGGTTGTTTTGGTTTGAGAGCTTCTCTTGTTCAAATGGGTATTCCAGTAATTCTTTACTTCGTTGTCCGTTCGTCCTGGAGTCGACCAGCAATCAGTGACCAACTACATTAAGAAAAAAATAAATAATTAAATAGGTTTAAAGTCTTTTTTGGTGAAGTCTCTTAGGTCAAATTTGATTGTCGAATTAAGTTGAGTGAGATTAAGGGTTGGTTTGGTATCATCAAAAAAATTCAAAAAACCAAAACGTCACTAAAAAAACAAAAAAATTCATACTATTTACCTCTTTTTTGGCAGGAAATCTGTCATTTGAAAAAAAAAAGAAAAAAAAAAGAGGAGCAAAACGGCGCTGCACAAAACTGTGCAGCCACACATCTCAAGTGGTTTGAAAACGTGGCACACTTGTAGCCACACATGCCACAAAAATAAAAAAATAAAAAAAATGAAAAGAGATTGACAGTGCACTGCGCAATACTGCTGCTTCTGTCAGCAATGGATAATTTCGTAATTTTACAATTTTGTACAATATTTTAATGTATATTTTTTTGTAAAAAGTCAAGTTAACCCAAATATTCATATTTTTTTCTTTACTTTTAGTTCAAAAAGACAAAAAGTGTACTTATTTAGGACACCCCAAACAATCCCTAAGAGTACGGTAAGATTGAGTGATGGATTACTGATTCAGTGATATTAGGTGATAAATAAATTACATTTGATTGTGCACTAGTGTGGTCGTATTAATTGAGTAAATCTATAAAATTATGTAACAATCCTCATAAATGTATAACGTGACTGTTTGATGGGTAAAATGCTCTTTAATCATCTAATTTATTGGATTGGATTGTGAGTCTCACTTCCATGAGAATGTTAACTCCACCATTGGAGGATTAGCAATCAAATGAGTTTCTTAGTTTTATGTCATTTTATCTCAACCAAATATGATTTTGATCAGGCTCATTGATTAGCAATCCAATTGGGTCTCTCCGAACGCATAAACAAACTTGGCCTTAGGTTTTAGTCTTTCTGTGGTGAGAGCTTATAGATAGTTAGATAGTTGTTTTGAAAAGTTGGTTAAAAGTTAAGTTTTTGTGATTTTTTTTTACTAAAAAAAAGTTAAAAAGCTAATTTTTTATTTTGTTCCCAAAACACCCCTAAGATGTTGGGTTCAAACCTCATCTCTGATGAAGTTGGATGGAAGAGCTTTATTAATCCTTATCTGTCCCCGGTTGTCACCTATAGGCTTCATTTGGGAAGACGGGTTGGGTTGGGTTTAGGGCTGTTTTAGTCATAAAAAAATAAAATAAATTTTTTGACCTAATAAGACAAAATATCAAATCAAACTCATAATTATTACATTTTTTATCTCACAAAAAGTCAAAAAACCATTCCCAAATAAAACATTTTAATCTCAAGTTAAAATAACTAAAATGTCAAAAAGTCAACTCAATTCACAAACGAACCCATAGCGGGTTCATCTGTCTCCGCCACTTAGCGGCTTGGCTACCTTTCTTCATATTTTTAAGAGCAGGCTAGATATAAATTGTATTCTAGATCCTCAATCAAAAAATTTTAAAAGACTGTGTAATCTTGACCACCCAACACAATGCATGTCTGGTATCATTTTTGTTTATTTGTTTTCTAGAAAAAAAATTTATTCAGTGTGTTTGGTTTCAGTTTTTTGAATTCAGTTTTTTTAAAATTAAGTTATTTGTTTTTCGTATTTTTTTATTTTTAGTGAATATTTTTTAAATTTTAAGTAAATTTTTTACTTTTTTAAATACACTTTACTTAGATGTATTTAAATAGTAAAATATTTGTGAAAAAATATTTTTAAAAATTAATAAATACACAAAAAAAATGAAAATGTACTAAATTTTCACATTTTTTTTTGTATTTTTTTGATATTTAGTATATTTTTTAAAGATTTTTTTTCACAAATATTATACTTTTTAAGTGTGTCTAAAAATTTTGAAAATTGCTTAAAATATTAAAAAATTCATTGAAAACATTAAAATATGAAAAATAAAAAAGTAAAATTTTTTAAAAATTGTTTTCTGAAAACTGGAACCAAACATTATTTTTTGATACGAATGATTTCAGGAAACTGGAACCAAAGTAGAATTATCTTTTGCCAAAAATTATTTTTAGAAAGAAAAATTCTATTCTTACATAAAATTGATACAAAAAATTTGACAGGAATGATGTAACATAGCCATTATTATAAATAAATTCATTTTTAATGATATTTTATTTTGAAATGAAAGGTCCACAATCAGTGGCGGAGCCAAAAATTAAGTTAGATTGGGCATTTATTAATTAAATTTTAAAAAAAATTATGATCAGCATTAATATATTAATAATTTTACGAGCTAAATTAAAGTGTAAAAAAAAAAAATCAAATATTCATTATTAATTGTAACAAATCAAAATTTTAAAATAGTGTGAAATAGTTCGGTGCAGAATGGTGATGTAAATTTGCAATTTTAGCATAAAAAATTATGGATCAAAATTTCTAATTTTAAAAAATAAAAGCACATAGTTTACAACACAAATTATTATAAAATCTTTTTAATTTTTATTTGCCAGAAAAATAGTAGAGATATGATATTACTTATAAATGATGTGGTTTGAATGAAAATAATTAAACATTTTTTGAATATCATACAGTGTTACCTATGTGATGTTCATTGCATGAAAAATCACAACTCATTCTAAGTGATCTGCCATTATCTCTTAACTACTTAAAAATGATGAGTTTATTATATCAAATCTATAAAATTTCCTACTACACTATTGATTTAGACTATTAAATAGACAACAACACATAATACTTCCAAACCATCGAATAACTACTTGTGTTATGAATAATACAAAAAAAAATCTTTAATCAAAGAGTAAGTTAAGATAAAAAAAGAAAATACATTTTTCCTATAGAAATAAACAAAGAAAAAAATCAAAACCCACGAGAGCACGTACCCCCGCGGCTTTCTTTGGCTCTGTTTCTGTCCACAATAAATCACATTATTATATATGAAAATTATGCATAAATTTTTTTTTGTGGGTATAGTATTACTCTTTTAGAAAACACCTTTAAACTGTTATTGTATTTTCAAAAACTATTTCATACAAAATATAAAAAAAATGAAAGGAAAACTTTGAAAATAATACCTAACAAATCTTCCACTAAAAAAATAAAATAAAAAATGGAAGACACAGAAAACAAAATAAATAAAGAAAGAATGAAAGAAAAAGAAGTAGAGAGTGGAAAATGAGTGAGCGAACCAACCGGTTGCCGAGAAGCTTATGCAATCTGATGATGAGGTCTTTCTCGTCATCTGACATTCTTCCACGCTTTATGTTTGGTCTTAGATAATTTTTCCATCTCATCCTGCAGCTCTTACCCCCTCTCATCAAACCTAATATACACCAGAGAGAGAGAGAGAGAGAGAGAGAGAGAGAGAGAGAGAGTGATTGTCACACATTTAGAATCAACTTCAATTCTTAAAAATTATTTTTCAAGTATATGTAGAGCTAATTATTTACCTGATTTTTCAGAAACATTAGCCCAGTTACCTTCTCCGTGAGCTTCTACATAATTTTTCAATATGATATCCTCTTCTGGTTTCCACAAACCCTTCTTTATACTTGACTTCCCTTCTTTCATCTCCATTACTAGTATTTAATTCTCTCTCTCTCTCTCTCATACACACACGGGTGTGAATGAGTAGTCAAAGTGGAAGTTGAATAAGATTATATATAGATAAGTGGGTGTGGAGTATGGAGTATGGAATGTGGAATGTGATGTGAATGTGGTTAAAAGCACAGTTAAGAGGCAGTCTTGCATGGATTTCACACACCATGGTGGATAGTGGTAGTGATAATGAATGGATGGTGCTCAAGGATTAGACTTGAGAGGGACCCTGGCTTTGTTTTTTCACTTTAAGCTTTCCTTTTTCCCCCATGACATTTTCTTTTGACAAATGTTAGAGATCATGAAAATTTTATCATGAAAGTAATCATAAAAAATTTGTAACCCTTAAATTATCTTGATTAGTGTGTGGTGCTTTATTGTAAGTGTAATTCAAAGGTCACAAATCTTTCATGATCATTTTCATGAAAAACTTTTCATGATACCTAACATTGCTGTTTTCTTTTATCTTGAAAGAAAAATTATTGCTCCACTTGTGGATGGGGGGTGAGGGAAGAAAGATCACTCATATAACTTTAGGGCACACTCAAGACTGCTTTTGGATCGAGAAAAGATTCAAATACAACTTTATTTACAAATTTGAGATTCAAGAATTGTATAAATGATATAAATAGGGGATAATTTTTATTATAAAAAAAATTCCAGGTTTGAGAATTTTAACAAAATAAATCTTAAAATTTTAATTTTATCAATTTATTTTCAATCCAAACCATTTACCTATTTTTGTTAAGTAAAACTAATGGAAAATAGCAGTATTTTAGTTTTTAAATGCAGTGCATATATATAAAATATCTAAAATATAATTTTTTTATTGAGTTTAATGATTAAAATAATCATTTTTTCATTGACCTTACTTAACGGAAATAGACAAATAATTTAGATTAAAAATAAATGAAAGTGTAAGTTTTAAATTAATAAAATTAAAAAGCCCAGTTTATTTTGTTACAATGATCAAAATTTGGATTTTTTCTGTTGTGATTTTCCTTATTAATAATTAATGAGACTAAATGATTGACTTAGGTGGTGTTTGATAAAACTGAAAATTGAAAATCAAAAATTTGGCATTGAAAGCTGAATACTGAATTTTCTAAGTTGAAAAGTTATTTAACAAAAATTTAAGTATTGAACTATAACAACTTATTTAATATGTATAACATTAAATTTAAAAATTATTATTTTTAAATTTTAATTTCAATTTTAGATTATGATATAAGTTGGTGGTGGTGAAGGCAACAATAATGCCTATAACACCACAATGATGGTGGAGATAGAGATATAGTGGTTGTGGTGATGATAGAGAGATAATGTAATGATAGTTGTTATTGTGGTGGTAATTATGATAACAATGGCAATGGTTGTGAAAGTGAATGATTATAGTAGTTGTGGTGGTGATGGTGGCAATGGTAAAAGTGATTGTGATTATGGTAATAAAATTATGGTGATACTTATGATAATAATGACAATAGTGAATTGTATGGTTATAATCGTATATGTTGATCCTTATGTATAAGTATTTATAAATTTAGTCAAAATTCAGTAAATTTTCTATTTTTAAAGTTTTTTTAATTTTTAGTTTACATTTTAAGAGTCATTTATTTTTTTAAGTGATTTCATTTATGATTATCAAACGGATTTAATTAATTTTCACTTAATACATTCAGTTTTAAATATGATCAATTAGTTTATCAAATACCACCTTAGTAGATGAGAATTTTTCATAAGTTTGTGATGCTCGGACACACAACAATTATTTTTCTTCTTCTCCTATCAATCTAAGAAGTACAAACACTTCAAACAAGATGATGTGTTTGTGTGTCATTAGACACTTCTTTACACATGTTCGACACTCGTTCAAACGTATTTTATTTTTTAATAATTTTAAAAAATATAATGAATAAGTATATTATAGTTTCTTTTTTCTTTAGTAATTAGACTATGTTTGATTAGTACACTTAACCAAACGATAGGAAAAACACTTAACCAAACGACAAGAAAGACACGAGGTGGTTGGATTATATCAATCATATTGGGTTGTTTGGAGATGATTTAAATAAGTATACTTATTTAATAAGTACATTTATTTAGGTCATATATATATATCACCTCTTTACTTTTCTGTAAATTTTTTCATAAAAAGTTAAAAAATATACTAAATAACTAAACCACAAACGATTAAAAATAAAGTAAATGACTATAATTTGATATTATTGTAATTTAGCATCTTACATAATACTTGCATTAAATATTGTCATCTTTGTGTTATCCTTTAATGTGTGTGTGTGTGTGTGTGTGTGTGTGAGAGAGAGAGAGAGAGAGAGAGAGAGAGAGAGAGAGAGAGAGAGAGAGAGAGAGAGAAATAGTAGGTTGATAACATTTGAGCATCAACTAATGAGTATCACTCTTTTACTGAAAAAATTATCAACGCTAATATTCTGTTGGCTTCATCACATACGTGATTTATGTCACATAAATTACATCAAAAAATATCTAAAATGTGGACTTATTTATTTAATTCTTGCATTAGGTAAGATGGTTGCGTAAGTTAAATTAACATAATTGGACGTTTGACGTTGCTCTATAAATTCAAAATTTTAAACTAAACATTTCTCTTAAAATTTCGAAGTATAATTACTTTATTTGATTCTGAGAGTATTCTAAAGATGGAATTTTTTGTTTTCTTAATTATTTCGCGTTAAGAAGATGTGAAAGTTTATTTGTTTTTATAAATACAATGTTTTTCAAGATGTGAACTGAGAGAGAAAAAGATTGTCATGATTGGAGTTAAAATACGGCATTGAAATTATATGTTATGTATGTAAACAATCTTCATTTTGCAAGTCTAAAGACTTACTATTGCTGTATTGTTTTCTTTTTATTATTATTATTTTTTTGCGTTGGCATTCCAAGTATCTTTTTAAAAGTAAGTTATTTGGTGGTCCTGAGTATAGCCACGTGATTGCCTTAGGTGAATTGTGATTTGTAGAGAGAGTGAAACTTACAATTTTGTATTGAGTGATTAAAGAATATCAGGAGATATGATGAATTGTGATTGATCAAAGATAAAGTCACGTGGTGTCCCTAGACCACGATATAATTTTTCCTTTTTGAATATTTGTTGTAAAGCTTCTTCTTCTTCTTATTCTTCTTCTTCTTCTTCTTTAAGAAAGCATAAAACTTCGTTAATAAACATAAGGTTGCCACATATCAAGAACAGTCAGAAAACAACAACTAGAATAACAAATCACAGACTAAAACCAAACGAACAAACACCCAGGAAAGGTCTTTTTGTTTTTTGGACATGCATATAAGCCCATCAATAATTTGGCATTATTATCGCATCAAAACTAAACAAAACTACACAATTGCTTTCGTCATCAAAAATTTGACATTCTATTCTCATTACACTGATTTGTGCATTTTAAATATTTTTTATGATTTAATTTTGTGTAGATAAAATAACTAAGTACACGTTTATATCAACATGAATTTTGAGCGACTATTATGAGCACCGTGTAAATTTTTATCCAACGCCCCCTGGGGTAGAGTGTGAGCAAAATGACCAGTTTGTGTGGGACTATAATTTCTCTCTCTCTCTCTCTCTCTCTCTCTCTCTCTCTCTTCTTTTTTCTTTTTCTCTTGAGAAATCAAAAAAAAAAAAAAAACTTAGGATTATTTTAAATTTACTAAAAATATAATTTATATTTTTCCTTTTGGATTCTTGTCATCGAAATATAAATTTAAAATTAACCTTTTTAAAAATGTTACCAAATGCTATTGAGATTAGTATTAAAAATTTACTAAAAAATAGTGATATTGGTGAGAACTGCTTGGGTCTGTTCTTAGTTTTCTTTTTGGAATTGCATAAGATGTTTGGTTTTAAACAAACATATCAAAATGGTTAAGCTTGGAAGCACATGCATTTTGCAAAGTAGTAGTAAAGACAAGACATTACATCCAATGACAACAAAAACACATTAAAAGGCATGCAATATTAGCCACTTTTAAGCTGTCATATACATACTTTGTTTTCTTTGATTAAGATATGATTCCTTTTGCTTTTTTTTTTTTTTGTTTTTTCAATTCTTTTCACAATGATATTCTACTTTTTGGGCAGCAAAGCCACAAGGATTTTCTCTATCTGTAAAGCTAAAGATATACCCTTTACTCAATCATTCTCACTACCAAATTCCATTTGTGCTGTGTATGCAACTCTAAAGGGTTGTTCAGTGGTGGTACAGATTTGGTAATAAAACCTAAGATCTCTTCTGAGAGGTTATTGGAGATTTATCAGATTGTTAATTTCAGAGTCTTTAAAAATTAGTTTTTAACCATACATACAAGATAACTCGGTTCCAATTGGATTAGGTTGGGTGAGAGATATCTTATGCGCTTGCTTAACTTTTTATTTGGAAGGCATGTTTAGGAAGTTGGCTACTTTAGTTATCTTTTTAATTTTTTGATTATTTTAGCTTGGCTAAAAAAATAGTGTTTGAAAAGCCAGTTGGCTTTTTTAGTTGATTTGATAATTGTGAAAAAAAAGTAAAATAATTATACTTTGGATGTGACAATTTATCTTATTAATTATTTTAATTTATTTTATCTTTATTGACTATTTTATCTCAAAAATCCTTTGCCAAACAGGGCCTAATGCAATGTAAAGAGGGTAAAACAAGCACAGCATAGGTTAGAACAACATATTTACATGTGTAGCACAAAAAGAAAAAAGGACCACACTTGATGGTGAAATGACAAAGACTTCTCTAAAAAATCATCTTCAATAGTCTTACAAGAGCTTTAGTAAAATAAAATATTTTTATTTCACTCCACTTTTTTTATAAATGCAATCCACAATTTATCTTTAATATCTAAAATTACAAATGATACAATTCCTAATGCATGCTGAAAACACTTCTCTATCTCTTTCATAATGAGAGTTACAAAAGGCATTTTATTCGTTATTTTGTGAAATTTTAAAAAATAAATAAAGTATGATTGTCGAATTATAAAATTTTGGCATGGTAACATAGCAGAATTTGATTTGATATTGTCCTTAGTATTAACCACTAGAGATGCTCTGACGGGACCAATTTACATTTGGTATTCTGTGACAAAAATAACAAGATCCAAAAAATTATTATATGTATTTGTTTTGGGTCCTTTTAATGGAATCATATTTTACATGGTCCACCTCTCTTTTTTTAGGCTTCCAATTTTCAAAAGCCCATAAATTCTTTGGGCTTTGATTTGGATTTAGGGTCGAAGTAGTGCTAGATCCTTCCATTGAAATGGCAAAGCTTAAATGAACCAGGCCCAATAATAAATGATTGGATTGATGGTCTAGTCATGCTGGTCAGCCCAACATCAAGTCTTCAGAACCCCTTTTCCCCATCTCCAAAATATTATTAGTAGCTTATCGCAAAGTATATTAGGTGAGTTATTTCTTACCTCTCAACTACTTTAAAAAGCTGGGTCAGTATTAACTCTCCTTTAAAGTTTTTTACCATGTCATTAGTTAGGACACATGATACTTATAGGTTATTGAATAATTACCTTTTATCTTTATTAAAAAAAAATTACGAAGAAAATGAAAAGTAAAAAGAGGAAAGAGGTGGCGGTGGCTTATTTTTCTAACAAAAGAAAATAGAAATCAATTGTCTTTAATTTGAGTTGGATCTTTACAATGTAGCCATTAATGGCTATTTATAGACAAATATTTGTAGGAAAAAACTATCAAATAACTACCACATTCTTTTGTTTCCCATACTTCACACTCCACGATCTTTCACTTCATCTTTATGTCTCCATAACTTCCCTTAATCTCCAATTCATGCTCCATGATCCTCCACATTCTCTATCATCTTTTCATATGTGTTTAATAATTCATAACTTCTCATAACCTCCAAATGAGTAGAAGAGTACCACGTGTCCTACAATTTATCAACAATAATAATAATAAAATTATTTATTTATGGTGCCAACATTACCTCTCGCAACTCTTTCGGAATGAGAAACCTCGAATTTATGAAGAGTTGTACATCAATTTAGATCATATTTGGCAATTAATTAATGTATTCGAAGGGAGACACGCATTCAAAAGTTCTTTTACCATACAATATGATTCAATTTTTGTTTAAAAAGAACCAAAACCTTGCTCCGAAGGTGTTCACAGCATATTTTAGAAGCTTTAAAAGTTTCGAATGCATAATAGTTACCTGCTTGGAGAGTTTATAAAGCTTCAAAACATAATTAAAATAATTTCACATGTTTCAAATTTTAATGTGCGTTTCGAAATTGGATTACTTTGCATGTGTTTGAAATGGTGAATTCTTAGCAAAATATCACCAATTTGATTTAGTCACAATGCATGCCAATGTTATTTTCTTTGAGCCATTAGTAATAGTTGGCCTTTCTATGCTTCACTTCGAGACCTTCAATGCATCATGAGACTATGGAAATTTCAAGACCTTCAAAGCATGATTCTTCTGACTTTAACAATATATTTTCACTTCCGATTGCACTACTTTGAAATGTTTTGAAGTGACAAACAACATACACACTCTTCAAATTACACTACTTTAAAGTGTTTTGTAGAGTTAAGAATTACATTTTAACCAGATATATAGACCTTTGAAGTGCTTTTGAAAAAGCTTTGAGCCACATTCGAACTAAATATATGAAACTTTGAAGTGTTTTCGAGTTTCGAATTACCTTCGAACCAAATATATGGACCTTTGAAGTGCTTTTGAGGGAGCTTCAACCCACCTTTGAGCCAAATTTGTGGCCTTTCGAAATGCTTTGACATACCTTTGAAACGAACATGATAAGATTTTGTAGGTAGGATGATTGTTAATAAAATCATAATATATGGAACAATACTTAAAGATGATTGTTTTATTAGCCATTTCATCAAAATTAAATTTTGATGCGGCCCACAAATCCAAAATAGATTTTGAACACCGAAAGTCATGGCATAATATAGCCTTGGAAATTCAAATGCTTTAACATTTTCAATAATGTCAAATATTTTAAATCCATCAATAGTAGGTGGATCATCATCTTTAATCACGTTTGGTCTAAGAACATATTCTTTGGCCAAATAACTTTCATCATTCATGGACAAATGGGATTGTTTTTTTATTTTAGCCATTAATGGCTTATGAAAATCATCCATGTGAGTTTTATCATTTTTTGGCCTAATTGGTTGTTCCATTTTAGTCATTGATGGCTGATGAAAATTAGAGATGGCAATGGGGACCCGGCCCGACGGGGACCCGACCTCCCGACCCCGAATTGAGTGGTGATTCCCCGAAAAATATCCCCGTGGGGACGGGGACGGTATTCAAAATTTCATCCCCGAAGATATACGGGCCGGGGACGGGGATACAGATTTCAGCCCCGGACCCGCCCCGACCCCGGCCCCGATCCCCGCCCCGTTTTCCCCCGATAGAAAATTACTGTTTTGCCCTTATATATATATAACATATATAATATAGGGTTTGGTTTTAAACCAAACCGCAGCCTCTTCTCCTCACTTCTATCTCTCTCTCTCTCTTCTACTCTCACTCTCTCCCTCACTGAATGACTCAAATCTCAGTCTCATCTCAGATCTGAACAGATCCGCCGCCGATCCTCCACCACCACCGCCTCCGTCGCCATGGCTTCCTCTTCGCAACACCGCCTCTTCGCTAAAATAGCTTTTGTTTCATCGGCAACTGCATTTGAGGAATGGACAGCCTTGACAGGGCTGGTTGGGCAGCTTAAAGGGCTCTGAAGGAAGGGATCTGCAAGGAAAATTTCTGTATTCCTCTCCTTCTATCTCTCTCTCATTTTTTTTTTCTTTTTTTTTTCACTGGAATGCTTCATACTTTCCAAAAAGTCGGTAGATTTGTTTCTATTGGCTGCATATCAGTTGTAAACCCTCTCTTTGTTTTTCTTTGTTTTTTTTCTTTTTCCAAGTTGGACTTCAAATTAAATTTGTTGGAGAAAGTTGCACAAAAATGGTACGCCGATCCTCCGCTGCAGCTTGACGAACAGATCTGCAGATTTTTTTATTTTTTTTAAGTGGATGATGATAGATACATATATATGTGTAATGAATAATTTCAGATTTTATTTTTATTTTTTTTTAAAGTTGCTGTTTGGTGATGATGATAGATTCATATATATATAAAGATTCATATATATGTATATATGAATCTATTCAATACAACAGATTTTTTAATTTTTGAGTATATATATTCATATACAACAAATTTAAGAATATGTATATAGAGATTCATATATATATATATATAAATTTTTGAGTATATATATGTTTATGTATACAACAGATTCATTGAATATTTTTTGAACAGGTCGGGGATTTTCGGGGTCGGGGAAACCCGAACCCCGATCGGGGGCGGGGGTGGGGGGGGCCGATAGGGTCCCCGTCGGGGATCGGGGCCGGGGCCGAGGAATTTCTCACTATCGGGGATCGGGGATCGGGAGGGTGGTCCCCGGCCCCGCCCCGCCCCGTTGCCATTCCTAATGAAAATCCTTCATAGACATGTTATTTCCATGATTTGACTTTCTAATAATAAGTTTTTCAACCCCTGAGCCTTATATGGAACATCGTTTTTAATCATGTTTGGCTCAACAACATACTTTTTAGGGATATTTACCAATAAATCCCATCCCACAAACAGTTACACCATTTGATCCCATCATTGTGTCTGTTGCTCTGATTGATCCTATCAGTGAGAGAATATAGTCTTCTTGATCCTTTTTTCCTTTTTTGCTAATATGTATTGGTCAATTATACCCTTTTTCACGTGGCTTTCCTTTAAACAATACATCAGAAAATTTTTCTTTTCTTTTTTATTTTATTTTTAAAACTCTCTTCTCTCCCCACAACGATCGCCAATAGAAACCCTAGAACACAGACCAATCTGTGTCGGCGGCGAAGGCACCAATGGCGCTGTGTGTGTATGGGTCACTGTGTGTGTGTGCATGTATCAGTGTGTGTGTTATGCGCTGAGTGTGTCTTAGAGAGAGAAGAGAAATATGGGTTTGGTCTGTGCTGTGCTCTGTGTGTGTGTGTTGTGTGTATGGTGTGGCCATATGTGTGTGTATGTTGTGTGTATGATGTGCGAGAGAGAGAATGCTAAGAGTGAGAGAATGGCGATGGCATCTGTGTGGCTGGGTTTCTTGATCGGAAAGGCTTTTGTTTGATTGATTGATCGGAGACGACACAGACCAATCTGTGTCGCCGGCGAAGGCACCAATGGCGCTGTGTGTGTATGGGTCACTGTGTGTGTGCATGTATCAGTGTGTGTGTGTTATGCGCTGAGTGTGTCTTAGAGAGAGAAGAGAAATATGGGTTTGGTCTGTGCTGTGCTCTGTGTGTGTGTGTTGTGTGTATGGTGTGGCCATCTGTGTGTGTATGTTGTGTGTATGATGTGCGAGAGAGAGAATGCTAAGAGTGAGAGAATGGCGATGGCATCTGTGTGGTCGTGAGTGAGAGAGAGGTGCTGGGTGTGTGAGTTGTGTGGTCGGGTGTCTCCGAGAGAGACCCAGTTAGAGAGAGGTGAGAGAGCCGTGTGTTGGGTTATGTAAATGGGTGTATGATGTGTTGTGTATGGGATGGCAGTGGTGGTGTGGTGAGGGTGTGTGTTGTGCATGTGTTTGGTGAAGCTTGGTCTTTCCACAGAAAAGTGAAGAAGTGCTCATCATTCTCCGAGCCCCCCCCAACCCCGAGAGAGGGAGAGAGAGGTGCCGAGAGGGAGAGGTTGAGAGTCTGTGTGTAGGTGTGCATGGGTGGCTCTTAATGGTATCTTCTCCCTCTCCCTAAGCCCGTGTGTGCATCTGTGTGTATGAGTGATCAGTCCCCCCTGTGCATCGTGTGGGTGTGTGTGTCATGCATGGGTCTCGTGTGTGCCTGTATGCCGTGTATTGATGGTGAGAATGGTAGGGAAAGAGTGTGTGAATGTTGTGCTGTGTGTTTGTGTTTGTTGAGTGTGTGTTCTTAGAGAGAGAGAGAAGCCTAGGAATCTAGAGAGAGAAGAGAGCTGCTTTTGGTCTGTGTGTGTATGGTCTCCCTCTCCAAGCCGAGAGAGAGAGAGAGATCACAATTGGCTGTGTGTATGCATGTCTATCTGGGTGTCTGCTGGGTCTCTCTTCCAAATGTGTGGCACGTGCTTCAGCCTCCCAAACGTAAGAAAGTAATAAAGGCATTGGTGTACTTTTCAGTTTTGTGGCACCTATCAAACACAATTAACGTGCCACGTGTAAATTTAATTAGAAATTCTTCACACATTAAACATTAACAACCAATGGGAAGCCTCCGTACATGACCCCCAGTGACCCCCACTGGGGGTCTTAGGCATTTTTGTAAGAGTATTTAGTAATTCGCGTTTACATAAAATTATGCATAAAATTCCCATATTATGTATGAAATGTTCCATTTTACTTAAAAAATACGTAGGTAAAATAACAAAGTAAGTAATATTAAGAAATATGATTACTTTGTCATGTCCTAGTATTCTTGGACATGAGAATTAGATTTAAATGAATTGAATATTTAGACACATTTGGACGGCCACACCTGAATCTAGTCCATGTAAAATAGACTCTATCTGCTTGATTGATGATCAGCTCATGTTTATAACACAGACAATTTATTGGCAATTTGGGATTCCATATCAGAAAATTTATTCTACAATAATTCTTGACATTTTCTCCATCATATAGCCATTTAGATACTTTCCACATGATCAAACCAAAGGAAATTTATAATGCCTTGTTTGGCATATACTCAAAAAGTCAAAAAGTCAAAAAGTCACTGTCTTATTTAAGGGTTGGTTTGGCATATACTATATAATCCATCTTTTTATTTTTTTATCTTTTGTCCATCACATTACCTCTCTACTTTTCTGCACATCTTTTCGTAAAAAGACAAAAAGTGCACTTTTTTAGGACACCCCAAACCAACCCTAAGTCACATCGTCTTATTTAAGTCACATCACCTCTCTACCACATCACTTCAAACTCAACCTATACCCAACCCATATTTCATAAAAAGTCAAAAAGTGCACTTATTTAGAACAATCTCTCCATTGGATTCTTGTTTGGTAAAAAAGATAACCCAATTTATTTTGCTTCATAAATCTCCTAAAAAGGAGGTGCATAATTGAGTAAAGACAAAAAAAAAAAAAAATTCTTAGACAATATTGCCAGAGTAATATGTTACTATAAACCAGAGTAACATGTTACTATGAGATAGAGTAATATATTAACATGTTACTGTTTACATCAATTTCGTCGGTAATATTTATTTATTTTTTTAATAATTTCATAGTCAACGTGAATCTTATTTAATAGATATTGATGAGAGGATTATAAAAATATTAATTTTATTAAAAATTGACATCTAGATGAAAAGTTATATTATTTTAAAATTTAATATTTTGATTATAGTGGTATTTGTTAGATTTTTTAAAGAAAGCTTTTTATATTTGTCTTTAATACATTAAAATTTTATTACGAGGGAATTTTAACTAAATCTTCCAAATTATAATGCCAATCTGTTCTTAAATTAAAGGAATGAGAATTGGGAGAGAATTTAGGATTCTACATTGCTTTCTGGAAGTCCAGGAGTTTAATTACCCCAAATTGCCTTGAAGCAACTACCTAGCCGATGTTTTGGCAGAAAAATTACTATGAGGAAATCTTAATATATTCTTTTATGTTTTATTTTTTTCAGGTAATTATTTACATACAAAAAAGGGATATTTACCAATAAATCCCATCCCACAAACAGTTACACCATTTGGTCCCAACATTGTGTCTGTTGCTCTGGTTGGTCCTATCAGTGAGGGAATATAGTCTTGTTGATCCTTTTTTCCTTCTTTGCTAATATGTATTGGTCATTTATACCCTTTTTTTCACGTGGGGCTTTCGAATTTGAATGTTTATTCCTTCCCCGACGCCTGTGTGGTACACAATCAGAGATTCGAAAGGAAGGTGGTGGTGATGTGTAATGGCAGCGGTGTTGTTTGAGATGGTTGTGTTTAGATTGAGTGATACACACACACTAATACACATACATAACGCTCCTTCATACACACTCTCCATCGGAAGCAACCCCCCAGATCCACCACCACCATCATCCGCCATTGTCTGCGCCGGAATATGAGCAATCACAGTCGCATACTTCACCGACGATCCGGACTCGAGCTGAGCGATGTGTTGCAGAGAGATGTGTTGCAGAATGGGTCTCCCCTGAAACAATCAATTCAAATCAAATTCATACATGCAAACATACATGTGTGTGTGTGTGTGTGTGAGAGAGAGAGAGTGTTCCTCAATAGATACACACACACACACAAAGATAACCACAAATCTGAAATCTGAGATTTGTGTCGATAGCGGAAGAGTTGCTTTTTTTCGTTGAACGCCCTCACACTCGGCGGCCACACAGATCTGAGGCGATTTCGACAGTGGTGGAGAATCTGAATTTCAAGGAAGAGAGGGAGAGAGAGACCTCAAACAGAGGCCAGATCTGGTGAGATCCGGCCATATTCCGCTGTTGAGGACTCCAATGATGACGTCGTCGGCGTAATCGGAGTTAGGGCAAAGTGTGAATCGGAGTTAGGGCAGAGTGTGAAGGAATCGATGAGGCCGAGAAAGCGAGGGGTGTGAGTGAGGTGGATGTGGTGGAGATGGTCAGAAAGAACAAAGACGATGTCAACACACATACACACACAAAGTTACGGTGTGTGTGTGCGTGTATCAGAGAGAAGACAAACTGGGTTTGGTGTGCTCTGTGCTGTGTGTGTGTGTTGTGTGCGTGGTCTGTATGAGTGTGTGCGTCTTCAATGGAGATTTGTGTGCTGTGTGTATCAGTGTTGAAGCCATTACTCTGGGTGTGTGCGTGTATCGGTGTGTGTGTGATGCGTCTTCAATGGAGATTTGTGTGCTGTGTGTGTATCAGTGTTGAAGCCATTACTCTGGGTGTGTGTGTGATGCGCTAGGTGTCTTAGATAGAGAAGAGAAAGGTGGACTTGGTGTGCTTTGTGCTCTGTGCTCTGTGTGTGTGTTGTGTGTATGGTGTGTATGAGTGTGTGTTATGAATGTGTGGCACATGCTTCAGCCTCCCAAACGTAAGAAAGTAATAAAAGCATTAGTGTACTTTTCAGTTTTGTGGCACCCACCAAACACAATCAACGTGTCACGTGTAAATTTAATTGGAAATTTTTCACATATTAAACATTAAATACCAAATGGTATTTATGTCATTTGACAATACAAAGGACTAAATAGATCATAAGAATATATATTAGGACCAAATGGAGCACAATCTCAACATTTAGGATTTATTGGTAACTTTCCCTACTTTTTAGCCAGTTATTTTCATAAGTTAACTCTTTAAACTCCTAAGCCATTGATGAAATCAACTTTTTTTCTTTTGCCATTTTCAACACTGAAAGAATTTTGAAAAAATTCACTAATTTTGGCCATTAAAGTCTCAATGAAAGACTTGGTAGTGAGAGTTGATAACTTATCATTCCATTGGCGAACTTCCATATCAAGTTCATAAATTTCTCCAATTAAATCGTGTCTTTTTTCTTTTAAATAATATTGTAATGGATGGAAATTTGTTTCATCAAGAAAATGAATCTCTTCTTGAAGATCCAAAAAAAAATTTTATGCCAAAAGATTTCATTTGGACAATTTGGAATGGACAAATGTAATTCATTTTTCATTTCTTACACTTGACGTTCCACTGGGCGTGCCAAAAAATTGTCAAGCGATTGTATTTGACGGTTCTTTTGTCTCAATGAAAAAGATTTCAAAATTGCCAAGTATAGAGAAAATAAAAATTAAAAGAAGAATGAAGGAGGCAAAGAAATATGATTGAGTGAACACTCGAGGTGATTGAGTGAACAATCAAAGTAATAATTAATTACCTCTACTCATATGCTTTGAAAAGGAAGTGCATAAAATTACCTCTACTCCTATGCTTTGAAAAGGAAGTTTTGAAAATAAAGTATAGGAAATATAAATGACAAGAAAAAATAGAAATAAATTGTTTTTGATTTGAGTTGGATCTTTATAATGTAGTCATGAATAACTATTTATAGACAAACATTTGTAGAAAAAAATTATCTAATAACTACTGCATGCTTCCATTTCCTACACATCACACTCCATGGTCTTCTACTTCATATTTATGTCTCCATAACTTTCTTTGACTTCTAATTCATGCTCCATGATCCTCCACATTCTCCATCATCTTTTTATATGTGTTTAATGATTCATAACCTCTAAATGAATAGGAGAATGTCACGTGTCCTGCAATTTGTCAATAATAAGAATAATAATAAATTATTTAATTATGGTGCCAACAAATGGGAATTATTATTTTTTTTTTTAAGGAATAGGTAGCAGATTGACATTGATATTTCTAATAGGTTTGAATGAAACTGTGTGAAAGACACTCAAAATAAATCCGTGGGGGGAAAGATGTAAAAATTTTGCCCACACTATGTTTTCGTCTGGGAAGATTTAAAATTGCTTTATTTTTTAATTTTTTTGGCTATTTTAATTTGATTTTTTTAGTCTCGTTTGGTTTTTATTTTTGATTTTTTTAATTTTTGTAAGAGAAAAAGTATAATAATTATGATTTTGATTATGACATTTTATCTTATTAATTTATATAACCAATTTGTCTTTTATACTTTTTTTTAAAATTAAAAAGTCAAAACCAAACATACCCTATGTGTGTGAAGTCATTCAAACCCTCTTTCCTTGAAAAAAAAAGAAAAAGAAAAAAGGATGATGTTAAAAATGATAACTTTCTCCGGTTCCATCTAATTATATTTATTAAATATATTTATATGTATAATATATAATTTAAGTTTTTTTAAAATATAATAAGATTAAAATATTAAAAATATTACACTCGCCATTGATTCTTACTTAGGGTTTGTTTGGCTTTAGTTTTTTGGCTAAAAAAATACAAAAGATAAAATAGATTAAATAAGTCAATAAGACAAAATGTCACATCTAAACCATAATTACTTTACTTTTTCTCTCATAAATATAAAAAAAAAAAAAAAAAGTCAAAAAAGTCAAACCAAATAAACTTTTAATCCCAAATTAAAATAGTTAAAAAATCAAAAAGCTAACTAAAAAAGCCAATTACCAAATGACAACTTATTTATTTCTCATTTCACATTTTAAACTCTTATCAATAACAAATTATATCCATAATAATTATATTTCTCTAATTTTTATTAGTATCATCATTCTTAGAGTTACAAAATTAATCTGCTCCCACCCTCCCCTGCTCCTGTCACCTCCTTGATTTATTTTGGCTAATAGTGATTGGTATCACTAAACCATCGCTAATGAGGTGAAAAAAAAAAAAAAAAAAAAAGAAGGACACAACAACATTGTGACTGGGTGAGATCCACTGTCATATTATAGTGGTCTCAAGTATTTTTGTTATTTTGGCACTGTAACATAGTAGAATTTGATTTGATGTTGTCCTTGGTATTAACCACTAGAGATGCTCTGACGGGACCAACATGATATTTACATTTGGTATTGCGTGACAAAAATAACAAGATCCAAATAATTATTATATATATTTGTTTTGGGTCCTTTTAATGGAATCATATTTTACATGGTCCACCTCTCTTTTTTTAGGCTTCCAATTTACAAAAGCCCATAAATTCTTTGGGCTTTGATTTGGATTTAGGGTAGAAGTAGTGCTAGATCCTTCCATTGAAATGGCAAAGCTTAAATGATCTAGGCCCAATAATAAATGATTGGATTGAAGGTCCAAAGCTTGAATATGTGAACAAGAGCATTGGTGCAATGGAAAAACACCAGACCAGAAGGGATCAGCCAAGCTCAACACCTGAGTTTGATTCTCAGATTCCCTTTCTGCCTTTACCTCCCTGACCAAAAAAATAAATAAATAAATAAAGGGTAAATTACAAATACACCCCTAAGATTTGCTTAAACTACAGATTATTTTTTATGATTTGAAAAATTACAAACACCCCCTTGTTAAAAAAATTTATTTAACAGAATTAACTAAAAAAATAAAATTCATAATTGTTCTCCTACACAATAATAAAATTACTTAAATTGTTAAGTGAAACATATTTTTAACATCATTAAAAACTGTTAATTGATTTGATGATTTATTAATATAAAGAATGATTTGTTATGAAATTAAAAATCTTTAAAAATAAAATATAATTTTTTAAATTATAAAAAATAATTTATATTTTAATCAAATCTTATAAAGTGTATTTATAATGAGGGCTGATTGAGGCCTCGAAAATTTGGCTCGAATTTGCCTCAAATGTATTTTTTTTTTTTTTTTTTTGGGCTAATACATTGCAAAAAAATAATAATAAAAATAATAATAATAATAACAAGCAAAGTATCAACCCAGCAAAAAAAAAAAAAAAAAAAAAACAAATTCGAGTCAAATTTAAGCCAAAAAATTTGAGGCCTCAATCATTTTTGGTTTATAATTTACTCATAAACAAATTCTTGGATTTGTGAGCAACATGACAGATGCAATGATAAAAGTAACTGAATTTTTGGTCACGTCATGCTGGTCAGCTCCAACATCAAGTCTTCAGAACCCCTTTTCCCGATCTCCAAAATATTGGTCCCGTCTACTAGAATGGTGGGAAAATGATTATAATTTATAGTTTATAACTGTAAACATAAGTAGATTTTTGACTTATAAATTAAGTTTCTTCTCCCTCACTTAAAGAATAAGTTGATTTTTGATTTACAAAAAACTATAAGCTGTATTATTAAACTGAACCAAATATATTAAAATAACTTAAATTAAACTAAAAATTAAAATAAGCTGAAAATAAATACTACTAAACAGGACCGTCATTAGATAGCTTATCGCAAAGTATACTGGGCAAGTTATTACTTATCTGTCAATTACTTTATAAAGATGGGTTAGCATTAACTCTTCTTTAAAAATTTTTACCATGTCATTAATTAGGCCACATGATGGTTGAAAATTATTGAATAATTACCTTTTATTCTTATTAAAAAAAATTACTATAAAAATAAAAAATAAAAGTGGAAAGAAGTAAAATATAAAAAAGAGGTGGGATGATTGTTTTTAATTTTCTAAAAACATTTTTTAGAAAATTTTTTGGTTTTATTGGATTTTTTTAATATTTTAAGCAATTTTTTTAATTTTTAGACACACCTAATATAAATACACATAAAAGGTATATGTTTTGCGAAAAAAATCTTTTACTAAATACTAAAAATACAAAAAAAAAAAAAATACTAGAATTCAATATATTTTTCATATTTTTATGTATTTATTAATTTTGTAAAATATTTTTTCACAAATTTTTTACTTTTTAAATAGATCTAAGTAAGGTACATCTAAAAAAGTAAAAAAAATATTTAAAATTTAAAAAATATTCACTGAAAAAAAAAAACACAAAAAAAAAAAAAAAACTCAAACCAAACCAAACACACATTATTATTTTTTTTAAGAAATAGGTAGAAGATTGACATTGATATTACTAAGAGAATTTCTAACGGTATATCAGTTTTTTTTAATCAAATTTGAGTAAAAACTTCCTTTGATATCAAGTGCTCCAAAGGAGGATTTTGGAGTTTCATTAGAATACCGGTCGATCGGGTGGACGATCGGGCGGATGTCCGGCCAGTCGACCGACCAATGTAATTAGTATTATTATTTTTTTTGCCTTAAAGTGGTTGACCAGGCAATGGACCGGCCAATGCAATTTTTTTACAAATTTTTTATTCGATGTGGTCATCCGAGAGGATATCTAGGGGATATTCAGGAGGACATCCGGCAATAGTTATGAATAGTGATTTGATGAAAGACACAATGGTTCTTAGTTTGATGAAAGAAAAATGAAATCCTAAATTTGATACCTATTTGACGAAACTGTTAGAACAGAAAAATGAGTATTTTTTTACTAAATTTAAATTTAATGATAAATATGAATAATTATTGGAGCTGATCTAACATGTTCGAACGAAACTATGTCGGAAGGACACTCAAAATAAATGTGTGGGGGGAAACTTAAGATGCAAAAATTTTGCCCACACTCTGTGTGAAGACATTCAAACCCCCTTTCCTAAAAAAAAGAAGAAAGATGTGGTTAAAAATGATAACTTTCTCCTGTTTCATCTGATTATATTTATTAAATGTATTTATATGTATAATATATAATTTAAGTTTTTTTAAATATAATAAGATTAAAACATTAAAAATTTTACACTTACCATTAATTGTCACTTATTTGTTTCTCATTTTACATTTTAAGCTCTTATCAATTGCAAATCATATCCATAATTTGTCCCGCCTCAATATGATATGGGACTAAAATAGAACCTTACAAACCAACTCCGCCCTGTTGCCATCCCTAAATGAATTGGCATTGGGTTTTTATTTTTTTATTTTTGGAGTATATTCATTGAGGTTATATCTTGAACAAAAATGTTTGAGATCTATAAATGAAGAATTCTAGAGGTGGGTTCTACTTTATGATTTGATGTTTTGACTTGTAATATATATATATATATATATTTATTTTTATGTATTACCACATCACTAGGGTTAACATTAGAGTTCCAACTCTAGTACTCTCTATCATCACTATAAAGTTAACTCAACTTTTAATGGGTGATTATTCAATATTCCCGGAATATGGACACGTGGTACTCTATAAGGTTTTGATTAGTAGAGAGAGGTAGGGTTCATGATTTATGTTTGGGATGGGGGAATAACATGGGAGCTAAGTAATTGATTATTAAAGTTATGCTAGCGACTCCAAATATTCTACCAAACCTCTCACATGAGTATGGGACACATACATATGTGGATTTGTGTGAGTCTCACCCTATGTGAGAGATTTAATAAAATATTTAAGATACATAACATTTTTCTTGATGATTAACTTAGAATATGGTCACGTAGAATTCTGAAATTATTAAATAATTTCTTAATTTTAAGAGAGTAAGGCCAAGTTTGGCTATCCTAAATAAGTACACACTTTTTATCTTTCTATCTTTTTTCTATCACATCATCTTTCTATTTTTTTGCACATCTTTTCGTAAAAAAATAAAAAGTACACTTATTTAGGTCATCCCAAACAACCCCTAAAATTTGTGGATAAGATCAAAGATGAGGAGTACAACATACATGCATGGAACACACCTCTAAATAGGGGACCTCTTTGGGAACCTAAGTGTACGAAAATCCCAAATGGGGGGACCTTTTTCTTTAAAGACAATGAATTAATTGAAGGAGTACTATTTGACTCCACACATATCTATACAAAAACTCAACAATCACTGAAAAATAACTCAGATCAGAACCCAATAAACCCCTTCAGACTCCAAACACAACTGGGTGGTTCAGAATCTCCACTGATTCCTCACCACCCACCTCGAACCTTGACTCCATTAATTAATCACTTTATCTACATATATTAACACAATGTAGCTAGTTATGTCGCATTCAATAGCCTTTTATGTGGTCCTTGCCCTACATTACAAGTTAATTTATTGATTGGGAAATGATTCTCTCTTACTAAATTTGGACTGGACTGGACTGAATGATATTGTTTGGATACGTGGGATTTACAAAAAGTCTTATTTTGATGATTTAAGTTTTGTTTGGAATGTAAATTGATTTTTTGACTATTTTAATTTAGAATTAAAAAATTTTGTTTCGGATAAGTTTTTTGATTTTTTTAATTTTTGTAAAAAAAAAATGAAATAATTATGATTTAGATGTGACATTTTATCTTATTGACTTTTCAACATATAATTAAAATAGTTAAAAAATCAAACTTTTTGACATGTCAAACGAAGGTTTAATCTATTCATTTTACATATCTTTGTTTGTATTTCTTATAAAAAGAAAAAAAAAAAGTAATTGATCCAATAATAATTGTAAATATTAGATGATTTAATAGTAAAAAATAATTTTTAAATAGAATTTTTATACGTAAACGCACGCATAATGATGTGATTGTAGTATTTTTACAATTCTACGCCACAATGATGGGTCAAGTTTCAAAATTATACTCCAATTTTTTGACGACAAATATTATTAGAGAAATAAAACAAAAATAGTTTGTCGGGATGTGGGGTGGCATCTTGTACTAACCGTGCGGGTTCATGGTCCAGTGTTAGGGACTCATGGCCTCGTTTGTATCACATGATAACCACGTGATTCCCCTCTCTCTCCTCTCTCTGTCTCTCTCTTCTTCCAAGTTTTAATTGTGACATGAACAGCTTTTAATTGGTTAGATTGATGCCAATTTTGTCTGTGTTTGTACACTTACTAGCGTATGCCCGTGCCTGAAGGCACGGTGTAAATAATGATGAATAGCTATCATTGGTGCAATTTCCCCTTTATTGAATTACTAAAATTCTATGGCACCACCTTTGTTTACAACAATTAATTTCTTTATTAATCCATCGTGGAGATCGACAAATAATGGATCAAAAATAGTGCATGTATTAAGCACTCAGTACAATAAGGCAAACTTATGGTAAAAGAGCTGCAGATCTAATATAAATTATATAGCCTATGTTTGGGAAGTTGGGTTTGAGGACTCAGCAAAAGAAGCCAAAGAAGCCAAAAATGTTGGGTTTGAGGATTTAGCAAAAGAAGCCAAAAATGTTTTTCAAGTTTCAAAATTATATAATGGTAAATACTGCAAGATAAAAGTCAAACCAGTCATGCACTTCAATGCAATAATCAAACAGCATAAAATATAATCATCAAGCCTAATTCATACTGTTTCTTCCAGTCTATCAACTGGGGGTTAGATTATATATATATAGCTTAAACAATCGAATGGGAGGTCAGACAAAACAATCCGTGTTCACCTTTCCTTTCTTAAAATTTAGGAAGAAACTTCAATTGGTTGGAGCCCAAGTGTGCCATCAGGAGAAGTAAAAACTTACTTGATTCAGTACATGTGGAAAAAGGGCATAATCAACAAATGCAATTAAGTGCAATTAAGTGCCCTGCAAGTTTTCATAATCAACAATAGAAAAAGGGCATTAAACTTGAAAGAACAATAGACGGGTAATATAATCCTGCTGAGTTGTAGGGCATTAAACTTGAAAGAACAATAGACGGGTAATATAATCCTGCTGAGTTGTAGGGCATTAAACTTGAAAGAACAATTGAAGTTTGGGTTTTAACATAAATAATAAAAGCATGCCAAATATTTTCAAAAACTGTCATGCTTTATTATATAGATACTCATCCATTTCGTAATACTTTAATAATAATGTAGCTCAAAGAGTTCCTAGAATTTAATCAATTGAGTTTAATCAATAACAGAATATGACATACTTGCACCAAATAGCATTTTCAGTTGCAGCAAGCCACCAATTGTGAACTAATAGCTCAGAGTTTAATCAATGGCAGAATATGACATGCTTGTACCAAATAGCATTTTCAGCATCATAAAATATTGAGATTAAAGAAAACGACACTACCATCGGAGATAATTTTCAGCATCATAACAGTTAAGACAGAACTATAATTTTCAGCATCATAACAGTTAAAACAAAACCACTTAAAAATTTGAAGTGTGATTCAAACCCAAGAACAAACAAAATCTCACAAACCATAAGAGGTAAGTTTGTATTTAGATAAACGAAAGGTCAAAAACCCAGAAATCCCACATTCACATGTCCCTATGTATGCCCATCCAATTCTGAGCTATTAATAATAACGAAATTAATATTGAAATTGTGAAATTGCAAAGAAATTGTGAAATTGCATGTTTAATGAATAATGAAAATGAAAATGAGAACATGCAAACTAAATTATAGTTGATTTTGTATGTTTGTCAAAAGAATAATGAAAATGTTTAAGCTACACAAAAGTATCTACTGACTCCCCGAATCACAATATTATACGTTTGTGTGAGAGATAGTGATTTCTTATTTATCAAAAAATAAAACCCATAGTTGATTTTGTATGTTTGACAAAAGAATAAAAACTAATAACAAAATAATATTTTATACGTTTTTATGTGAGAGAGTGATTTTCTATTATTTTATCAGAAAGTAAAAGCCAGAGTTGATTTTGTATGTTTGTCAAAAAAAAAAAATAAAAACAAACAACAAAACAAATAAATTATCAGAGCCAAGTTTCGATCCTGGGACCTGTGGGTTATGGGCTCACCACGCTTCCGTTGCGCCACTCTGATAATAACCCACAATGCTTCCGTTGCGCCACTCTGATTAGATGCAAGACAAATTATTTGTAATTCCTTTATTTGGCATTTTCTTGCAGGTGTTCATGAAAAATCTATGAAATAAATGCATACATAACCAAAATAAAATTAAAAAAAATGATGTATAAACACTTAGATGCTAATATGAATAGATAAAAAAGAAAAATAGAACTCTTAGAGCACCATAATGAAGTGACTAAATTTGGATGTTAATGTGTCATATAACATAAATATGAGGCCTTGTTTGACAAAGGTTAAAAACTTGATTTTTTAGTTTAAATTCACAAAAAGATAAAATAGACTAAAATAACTAATAAGACAAAATGTCACATCAAATCCATAATCATTTTATTTTTTCTGTCACAAACAATACATCCAACTACAAAAAATTCTAACTATCTTTCCAAACACAAAAATTTTAGCTTACTGAAATAGCTAAAAACTAAAATAGCCTACTGAAATAGCCAACTTCCCAAATAGGGGTTTAATTTATGTGTTAAAAATTTGTTAATTTAGAGTGTACAATGATGTGTTAAAAATTAAAATGTATGTTTAGTGATATATATAAAACTAATAAAAAAATAAAAATAAAAAACGTGTGATTTTCACATCTTTTTCTAACTACTCTGCCATGGGACAATGTGGTTTCCTCCCTTCTTTTTCTTCATGGCTTGGCTAAATGAGTTCAGATCCTCTCCAACATTTTTTCTCCAGAGGCATGGCCTAAATTGGGCCACGTCACTACACTAAAAATTTGTGACTTAGATTAGTTAAAAAAAAGAAAAATACAAAATTCCCTCTAACACTCTCTCTCTCCCTCACTGATGTGCTCTCTCTCTCTCTCTCTCTCTCTCTCCCCTCTCTCTCATTTCTAATAAAAATTTAAAAAAATTATTTTAATCTTTTTCATTTTATTTTCATAATATATATATTACTGTATACCCGTACCTAAAGGTACGGTATAAATAATATTGGGATCGAAATATATTTGTAATTTATATGTATCATACCCTCTACAGAATTCAATTAAAAACAACTCCCCCTAATCTTAATGCAAATTAAGGAATAAACGTATAAAATTTATAATGTTCATTAAAATTAAAATGGTAAACTAATGTTCTACCATTATAATAAAATAAAATTAACCAAACAATGCACACCAGTGCTCTGCAATTCTAAAATAATTTAATTAAAACAAAACAACAAACAATGCACACCAACCAATCATAAAAAATAAAAATAAATTAAAGTCAAATCTTATATACAACTTTCCAAATGTGAATGTAAGACTAAAATTTGGGTCCTACTCAACATTTATCTATCGTAGACATTGGACCTATATATACAAAAGAAAATGTATAGTAAGAAGATGAGTAAATTAAATAAGAAAAATTGTAATAAGTGATAACTTCACAAAATATTTAAAAACTCACTGATTTATAATTTTTCCAATGAAATAAGATGAGTAAAGAGAGCCCATATTATAATTTGGTGCAAATCTTCATCGTCCTATGAAAATAAAAGAAAAGATAATTTTATTAGAAGAGAAGCAATTGATTAGATATATTTCATTGGTACAAAAGAGCAAGAAACCTGTTCTAGCAAAGAAACATGTTGTAGATGAAAAATTAACAATTATACATGAAAACGTTATAAAATTATCATAGATCCAAACACAACCTTAGGGTTTTGCTTGAACGGTATTTGTTTCGAGAAAACTAAAACTCAATAAAATTTAATGTGCAGTACTTAGATAGTAAGGAGAAGTGGAACAGCTAGAAGCCATACATGAGATGTAGATAAAATCCTTCTTCAAGAGGAGTCCACCTTATCAAAACCTGCAACAGAGGAATAGATGAAAAAATATTAGAAAAATAAATAAAATATAGCAGATACAAAGAAAAGCAAAATGGGAAGCCTAAACCCATTTTAGACTACAAATTAAATGATTGCACTACAGTCAGCTCCAGCTCCACAAGCATAATCTATGTTCTTCTGATAAACTGAGTCACTCAATCCATCTTTACAAACACAATAGGTACCACCTACACACACAAACACACAAATCCAACCAAATAATAGCAGATCAGCTCATACAAAATTCATGAGGAAAAAAGTTAAAAAGTAAAATAAAAAATGAAGTATGTAACTAAAATTTACATGGGTAAAAATAATTTTTATTTTATTTTTTTAATTCATTATAATATAAGATATAAAAATTTAACCAGGAAAAATAATGAAAAGAAAGATCAAACACCCATTAAGAAAAGAGGCCAATTTTATTTTATTTTTTTAATTCATTATAATTTTTTTAATGGTAGCATAAGAGGCATAGGGAGTAAAAGGAGACAATATAATGAAAACCCATCTCAGAAAACATGAGATATATCATTTGTGATTGAGAAAAAGAGAGAAACAAACAGTACACGTTACTGATCCAGGGGCTTACTTGAATGACCAGTCATGGCCAAGAAAAGCACTAAACACATTAGAACAATAGCCTGAGAAACCTGACCCGCTTAGAACTTGACAGTTGAGAAGATTAAAAGTGAAAAATTGAGAGAGAGAGAGAGACAGAGAGAGAGAGACTTTGGAAACTTTGGAAATTAAATGATCTAATCAGAAACTTTGGAAATTACGTCGTGGATATTCAAAGTGAAAAATAGCATGCTTAGAACTTGACCCGCTTGGATTCATCATATGTTGCAAGCTGTGATGCAGTCAAAGAAGCAGCCCTGGCCATAGCAGGGCTAACCCCCTTCCAGAGAGCCGTTATTCCCTCTTCTGAAGCAATTTTTCTCATTTCCCCTATTGCTCCTCTTCTCAAGTTTGGATTCATCTGCAACCGCACCTGAAAAAAGAAGAACGTTAAGTAAGACAAAGTCTAAAATGTTTAGAAAAGCTTTTGAATCAAAATACCTTGTCAACCAAAACACAGCGCGACACAGCCCAACAGAGAGAAGGGGAGAGGCAGAAATCTTACCTTGCAAGCCGAGTTCGAGAGGCAGAAGGAGTTGCTGTCGGTGGAGATCAGAGGAGAGAGAAGATCTGAGATCTGGGAGGGAGAAAATATGAAGAGTTGCTGTCGGTGGAGTTCGGAGGCGGCGCAACGGTGGAAGCGGAGCAGCAGTGGAAAGGAGGGAGGGAGGAGAGAGAGAGAGAGAGATATCGAGGAGAGAGAGAGAGGAGATGTATCTGTGAAAGAGATTTGAGAAGATGCAACAGATGATGAGATGATAGGCAAGAGAGAGAAGAGGGTATTTTAGAGTGTGTGAGCGGGAAACATATTTTGGCTAAAACAAATCTGGCCATCAATTTTGGCTGAAACAGATCTGAGCCATTGATGATGCCATGTAGGACAAAAATATACACATTTTCAAACTAAGCCTTCCATTGTTATATAGATTGCATGGCAAACAAATGATAGTACACACCCATTAATTTGCCTTTATGGGTTATTTTTTTTATGGGTTATTACATAAAAAAATTTATAATTTTAATTATTAATATGTATAAAAAATTTCACTAATTTATAATAATTTTTTAAAAATCCCATTGATGTGATATTTTCTATTTTATTTATTTATTTATCTTGGGTTAATTGCATTTACCATTTTCATATTTTTATTAAAATTTTATCATGGACTTTGTTAGGTTTTTATTCTTGACCATCTCGTTTGACAAAACTTCTTTCAGTTGTACTTCTTTTCGCACTTTTTATTTCAGTGAGGCTATGAGTGTTTAGATGCGAATCCAACCCGAATTGTGCCTTGCAGAGAAGTTTGTGATATTAATACTTTTAAGATTGCCACTTCGCTGATTATGACGTGGATCGAGCTGCCCGATCAGCTCGCGGAGGTCCAGGGGGTAGCGCCCCTTGGCGGGTCCATGGCAGCGCCACGGCGGGATTAAAGGGTAGCGCCCCCAAAGCAAAATGCAAAATTACATTCAAAGTTGCCTGTCCGCTCTTGCTCGCTTAAGCGAAGGAGTTCTCGCTCGAGCGAAGGCTGCGTCTGTGTAAAAACCTGAAAGAGATGAATGTACGCTCAAGCGAAGGGTGCGTGGCTTGAGCGAAGCCACTTATGGAAAACATGCGTTTTTGGTTCCTCGCTCGAGCGAGAGAAGCTTCGCTCGAGCGAGCTTCGCAGTCCCAGATTTCTATAAATACGTGTTTCAGTCCAAATCTAGGATTACTCCTCCAGATCTTCTTTTTGGATATTAAGGTTTATATCTGGAGATATTTTGCTAGTTTTCTTTGATGTTTAATTGAGTATTTAACTCATGAGTTAAGAAGAATACATTAAAGGTTCGTTTGTTCATTCTATACAAAAGAGAGAGTTGTTCTTCGGTGGATTCTGAAGAATTTGAACCTGACGCTTTGGTGGATTCTGGAGTGGCTCATCGTCAAGACAATTCCGAGGTGAAGACGGGGTTGGAAGAGACACATAGAGGTTAGTTCAATTCGGGCGTGGATTCGCTATGTAATTGAGAGTATATCTGTGTAATTCCTTTATATCTTTTTAGTGGATTGTTTTGTGACTGTTGCTCGTGGTTTTCTTATCACAATTGGAGGTGTCCAATTGTGGTTTTTCCACGTAAAATCGTTTTGTCAATTTGTCTTAATTGTTTGATTGGGATTGTTGTTTACTGCTTAAAATTGATACATAATTACAAATCAACATCTAAGAAATTTCTAAATTTTTCAGACTTTATTCATTTTTAATTGTGATAATTAATTTCTTACACTTTCAGTCAATTATAATATTATCTTTCTATTTACTCATTGTTAATGAGATTGATGAAAATTTAGGCATGAGTCACATATGACATTTTTTTTAAGGCATATATGTTTTTGTAATTTTATCAAGATCTCACGTTAATTATACAATAGAAAAATGTCATGTATTATTCATGTGTCACTTTTTGTCATACCTCACTAACGACGAGTAAACAAAAGAATGACATTTATATAACTTCACTTGAAATGTAAATGGTTGACTATCATGATTGCAAGTGAAGAGACCAAGATAAAATTTCAATGAAAAATGCAAAGGTGATAAGGGTAATTAATCCTTCTATTTTTTAATTTTTATTAACAATTATTCATTAATTTCAGAGCGCACCACTCAACAATGCTGATATGATGTTATTGAACTAATACGAGCAATAATCACAAAATAAATAGTTTCGTCTTAACTTACTTTGGTCAGTTGAGTGCAAGATAAAATCAATTACATCCATTTTTTTTTTGGCACAATCTCATTAATTAGAATATTATGTGTCACAATAATTTTTTAAAATTATTGAATAATTTTCTATTATTTCCTTAGCTAGGTAGGCGTAACATTATTTAAGAACCCAACCTAAACAAAACAAAATACACATTGGGAACATATGTCCCTTTGTTTTCTTTACTTAAATTGTCATTTCCATTGGATTTTGTTAAAGCCATAAGGAACATATTTGCTTGTTGCATTGTTTAGGGTACGTTCACTCTCTTTTCTTTTTCTTTTTTTCTTTTTTATTTATTTTTTATTCATAAACACTATCTAGAAGAGAACAAAAAGTGCCCTTTGTGATTGATTTAAAAATGAAATTGTCCCTTGTTAAATACTCAATGGGTATACCAACTCAAAAGTAAGCAATTGAGAGGTCATGATTTGTGAATCTTGGCACAAAATCTTCCCCATCAATTAAGTGAGAATTGGAGAGGCAAAAACTAAACAAAAACAACAGAAATTGAGCAGTGGAATGGCATCAAAATCACAGACTCCAAGACTGTCCCCTGGTTGGTATACAAATGTGATGGAGTGAGTGTATAGGATTTACATTTTTTCTTTTTTACTGTTAAAAAAAAAAAGTTTTACTTTTTTGAACAAATAACATTACGGTGTATTCACCCAAAAAAAGCATTACAGTGGCTCAGCAAAAAAAATTATAAATTATCAAAAAAATATAAGGTAAATTATGTGTTAATTTAGTCTATATTATTTTAATTTATTCGATTTTATCTCTTAATTTAACAGATTATGTTGTGTTATTTTAGTCTAATAAATAACGGTTGTTAAGTTTGGTAGACGAAAAGTTTACACAATGTGTCAATTTAATTCCTGTAATTTATACAATGTGTCGATTTGATCTCTATTGTTTGAATTTGTTCGATTTTCACGGACCAAATTGACACATTGTGTAAACTACAGGGACCAAATTGACATATAGTTTGACTTTTCATCTACCAAACTTAACAACCGTTATTTATTGGACTAATATAACATAATCTATTAAATTAAGAGGCAAAATCGAGCAAATTGAAACAACATGGACTAAATTGACACATCATGTAAACTATAAAGACTATTTATATACTTTACCCAAATATATAATATTTTAATTATTAAAGCATATAAATTTTAATATTGATTTTTTTTTTCCTGGTATCCATTGTCATGTTATTTTTCCTATTTTTTTTGGTAATTTTTTGTTAATTTATTTTTATTTTAGCAATTTTTTTTTTTTTTTAAATAGATCTTTAAATTCTGCTCTATTAGACAAACAAAAATAAAATAATTTTTTTAAAAAAATAAGTCAAAATAATGAATTTTACTTTTTTTCTTTTTTTTAATTACTTTTAAAATTTGTTTACACAAGACAAGATGGATCAAAAAAATCTCTGTTTGTTTGTGTTTTCAAACGTGTTTTCAAAGTGGTAGTTTGAGTATGATGTTTGGATGGAGTTGTGGAATTAATTTTTCACAATTCTGCAGAAAGCTCGGTGTATTCTGTCAAAACAGAGCGCGATTTTCAAATTTTTTTTTCAAAATTTGGCCTAACGGGACGTTCGGCCGGTTGACCGGAACAGTAAATTTTTTTTTTTTTTTACAATTGATATGTTAATTTTTATATATTCGAAAAAAATATTTTCTGAAATTTTTAAAATTTTTTATATGCTTTAAAATAATTTTGAGTTGTAAATTTTTGTATCAAATATCAAATGTCACATCAACACCCACTCAAATCAAAACTCTTTTCAAAACTCTTTACGAAACAAACTTTCTACACTCAAATCATAATTTCAAACCCACAAACTCAAAATACAACTTATACTCTCAAATCATAATTACAAAACACAACCAAACGCAACCTAAATTTTTTTGATGTAATTTCAAAAAAACAATCCCTAAAAACAAAAAAAGTATAAATACAAAAAGAGTTATTTAGGTTATCACACACAAGAAGTCTACCTCGATGATCCGAACTATTCAATGTTTAGATCTCGTCAAGTTTTTTATCATTATAAAAAATTATATTGATCGAATACCGATAATCACTTGATCAGATTAAGTTTGTGTAAAAGGTTACTATAATTTTAAAAATTAATTATTGATATAAATGTGATCTGATCAAGTAACTGTTAATATCTGATCAACGTTATTTTTTACATAAATAAAATACTCAACAAATTCTAAACATTGAATTGTTTATGGAAGCACAACAAAACACTCTAAGCCTCCGTTTGGCATGTTGGGTTACGGGCTTTTTTGGCTATTTTAGCCACAAAAGATAAAATATGTTATTTTAGTCACAACAAATAAAACATCACATCCAACCCATAATCATTACACTCTTCTCTCACAAAAAAAGTCAAAAAAGTCAAAAAGTCCTTCCCAAACCAAGCTTTTTAGCCCAGACTAAAATAGCCCAAAAAGCCAAAAAGCCAACCCACTTCCCAAACGAAACCTAAGGCTATGTTTGGCACGTTAGTTTTGAGCTAAAATAATCACAAAATGACAAAATAGACCAAAAAAATAAAATGTTACATTCAAATTATAATCATTTTATTTTTACTTTTACAAAATTTTAAAAAATCAAAAAATTTATCACAAATAATATTTTTTAACCCTATATTAAAATAATTAAAAAATTAAAAAATCGGCCCATATCTTAAATGAAAAGCTAACTAGAAAATCCACCTAGGCCCTGGGTTCAGCGGAAAGATTCGGCCTAAAAATACTTTTAACCCGACTTTGACTTTTCGTCACCCTTCAATGTGGCACCCTTAAACATTACTTTAAGCATTGTCTTAACCCGAGATTAATTGAGATCTAGTGGACCCTGCGTCACCATTTTTTTCTTCCACCAAAAAAAATCCAACTAGAGAGATGTTCTGGCACATAATTTTTACATTAAAGTGGATTGGGACCCACCTGTCCATTGGGGATTTTAACTACTAGTCTGCAAGAGGACTCTGAAGTTCGAATTGGGATCCTCTCCTTGAGCCCCTCCTTGAGTCTCTCCTTGAGGGGCTTTTGGGTCCACTTTGAGGTCCAATTTTGATAATCTGAACCGTTCATATTTTAATATTTATTCAGTATAACATATCTGTAAAAAATCAAGTTGATCGGATATCAGAAAGTATGTGTTCGAAAACTGTTTATTAAAAAATAGTTTGTAGTCCTAATTTTCTGAACACATACTTTCTGATATCCGATCAACTTGATTTTTTACAGGTATGTTATATTGAATAAATATTAAAATGTGAACGGTTCAAATTATCAAAATTGGACCTCAAAGTGGACCCGAAGGCCCCTCAAGGAGGGACTCAAGGAGGGGGCTCAAGGAGAGGATCCGGACTCCTGAAGTTCAGGGTCTTGGTTTAGATCTTTTTAAAATCAAAATGGACCCCAGTGAGATTTGGTGTTGGCCCTATACTCCCACGGTCTCTGGCTAGCGCGTGCCATGAACCGGTCAAGATAGTTAATCAAACAAACCAACAAAAATTGATGAAATCGAATTCACTGTTTAGGGATATTTTGGGAAATTGATAAAAAGTTAGCTTTTAGTTTTTTACCAAACTTCTTGACTTTTTTGGAAGTGATTTGGGAAGTTGGTAAAAAACTGACTTTTTTACTTTTTGATTTAATATTTTTTAAAAGTGTCACATCACTCTAAAATGACAAAAATATCATTACTTTTTGTATGTCAACAATTTTTTGAATTAATTAATTATAATGTTCTAGAGAGTAGTTTGGTAAATTTGTAAGTGACTTTTTTGGATCTTTCCAAATGGGATCAGTGGCGTTTTTTGCAAGGGTTGGCGTTTTTGGAAAGTTGCTCAAAACGCAGTTTTTGCTGCGTTGCCAAAACGACACTTAGTAGCGGTGCTTGCTGATTGATTTTTAATAATTTGATTTGTAGTTTGAATTAGGGACAGATTTAGAATTATGTCTTTAGGAGCTACTACTCTATAGTTTAAAATATTATGGGACTATTCTAAATAATTTTAAATTATTTACAAAAAATCTGAGGGTGTGAATTCTTATAATTTTAAAATTTTTAATATAATGTATGATATTTTTAAAATTTTTGGGGGTGCGGCCGCCCCCCTAGCCCCTCCTAGATCCGTCATTGGTTTGAATCGGTTTGTATATCTGCGGTTTAAAAAAAATTGAATCTACAACCGCCTGTAGTGCGGATTGTGATTTGTGTGTGCGATTTTGGGCAATTTGAAGATTGAGCTTTTGTTTTAAAATTTTATTTTTGAGCTTGTTTTTTCCCATTTTTTAAATATTCTTTTTGGGACTTTTTCCCTATTTTTTAAATATTATTTTGGGCCATAAAATCACATATTTTTTTTATCATGAAATCGTTATTTTTCAAATGATTTATTCCAAATAAATTACAGCCTATCTATCCAATTTACTTCCAAAAGAGACTAAGTACAAGCCATGATCAATCAATTGACTCACATTCATCTTGCAGAAACGATATAAGCTAAATAATGTATATAGATACGAGTGGGTGAGTGCGGGTGTGGTTAAAACCCGCAATCCGCCCACAACCTGTAAAATAGAAAAATCTTAACCTACATCCGACCCTAACGATTATGCGAAACCGCCAAAATAAGTGCGGGTGATTCGGGTTTGGCAGTTTTTACAGATCAGATAACCTTATATCCAGCCCTACAGTTTAGGACTGAAATTTCAATTTTTAATATGTTTTTCATAATTTTGATTTTGAGAATATTTATCAATATAAATTAAACCAACTAAAATATTATATTTAAATATTTTTATAATTTAATTATTTTAACATTAGAAGACACGGTGACCCAAAAACATATTTTATAATTTTTACCATTTTTCTCATTTATTTTTAACACGCAATTTTAATTTCTTTTTAAACTTTAAAATGTAGCGTGATTAATTTCTTTCCTTAACCAATAATATCGAAAAGTTTGATTCAAAACTTTGAAGGTTGGGCTTCTCAAGTTTAAATTTGAACATGCCCATCATACTCAGGCTTGCAGAGCTATTATAGTTCTATTTTTAATCATCTGAATTGAATTGTTTTTTTTATAATACACTTTGCATATATTGTTAATAAAAAAATTAGACTAAGGCCTCATTTAGAAACAGGCTAATTTAGTAATTTTTTTGACTATTTGGCTAAAATATGAGCTAAAAAAAACTAGTATGTTTGGGATGACTTTTTAGCTTTTTACGAAAAGATGTACAAAAAGTAGAGAGAAAAGAGAATTTTTCACTTTTTTGTATGGGTTCTTGACTTTTTGATTTTTTTAGTGATTTTTTGACTTTTTACCTAAAAAAGCCACTTGCCAAACGAGGCCTAAATTTGATAATAATCATAATCTGTTTTATTTTGTCATATGTGTTTGGAAAAAATAGAATTACCAAGATGAAACCAGTGATGAGCTCCACAAACCCAAACACACAAGTAAAATTCATATATACACTTAAAAAAGAACTTAACATTTTTTGAATATTAATCAAGATCAATTATCATATGTTTTGAGAATTTCATATTGACCTTATGCCAACTAATAATAAGAGATTAAATGAATATATGGCCGTAATAATAAAGAGATAGCGGACAAACTAGAATAGTTTCGTTTGAAAAGTGGGTTAACTTTTTAATTTTTTTAACTATTTTATCTTTTTGTGGTTAAATTAGCCCACAATCTCAAAAAAGCCTCATGCCAAATGAGGGCAATATATTATTGAGTAAATACATGAATACATAATCTTCCAGACTAATTAGATTATTTCAACTCAATTAGGTAGAATAAATTTTGTATATAATTTTTAGATATGGTTCATTGTTGTGCAACACTTTAATATATTATTGGGTAGACGCATGAACACGTAGTCTTCTAGACTAACTAGATTATTTCAGCTCGATTAGGTAGGGTAGATTTTGTCCAAGTATAATTTTTTGCTATGGGTTACTGCTGTGCAATGGGCACAGTAATGCAGTGATTGTTGTAGGCTTCGCGGGGCTCGTTTTGGGTCTTATCTTGATAATTTGAACAGTTTACTTTTTAAAAAATATTGAATAAAATATATTTTAAGAAATTAAGTTAATCAGACATTAATAATAATTTCATCAAATCACATTTGTAAATAAAAAATGAATTATAAATATGACTGTAAGTATTAAACTGAATACAAATATAATTAGATAAAAGAGTTACTAATATCCAAATAATTAATTTTTTACAAGTATGTTATAATCGATATTTTTTTTTTAAAAATAAACTATTTGAATTATCAAAATAAAACTCACAACTGATCCCACAAAACGCATGACAGTCACTGTTATGCTTAGGACTACAAACGAGTCGAATCGAACTTTAATATATTTGACTTATTTATTAATATTTTTATGAATTTAAATTTAATAAAAATTTACCGAATAAAATACAGAATTTATTTAAACTTAACTCAATCTCAAACTTGTTGAGAAACAATTCTGTTAATTTACAATTTTAATTTTGCAAACTGCGTATCAGTGATTCCATATCTATAAATTTTAGAATAAAAATGAGGGTAGAGTGTGAGAGACGCGCAATAGAGGGGTGTAAAAGATAGAGAGAGAGAGAGAGAAACAGGAAGTAAAGTAGGGTGGGGGCGTAGTTGTCGGGAACAGGAATGGGGGGACAAGCGGGTCGGCAAAAAGACTGGCAAATGATACGATAAAATGGACACAACACAACTAGACACGCACGTAGACTACTAAAAAAACAGCCATATGTGTGTAAAATGTTGGCCCGACCCAACAACACTCTCACATAGTCCATATTCATTCCTTGTCTGCTACCGTCTCTCTCTCTCTCTCTCTATTTTATGAAAAATGATTTGTTTCCCTAAAAAAATTTCCCCTAATCTCCTTAATGTCCAAAACAATGTCGTTTTGGACAAATTTTTTTTTTTTTTTTTTGCCTTGGCCTGAATTTTAGGGGGATTAGAGCAACTCCAACCATGCTCTTCATTTTTCACTAGCTAAAGTACAAAAATAGTACACTCTTTATTTTATCTAATTGCTTTAGCTATTGTGTTCTCCAACCACACTCTTTATTTTAGCTAATCATTCAAACTAACTTAACCAATTTTTAAAACAAAAAAAATACTAATTGCTGATATTTTACTAATGTAAATTTGCAATAATATTTCTTTAACATGTTTAACAAATAATTTTTTTTTTAAACTAATTCAACCATTAATAAGTAAGTAGCTGCCCACGACCCAAAGCATATCCAAGAGAGATGACATTTTACTTGAAATAAAAACTCCACAATTGAGATTTTCCTTATATATTGTGCTAAACTAATACATGAAATTCTTGGTGATATTGAGAATCAATAACATTTTTGTGCTCAAAGTCTTCAAACTCCAACAGCTAATGAGAGTATAACCAACTAATAAGAGTATATGTGTACATATAACTATCACAGCAACTTACATAGTTTTCCAGGTGTAATATGAGGACTAATCATAATGTAGTTATGTCTTAGTTGGTTTCTAATCTAGTCACTAGTAGCAGGGGAGAAGAGTTTATTGCACTAATATGGTGGCAGTAGATGGAAATTGAACATGTTTCTAGTTATGATCATTGGAAGCAATAGTTCAATTGTATTTTACACCTTTGCTGTATTTTTTTTTTTTTATCTATATTTATGTTATGTGCTGGAAATTGAACCATTTTAGTATTACCTTTGCAGATAATTTTTTTAATATGTAGATGATGGATATTTGGTCCTTTTAATTCAAATTCCAAACTTGAAGTACTTGCATTCTGCAATTTTACTTGGTATTTTATATGGCAAATGCTACAAATTCTGATAGTCTCATAAACACTCACAAGGTTAGGCCTAAACTAAATATGCAAATTGTTTTCTTGCTGAAGATCCATTGAGAAGTGTCATGCACAAAAAATTCAAGGTTAGGAAAATGGTTGCTGACTATATAATGCAAATCTTTGTTTCTGTGGCATTTAAGCAAACACCATATGCTCAATTTTATCACCACCCAGAACAAGTTCTTTAAGCATATTAGCATGCTTTTTCTCTATACTAGTCATCTTCAATCTCCAAAGATTAACCAACTTATCTATATTGATTTAAGCAACAAAATGTGTGTATACATTCCAATAATAGCATACGATTCAGAGGCTCCAACAGGTTTTGGCTCTATGAAACCTACAAGGAAAGTTTGATTATACGGATGGCCCTAAATCCTTCTCTAGGATAAACAACAATCATATTGGAGGGTGACACCACAAGCTCCAACAGCTCCATATATAACACTGATTTGTTACACATTCCATATCTCATATCTCTCGCACTAATTTCTATTAGCTTATTTCAAACATATCAATTAGTTGTGGTAAAAATTGTGTAACCTCCCCAAACAAAAAACAAAGAGACCAAGGAGATTTGAGAGAGACAAAGAGAGATTGATCTGAGAGAGACAGAGAGAGATTGATTTGAGAGAGACCGAGTATAACTGAGATGGAAGACGGCGACGGAAGGCAGGGAGTCGACCTACAAATTCTTCACTTCCTCTTGTAACTATTCTCGCTATGTAAGCAAAGAAACTAACCGAATAAAATGGAGAGAGAGAGAGAGAGAGAGGGAAGGGGGAATCTGAACATACCTCAAGAACGAAACCCTTCCCCTTCGAACCGTCGATCGTTGTCGTCACCGAACCAGTCTCACTGCCAGATGGAGCGCACCGTTCCAGACTGAAATCTTGCGCCGCTGAACCAGTCTCCCTTTCGAACCCTCTCTTTTCTTCCTCTCTTCTATTTCGCGCTGAAGAAGCAGATGGATTTCGCGGGAGAGACGTGAGCTGATCGATTTCGCGGGAGAGACGAGTTTGGAGAGCCTTCAATCACTCTCCAATTGAAGCCAGCGAAGAAGCCGCGAGGGAAAATACGAAGCCATTTAGCTAGCCTGTTGGAGTGTGAATATTAGGGTGATATGAGCTAAAATAGCTAACAGTACCAATATAGCTCTTCCCTTGGAGTTGCTCTTAGGGGGCCAAAAATTAGGGCTCCCTAGCATGGTCCATATTTTATTATGCAAAATACAAGCTCCGTTTGGGAAGATAGTTTATAGGCTTTTTTTGGTTATTTTAATCACAAAAAATAAAATAGGCTATTTTAACCATAACAAATAAAATATCACATCTAACCTATAATTATTACACTCTTCTCTTATAAAAAAAATAAAAAAAGTCAAAAAGTTAAAAAACTCTTCCCAAACCAAATTTTTTAGCTCAGGCTAAAATAACCAAAAAAATCAAAGAGCCAAAAAGCCAACCCACTTCTCAAACGAAGCCACAATAACATACACAAGTTTAAAAAAATTAAGAACCAATATTATATTTACTAATTTTGATTTGTCTAAATCATTTAAATTTGTACATGTTAATCGTCAATCAGTCATCCAGTAATGGCTTGCTTTGGCAAACTAGTAAAAAGTTAGCTTTTGGCTTTTTTAGCCAAAAAAGCTAATTTTTTTACCCAAGTCACTATTAAAAAAGCTAGCTTTTTTGGCTAAAACAATTAAAAGTCAACTTTTTACCAACTTCCCAAAACATTACTAAAGATAGTAGTTACTATTGACAAAAGTAATAATCGCAGTTGACAAAAGTTGTATCAATCGTTCATATGGTCGTCCAACATGTACAAATTCAAACGATTTGAGTAAAATTAAATTCGGTGGATGAATCATTTTTAAAAATTAAGCATTAATTATATTTTTTAACTTATATAATTTGACTCAAATTTTACTTCAATTCTTATTGTTTAGAAGTTAAAACTAATGATTTTGTAACATTTGTCAATCTATTAAGGTGTATATATAGAATAAATTAATGAAAATTTAAACATAATGATCAAAATGAAACTAAACTTAAAGTGTAAAGATTAAATTATTCAAATTAAAACATTAAGGGCTAAAGTAAAATTTAAATCAAACTACAGTGATGATAAATATAATTAATTCAAAAATTGATTATTTAAAAATCGGATGAGGGGTGGTTTGAGTTTCTACTTTTAACTTGCAATAAGTTGCTTCAAATTGACTCTTAGTAATTGTCATATTTAATAACTGATGAATATTTTTTTTCATTCATCAAATCAATTAAAATTGCTAAATAATTTTTCTCATTTATCAAATTGCACCCTCAATTTTTAAAATACCAGCAAAATTAAATTAAAAATTATGAACTCATTGTCTTTGCACCCACCACTAATATATATATATATAATAATAATGATATATCAACAAAAAAATTTATATAAAATTTTATATAGTTCTCAATGTAAACTTTTTATTTTAAAACAAACCATCCACATAAATAAATTTTATTTACAAAACTAACATTATCATATCATTCTTATAATTTTTTCTTTATGAATATAATTTTTCATATATATGAAAGAGAGGATTGGTGAGGTTTACAGAGTCTATTACAAATCTTAGTATGGTGAACTGAATATTTCGTTTTATAAAATGTTTTATGTAAAAAATTAAATTGGTATGATATTCATAGTCATATAATTTTATCATATTTATTTTTTTAAAAGTAAATATAATTTTAAAAATAAATACACTTAAATCATACGATTATAAATAAAAAATAAGTTTAAATTTTTTTTAAGAGTAATGTAAACACAATCCAATAAGAAAAATTGGATTTTTTTAAAATATTATTTTGAATACACAACTCGGTGCCTACAAAATACATAAATATGTCATCTTTTGCATCCTAACTACTTAATAAAAGTAAGTCATCATTGTGGGGAAATATTTTTTGAGTACCGACACGTGGCAAGGTGATGCCGACGTGTCAGCCGAGATGCCACGTGTCCTGGTCATTTGCCGAGGTTATCTCGGTGTTGCCGAGGTTACCTCCGAAGATATCGGAATCCGAGATGAGCAGATAAAGGACAAGAGTCCTAAAATGAAGAAAGACTTAAAGATGGATAAGGATAGTATTCCTAGGGAGTCTATCCTTATCTCTTGTAGAGTCCAAAGTAAGCACTGAATAGGAGTCCATAGAAGTCAGACTTCTAGTGGGACTAAGATTAAGTAAACTATAAAGAGAGGCACCCCCATGGGTCTAAGGTACGCAATTTATGCTTTGAGCAGTGAATTTAGCACTTGATTATCTTTGAAAGACATACTGACTTGATCGTCGGAGTGCCCCCAGGTGAACGAACCACCGTCGGAATCTTCTCTTTCTGTTGCAGGTTAGCCAGGTGCCATCTATTCTGCCAGTTCTTTCCAGCTGATCACTGAGTTGGCAGTGTGATTAGAAAATTACTCACACAATCATATTTTACAGGTTAAATTTTATATTTGATTTAAAAAACTAAGGCTCTTTTCGAAAGGATGGAAAAAGTGATTTTTAGATCACATCATTTTTTAATTCTTTTATGCATTTTTTAATAATAAGTAAATAAGTCAAAAAAAAATTCACTTCCTAAAATGGGCCTAAATAGACAATACCACATGTTAAATAATTACTAAACCAATAAAATAAACAATTTGAATAAGACAAAATCTCAAATAAGCAGGAGATTAGAAACAAAAAGGATCCCGCTAGGTAGCTCGAATGTTGTAGCTCGAGAGTGGCTCGAGAGTGGGTTTGCAGATCAGAAGAAGGAAGAGGAAGAAGGAGGAGGAGGAGGGACTGGAGGGACTGGAGGGGGAGGAGGAGGAGGGTCTGGAGGGGGCCCAACAAATGGGGTTGGAGGCGGGGGGCGGAGGCAAGGCAGAGCCGACGAGCAACGACGGCCGGCGACGAGCAGCGACGATCCTTGGCGGCGGTGAGGTGACGGCGGTGGTGCTCCTCCTCTCTCTTCTCTCTCTCTTTCTCTCTTCCCCTCTTCTTCTCTCTTTCTGTCCCTCTCCCTCTCCCTCTTCTGCGTTTCAACTCGAAAATGGAAGAAAAAAAAAAAAAAAAAAAAAATCCCAAAAGGACGTCGTTTTGGATATTCGAGCTACTATTTGAGCCATCTATTTCGAATTACGAAGTATTTTCCAAACAAAAATTCATTTTCATGGGATATAAATCCTTTTCTAGGTAAGATACAATTTATTCTTTAAAATGTCAGACTTGTACAATAAAAATTTCATCAGTAATACAATTATTTTTTTTAATATTTACAAAATGCAATTAAGTGTTTGGTATAATTTATATAAATATATTTATTTAGATAAATATATTTATTTGAGTGATCTTACTTTTTTATTTTTTTACATATATTTTAGTAAAAAATTAAAAAATATATTTATTTAAATTATCCTAAATTAAAATGGACCCATCTAGACCTCAGCAACATCCAACAACACCTGTCCACTCTTTGTGGGAGAGAAAGATCCTCTCTCTCTCTCTCTCTCTCTCTCTATGTATATATAACCCCTCAAACAACATACCCAAATCCCTTAAACTCCATATCTCTACTTTCTAGTTTGATCTGATCAAATCAAACCCATCTTTTATGTATACGAGTTTGTGGTGACTTTTGTATTGTTGTTCTTGGATATATATAAGGTAATTATGGAGCTTCAACTTGCACTCGCACTTCCAAGCAATCCCATGAAAGGGTTCGACCTCAACAGCTGTGGTTACGAGCCTAAGGGGCCTTTGGGCTCGGACCCTTTGAGCCACATTGGATCTTGTTGGTCCAGTGAAAGCATTAGTGATTGTACCTTGATCAAGAAACGTAGCTTTGATGAAGCCTTTGTTGAGCCCCAAACTTTGCCTCTGTTGTTCTGGAACAATGACCCAAATGAAGAAGATGATGATGATCATAATAAAGAGCTTGACAAGAACTCTTCCACCATTGACAAGTACTTTCTCTCTATTACCTCTCTCCCTCTCTCTTTCTCTCTCTCTCTCTTAATGTCTAAATGAAATTACAAATCAATGGAAAGATCAAAAATAAATTGCAGATTAGTGGTCAAGTTATCAATTTTAATAATTAAAGTGATAAACTTTTTCATATTTTTATAATTTGTTTTTATCTTTTCACTGATTTGTAATTTCCCCTGATTTCTATTTACATCAGTTTGAAATTCACTCTCTTAACTTTTTGTTCCATTTTTTAGTACCGTGATTTCGGTGAAATTTGAGTTCATTAGGTTGAGAATACGAAAATCAAATACAAAATGAAACGTAAAATGACTTTTTAAAAAATCTTGTCATTTTACATAAATTGAGCGTCTGATTCTATAATTATTCATTTGAATTTGGAACCAAATTGAAACTTTTTCTTTAAATATTAAAAGTAAATATACTATATAAGATTTAAATTTTGAGTCCATTTTTCATTTTTCTTCATTATTTGGAAATCAAGACAACCCAAACATTATAGTGAGACATGAAAACAACTAATCCCATTACAATCTCGATATGTGGAATGGTCTCGCGCCATATGTACTTTTGGGACATTGGTTGGTTTTTTAATTTCTTTTTACTATTTTAATTTAGGATTAAAAAATCTTATTTTTTTAATTTTTTTAATTTTTATAAAAAAAAAATAAAATAATTGTGATTTAGATATAATATTTTGTCTGAGTAAGGATCTTCTCCTTATTTTCTCTACTGAGCCCCGTTATTGTAATGGTCAAGATTCACTTTAAGAGAATCGCACTTTATTATAAAAAAAAATAAATTACTTACCCATATATCCAAAGGCCCAGATCACCCCAAAGTAGAGAAGGTAAGGAGATCACCCCAAGTAAAGAAGGTAAGGAGAGCATCCTTACTCCCCAAACAAAGCCTGAGATTGTGCCGGAGACATGGTCCAGAAATGAAAATAATAAAAAAAAAAAAGATAGTATAGGAAAAGTAATTTTAAATTGTGACAAAATGATAATGGGATAAAAATTAGAGGAGATTTATATTTTCTAATGTGTGTGTGTTCAATAATTATACGTTTGAATTTGAGTTATATGGCACAAATTTTTTATTTTATTTTTCTCTCTCCCTAATTCTCCTCGTATCAATTAAAAAAGAAAAATTAGCATATTGAGTTTTATGCTTAATATTTATATGAAATAGAGTGATAATAATTGATTAATTTGATTCAGTAATAGAATTGAAGGAGAAGAAGAAGGTGTGGTGGGGTGGCCACCCATTAAAGCATGGAGGAAGAAGCTTTGCCACCACAATCGCATCGGCAGCGGTGCCAGGAACGAAGGGTTGGTGGGAAATGTTTATGGTGGCATCACTGGTGGCAATGGTGGTGGATTAAAATCCACATATGTGAAGGTGAAGATGGAGGGTGTGGCAATAGCAAGAAAGATTGACTTGAGCCTCCATTACTCTTATCAAACACTCATGGATACCTTGGTTGGCATGTTTGGGCGAGGTGAGGAGCTACTTTGGAATTTGGAAATTTTATGATTCCAAATGAGGTTTAGTGTAACCTTGGATTGACATATTCCTATTTATTTATGGGGGGTTGTTAGCAGGTCAGGCAAATGTGAAGGCTTATAAGCTTGCTTATCAAGATAGAGATGGTGATTGGCTGCTTGCAGGCGATGTACCTTGGAGGTATGTGTATCATGTGTACTTGAATTTTTCCATCATTCTTATTATCATATGTATATATCATATTGATAAAAATATGTACCCAAAAAAAGTTTTAAAGAAGATTTTTATTGTTTAAGCTTTAATGAAGAAAATAACACAAATTTAGAATTTCTTTCACAAAAGTGTTCAAACTGCTATGTCGACATGCATCGTTTCTGACTCGCAATCCATCAAGATGAATACATCACACTACATGTTAAATACGTTTTTGTCAAAAAAAAAAAAAAATTTGTGTGTAATTGGAAAATTTTAATTGAATTAATTCTAGAAAGACCAGTAATCTTTTGATCATACTAATTTAATGAGAGTACTTCACATAATAATCGGATTAATTGGGGGAAAATATGCAATATTTTTTTTTGTCATTCTTAATATTGAATGCTTGTAAGAAGATTATTCAAGAAAAGATTAAGAATTGTAATTTTAATATAAGTGGCTAAACTTATAAGCAAGCTTAATATTTTTAGAAATGATAGAGACTTTTTTTTTTTTTTTTTTTACTCTCATAATCCCACAGACATATGTCAGTGAATGATAGGAAGAAAAAAAAAAACAAAAACAAAAAGCAAAAAACAAAAAACAAAAAGTAAAAAATTAGCCAATCTCAATACATTGGGGGTGATGGGGGTCGAGGAAAAATGAGGTCTCAACATTTTTCCTAATATTTTACTATTGGTTTTCTTTTTTTCCCATTAAATCTTGAATATTTTGTTTTAATAAAATAAAATAAGTAATGAAAAAATGAGTTATTTTCATCATATTTTTCTTATTTTTTTATTTTTAATCTGTGTCACAATTATCTGGTTTGTAAAATGAGGCATTCAATTTTTATGATTTTGCAGTTCTTTCACCGAATCTGTGGAACGACTAAAACTATTGAAGAGCAACGGCTAATTCACAGAGATCATCAGAGCCTGTTGTCAACTTTTTCTTAATAGAAACCATACATAGATGGTTTTTAGTTGCCTCTGTGAAATATAAAGAGACTAGAATTCTCTGTTCTAAAAACTGTCTTTATGTTTTATCTTTTCAATCATAGGATGAAACTCTACTTTAAATTAGAAATCATATCGTGATGCACGGAATAACGGGACAAAGACTTCTTTGAGACAGAGGATCTCAATACATCTTAAATAGATGTATTTGAATTAGACCTTTTGAGTAGAGCAACTTTAAGTAGTGGTAAATTGGTACAATATTCCTTTCTTTCATATCTACGTAATTTTCTTTGTGTGTGTGTGTGTGTGTGTGTGTGTGTGTGTGTGTTGGGGGGTAGCATGAAATAATCATTGTTGTATTGTGGCTAACAATTAAATTTAGAAAATGATTTTTTACACAAAAAAATCCATCCATGATATGATGGTGTGTTAGTCGGTGTTTTTTTTTTTTTTTTTTTTTTAAATTATGAAATATGATTATGAGTGTTTGGTTTGTAATGAAATGATTACAAAATATTACACAAAAAAATTATTTTGTATGAGAAGTTTTACACAAAAAAAATAATCCAAAATGATACTACAGTAATGTTTTTACATTATGAGTAGGGGTGATTGATAAGATTAATAGAAATTTTCTTTGGGGTGATATCCTAGAGAAAAAGAAAATTCATTTTGTCAATTGGAATGAGGTTTGTAAAAAGAAAAAACATGGTGGCCTCGGCATTAAGAAGGCTCGAGATCATAATCTAGTTTTACTTTTTAAATTGGGATGGATACTCATTAACAGTGATGGAGGTACGTGGATTGAGGTGTTGAAAGCTAAGTACTTGAAAGGCAACCACTTTGTGGATTGAGGTGTTGAAAGCTAAATACTTGAAAGGCAACCACTTTCTGAACTGGCAGAAGACTAGCAAAACCTCTCGTGTGGAGAGGAATGCTAAATGCTAGAAGCATTTTAAGAAAATGTGCTAAATGGTCTATTGGTAATGGCATTACTGTTGACATCTGGAAAGATTAGTGGTGTGGAGAGAAACCTATTGAGGAAGTCATGACCTCAAATGTTCTCATACCAATCAATCTTACCATATCTAAAGTTAGGGATATCATTGATGGGGAAGGTGATTGGAAAGTTAATATAATTAATCAAATCTTTCCCCCAATTATGGTTGCCTCTATTTTTAAAGAGAATCCCCCTAAATATAATTCCAACCTAGATCTTCTGGTTTGGAAAGGGGCTCCCGATGCAACTTTTTCCACATCCAGTGCCTTTGAGCTAGCTTCGGATTATGATGGTAAAGAGGAGGATTGGCAGTGGTTGTGGAAAAAGAAAATTCCACAAAAGCTGAAAGGCTTTTTGTGGACTATATTACATGGCAAACTCTTTATTAACAGCATGTGATTAAAAAGAGGGATTTTAGATAACTCTTGTTGCCCATTTTGCAGTGAAATTGAGGATCTCCACTACTTAATTAGAGCTTGTTTCAAAGCTAAGGAAGTTTGGACTGTTGTTCAAAACCAGCATTGATACTGGCAGATGATCGATGAAAACTGGATGCATTGGATGATCTCTAATTTCAAAACGAAGGCTAAATTCGGTGCCAAGTCCGCTTGGAGCACTGTTTTCTTGGTTACGCTTTGGAAAATTTGGAAAAACAAGAACCTCAAAGTCTTTGAAAACAAATTATCTATTCAATTTGAGCTTATCTATTATTAATCCTAGACCTCCATTTAAACTAATTAAATGGTCTCTCCCTTCTGGAGGTACTCTGAAATTGAACACGGATGGAAGCAAATAAAGCAGGGACCAAATGGATTTGGAGGTCTCATTCGGGATAAGAGGGGCGCTTGGATCTGCGGCTACTATGGATGGATGGAAAGTTATACCAGTCTTGAAGCTGAATTATGGGCGGTGTATAAAGGTCTAACAATCATTCTCCAAAAAGGCTTCAACAACGTGAATACGGAAACTGATGCCCAAGAAGTTGTGAAGCTACTTGTAGAAGGCTCTGGAGAGAAACATTCTTATAGAGGTCTGGTAGAAGATACGAGGATCATATTCAATGGCTGCCAGTGCACTGCCCAACATGTTTATCATGAAGGAAATCTCTGCATGGATGTTTTAGCCAAATTGGGAACTGCTCAACCTGAAGACATCTTAGTTGTTAATGACTCTCCTGCTGAGATAAGAGAGCTGCTAGTTACAAACATGTTGGGGATGGGTAGAGAGAGGGCCTAGTCCTCTGGTTTGTGTTTTATTTTCCGTTGTATCAAAACAAAACAAAAAGACTAGGGGTGTTTGAGGTTTAGTTGCGGCTGAAAAAATTCTAATTCGACATTCGTCTGTCGAATTGGCAGATTGGAAAAAAATCAATCCGTCCGCCAGATTGATAGATGCGGATTGGCAAATGGTTGCGAATCAATTTAGCAGTATAAACTTTTACAAATTTTGAACATAATACAACAATTTATCAATATTTTTTTTTGGATAACAATCCAACTCAACATAACCAAAAGATTATCAAGTAAATTGTCAAATACCAATAATAAATACATATAAGAAAACCATGTATTATCAAAATTATTTCATTACTTTTTTTATATTCAAAAACTATTTAATTTGATTTTTTAAAAAAATAAAAACATTAAGCTTTATATTTTTCACATAAAAATACCAAATATTAACACTTGTTATTTGATAAAAGAATTTCTAAATTGAAAATAAATTGAAAACACAACAGAATATTTAAACTCATTTGTAATTAAAAACACAAACAGAATATCCAAACAAATTAAAAACAAAAAATCTTACAAATTACTAGGAATGCTCGCGGTTTGACGGTTCGGTTGCTGCCAAAAGAACCTCAAATCCGCCATCCATTTAAAACTAGGCGGATTGAAAAAAATCAATCCGCAACCGTCCCCTCGTCATCACGCATCCGTCTAAAATGCGGCAAATCAATTCAATTTGGTCAATCTGGATAGATCGAAATATTCATTACTTACTCCTAATTATGAGTCACAACAATAAATATTTTGATTTGAAATGTAATCGCCAGTAAATACCGCATCATTCAATATTTTGTAAAAACTTTTGTTTCCTTGGCATTACTAATTACTTAGGATAAATTACACTGACACTTTTGAAATTTTTGTTTAATACAGATTTTTTTTTTTACATTTAAAAAATTTTGTTCTCTTATCAGATTAAAATGACATATTTGTTTCTTAACTTTTATACATATAAAATAATAAAATAATATATATATTTTGTTCATGTTATTTCAAATAAAATAACAATCATCTTCTTTGGTTAAACTCACAAAAAAAAAAAAAAAAGAGTTTTTTTTTATTTTTCATTTTTTAAATTTTTACTATTTTTAAAAATATTTTAAGCATTTTTATTTTTATTTTTTAGATACACCTAATCTAAATGTACTTAAGAAGTATAATATTTTATCATTTTTTTTTAAATTCACCAAATACAAAAATATAAAAATTTAATACATTATCTTATTTTGTTGTATTCAATAAATTTTTAAAATTTCTTTTGTATAAATTTTATACTTTTTAAATATATCTAAATTAAATTAATCTAATCTAGATATAATGATGTAAATAAAAATGAAAAATTATATTCTTATATAAAAATTTATACAAATAATATCATAAAAATGTGATGATAGTGATAATATTGTAAATATAAATAATGTTTATGGGGTTTTGCTTTAAAGTGAAATGTCACTATTAAGCTATATCATTGTGTGTGAAAATTCTATATAAAATTTATATTTATATATTATCACTCAATAAGAATATGTTCATGTAGAATTTAATGATGAAAAGTTACAGAATGTAATCATAATGATAGGAATAAAAAATTTTAGGAAAAATGATAAGATGATCATTTAAAAATTTTAGGACATGACATCAGCAATTCATGAGACAATTTGTAATGAGATTATTAACCTCAAGAAGGAGAATGTAATTTTCCAAATATAAGAAAAAATCTATATTAAATAAAAATCTCATGTTAGTGTAATTTATCCATTTACTTGTTTAATGGTTTTTTTTTTTTTTTTTTTGAGGGTTTCATATTTTAAGCATCAATTGATATGTGAGAAGGGTTACAATAATAAGATAGCCACATGAGATTTGTTGTCCAAAACTTATGTTATGTTTCAAAATATTCATAATTATTAAATTATTCTTTATGATTACTTATTTTGAGATTCTCATACAATTTAATAGTGGTGAATATTTATATAAAAAAGGGAAAAATTATCTTTTACATCAAAATTAAAGATGGCTTCCTTAAAACATTTTTCATAAAAACAATTATGATTGCTTGAGTTGAGAGTGGTTACGGTTGGGAAGAGATATTTCTTAATATTAATTATTTATTATTATATATTCGTTTGGAAAGTTAGATTAGTTTTTTAACTTTTTAATTTTTCGACTGTTTTTAAAAAAATCCTCGACTGTTTTTAAAAAAATCCATTTGGATTGATTTTTTAAATTTTTATGAGAGAAAAAATAAAAAAATTATAATTAAGATGTGACACTTATATGTTATTAATTTTTTAGTTTTAGTTTTAGTTTTTTTTTGACTAATTTAATCAAAAAAATCAAAAACACCAGCATCCAAACGACACCATATTGTAGTTTTAAGAGTAATGAGTAATGTATGACACTTTTTTTCTCTTTTTTGTCTTCTTGTTTGTTATGGTGTTTGTAACAAGTACTCCTATATAATAAAGGAAAAATGACTTGGACCCCAGCTGGGGGTGTTGGGGGTCGTCCCTGATTAGTGCAAAAATAATTTTTTTTTTTTTTTTTTTTTTTTTGGGATTTTGGCCAACCACACGTTGCCACGTCACTGGGGGTGGCACTGGGAGTCGTCCGTACTGGGGGGTCGGTAGCATTGTTGATAATAAAGAGCTAATGTCTAGAAGAAGGGCTTGGCTTTCCTTCAGTCCCGAATTGGACTGAAGGATATTGTTAGGTCTGTAAAAATTTATTAAAGGTTTCATTTTGATAATTTAAACTGTTTGATGTGTAGAACTCATCGAGTACTATATGCCTGTAAAAAATCACGTTAATCGAATATCCATAACTATTTCATCGGATCATATTTCTGTCAACCGTTTATTTTTTTTTATACAAAACTGATTTAATCACGCAGTTATCGATATCTGATCAACTGATGTTTTACAGGAATATAATACTCGACAAGTTCTACACATTGAACAGTTTAGATTATCAAAACGGGACCCGTAGTGGGTCTCTACGAGTCCAACAGTATCTTCCAATCCGAACACAGGCTGGAGGGAAGCCAGCCCCTAGAAGAAATCTACAATATGCACTTTTGAAAAGGCACATCATAAAAAAATTAAAATTTGTTGAGATAAAAATTATAATATTTTATTATTTATATTATGAAATTTTATAAAATTTTAAATAAAAGATATATTATATATTCCTTTTTAAGAGTACACATTATAATCTCTCTTTGCTTTTTAAGGTGTTTTTCAATAACACTATTTTTTAATTCTTCAACGCAATAAAAGTTATTACTTTTATTATCGAGTTTTAATTTTTTTTTCCCTCTTAAAATATTCATTTGCTGTTGCCTTGCTTTTAATACTTTAAAGATTCATATCTAAACTTTTTTTTTTTTTTTTTTTCACTTTTTATTTATTCTACCTTTTTTTTTCTTTTTCTTTTGAATAGATTTTATTTATTCTCTTGGTACAAACAAACTTATACTTATGAAGTAAAAGTTTCTGTAAATAGATAAGAAGGTTAGACGCGAATTTTCCATAAGGGGATATAATTTATTTTATTTTATTTTTAACAAAGGGTATCGAAATTTTACACCATGTTTTATAGGATAAATTATACTTTATTTAACTTTGGTCATTTTCTTACTTTAGTCTTTAAAATTTATTTTCTCCCACATTAGCCCTTCATATTTCAAGTTCTTCCCAATTTACTCTTAAAGTTAATTTCTGTTCAAAATTAGATAAAAATGACACAATAACTGTCACATAATATAAAAAATATATTATTATATTAGAATTTAAATTTATATCAGAGATGTGAGTTATATATAATAAAATATTTTTATGCTATGTGATTATCAATGTGTCATTTTCTGTGTAATTTTTAACCGTAATTAGCTTTGAGAGTAAAGTGAAATTTTTTAAAACATGAAGGGTTAAAATGAAAAATAATAAATTATAAGGGCTCAAGTAAAAAAATGACTAAACATAAAAAGGGCAAAGTATAATTTATCACTTTTTATATGAAAACTTTTTAGTTATTATTTGAACAATACAAGCTATGGCCTAAAATAAGGAATACATGTATGGTCTTTTATACAATGTCAATAGACTGGAGGTTGAACTTTAAGCTTTTTATGAAAATTTTCAAAATTTAGAAATGAATACATATCGTCAAACTGAAGCAAGTCATACAAATAAAATTGAAAGAAACAAAAATATTCACTTTGTTTGGTTTCAGTTTTTAGATTTCACTTTTCAAAAAATTTTATTTTTTGTTTATTTATTTATTTATTTTTTGTTTTCACTAATTTTTTAAAATATTTTTAAGCAAATTTTTTTAATTTGTAGACACACCTAACATAAATATATTTAAAAAGTATAATATTTGTGAAAAAAATATTTAAAAAATTCACAAAATACCAAAAATATTAAAAAAAAACAAAACAAAACAAAACAAAAATTCAGTACATTTTTTATATTTTTGTGTATTTATTAATTTTTAAAATATTTTTTCACAAATATTTTACTATTTAGATGCATCTAAAAAAGTAAAAAAATTGCTTAAAATTTAAAAAATATTCAGTATAAACAAAAAAAAAACTCAATTTTAAAAAAATTGAATTTAGAAAACTGAAAGCAAACACACTTATTAAAATTCCGAAGATAAGATAAATTTTCTAAAAGAAGCATGTTGCTCTCTGTGTTAGTTGAGACTGTTTTATGTGCTCTTACCAAAAAAACAAAATATACAAAGTAATTAAAAATAAAATGTATAAAATATACAAAGTAATTAAAAATAAAATGTTTGTGATCCTTAAAATGGTTCCCTTAATTTTACTTTCAATAATGTGATTATAATATTATTGTGGATAGAATTGTAGAAAATACTGTCCAATCTGTTAAAATCATACCGATTTGTATTATTCTATCCGCTAACCACAAATTAAACTTTAAAATTTATAATTCGCCTTCGAAACCGTTTCGGTCCATTATAATTAATACATATCTATATATATATATATATATTAATCTCTAATGAAATATCAAAATAAAAATGAGTGGGAGAGAGATTTAACATATAAAATCTGTTATAAATTAGTAATTATATATATGAAAAATGTTATGTAAAATTAGTTTGTATTATATATATGAAAAATATTATGTAAATTAATGTTATATATTATGCAAATGCTTATTAATATGTTAAAAATATTCATCAATCCGTTAATATGTCCCAAATCACTCAAACGATGATTTGATTATTTGTAAATCTATCAATCTATCATTTAATTTATAATTTTACTTTTAAACTATTTGGACTACACCACGCGTGCACCCTAATTGTAAGCAAAAACTTATGAATATTTATTTATCTTCATTAAAATAGTTTGCAAGAGCCACATACCTAAAAAATTTTAAGATTAAGTGGTATTTGAGATGATTTAAATAAATATATTTTTAAACTTTTATAAAAAAATGTGGAAAAAAAACATAATATGACCTAAATAAATATATCTATTTAAATAAGTGCACTTATATAGTGCATGCCAAATAATTCACTTTTGGACCACTAATTAAGACAATGAGTTAAACTTTCAACTTTGATTTAACATTTAGGCCATGTTTGGTAGAGCTGTGAGAAAGTACTTATAGCTTATGCCTAAACAGCTTATAGCTTATAACTATGACCATAAGCTGATTTCTGACTTATAAATTAAGCATCTCCTGCCCCACTCAAAGAATAAACTGATTTCTGACTTCCAAAAAGTTATAAGTTATAAGCTATAAGCTAAATCAAACACATCAAAATAGCTTAAACTAAGCTGAAAGCTGAAATAAGCAGTTTTTAAGCTACACCAAACAGGCACTTACTCGACTTGAGTAGACATTGGGCCTATTTTGAAAATTAAATTAAAAGTTAATTTTTTATTATTTTAAAAAAACATACAAAAAAATGTAAAAAGTTAGGTGTGATTAAAAAAAAAGTTAAGAACTTAAAAAATAGACTTTTAATGGTGTTGCCAAAATAGGCCTTATTCAAAAGAACAAACAAAACAAGGAATTGTTTAGGAAGTGCTGAATAATTTATAATTTTTTTCTTAAGAAGTATTATATTTTATGATTTTTTTTTTAAATTCACCAAATATAAAAATAGAAAAATTTAATATATTATTTTATTTTGTTATATTCAATGGATTTTGTTAAAATTTTTTGTACAAATTTTATACTTTTCAAATATATCTAGATTAAATTAATCAAATCTAGATATAATGGTGGAAATAAAAATAAAAAAATATATTCTTACATAAAAATTTATACAAATAATATTATAAAAATGTTGTGATAGTAATAATATTGTAAATATAAATTATATTTATGAGTGTTTTGTTTTAAAGTGAAAAGCCACCATTAAGCTATATCATTGTGTTTGAAAATTCTATATAAAATTTATATTTGTATATTATCACTCAATAAGAATATGTTCAGGTAGAATTTAATGATGGAATGTTATAGAGAATAATCATGATGATAGGAAAAAAAAATTATAGGAAAAATGATAAGATGGTCATTTAAAAAATTTTAGGACATGACATCAGCAATTAGAGAGACAATTTCAAATGTGAGGAGAAATTAACAAAAATTTTAGAAGGAGTTATCCATTTACTTATTTAATTTTTTTTGAGGGTTTTATATTTTAAGCATCAATTGATATGTGAGAAGGGTTACAATAATAAGATAGCCGCATAAGATTCTTTGTCCAAAAATTGTTATGTTTCAAAATATTCATAATTGTTAATTCTTTATGATTACTTATTTTGAGATTCTCATACAATTTAGTGGTGAATATTTAGGAGCTTTTCCCAAACTAGCCCTCTATACTATTTTATTTTCCAAACTAAGCTAAAACGTGTTTATTAAACACACTTTCAGCATTTTTTTAGTCTAGACAGACAAAATAAATAAAATTATGAAAGCGTGTTTAGAAAACATGCTTTCAATTAAGGTCGTGCGGTTACAAATCATGTGTTTACTAATTGTTGTGTCAATTAATAAAATACAATTGAAAAATGCGCAACATGAAAACGTGTTTTGAAAACACACTTTCAATAAAATAAAAAAAATTTAATTTTCCACTCACATCACAAACACTCACACTCTTTTCTCTCTTTCTCTCTCTCTCTCTACACACATTTACACCCACGTCACTCCACTCTCTCTCTCTTTCACACACATTCACACACACTTATAATAAATAAATAAAAATAAAAATAAATAATTTTATTCATTATATTTATTTTAATAAAGTATATATAATTTTTAATATATATAAATTTTATTTTATAAAATTGAGACCAATATTAAATATATATAATTTATAATAACAAATAATAATCAACTATATAAAATGATCGCTTTTTTACTTTAATTCTTAAAATTTATTTTTTTTAATTTAAGGTTTAGGATTTAAGGTTTAATTCTTAATTTTTTATTTTATTTTAGGGTTTAGGGATAAAATTTATTTTTTTATTTTAGGGTTTAGGGTTTAATTCTTAAAATTTATTTATTTTTATTTTAGAGTTTAGGATTTAGAGTTTAGAATTTATAATTTAATTCTTAAAATTTATTTTTTTGTTTTAGAGATTAGGGTTTAATTCTTAAAATTTATTTATTTTTTATTTTAGAGTTTAGGGTTTAATTCTTAAAATTTATTTATTTTTATTCTAGGGTTTAGAATTTAAGGTTTAGGGCAAAGTGTAATTTATGATGCCAAAAAACATAGTAAGAACATAAAAAAAAAAAGAATAAAACTGTGTCGTTTTAAACACAATAGGGGGTCACAGTAGTGATCTCGTGGCCAAAAAAAAAGGATAAGGCTTAGCGTCAGACATCACACACACTCACACTCTTTTCTCTCTCTCTCTCTCTCTCTCTCCGATACACTTACACCTACAGCACTCCACTCTCTCTCTCTCTCTCTCACACACATCCACACACACTTATAATAAATAAATAAAAATAAAAATAATTAATTTTATTCATTATATTTATTTTAATAAAACATATATAATTTTTAATATATATAAATTTTATTTTTATAAAATTAATACCAATAAAAAGATATCACTCATATTTTTAAAATGAGACTATTATTAAATATATATAATAATAAATAATAATTACTCTGTTTGGTTTGGTTATATTTTTTTAATATATATTTTTTAAATTATTAGTCTCATTTTAAAGATAATCAAACCAAATTGAGTGATTGTTATTTTTTATAGACGAATATCAAATATATGTAATAATCACTCTGTTTGATTTGATTATTATGTATTATTATAAATTATTATTATATATATATTTAATATTGGTCTCATTTTAAAAATATGATTTGATATCATTTTATTGGTATAAATTTTATAAAAATAAAATTTATATATATTAAAAATTATATATGTTTTATTAAAATAAATATAATGAATAAAATTAATTATTATTTTTATTTATTTATTATAAGTGTGTGTGGATGTGTGTGAAAGAGAGAGAGAGAGAGAGAGAGAGTGTGTGTGTAAGTGTGAGTATGTGTGATGTGAGTGTAACATTAATTATTATTTTTTTATTGAAAGCGTATTTTCAAAAATACGTTTTTATGTTGTATGTTTTTCAATTGGGAAATGACTGGTAACTCGAGAGGGTGGCTCGATTTTTGGCTCGACAGCCCAAAACGACTGTCCATTTTATTTTTTTTTTTCTTTCTTTTTCTTCCTTTTCTTTCTTTCTTTTCTTCTTCTTCTTCTTCTTCGTTTTTGTTCAACACAGGCGAGAGAAACAGAGGGGAAGAGGAGGAGAGAGGGAGAAAGAGAGAGGAGAGGAGAGAAGGAAGAAGAGGGAGAGAGGATCGTCGATGCTCGCCACCGCCACCGCCACCGCCACCGCCACCGCCGTCGCCTCGCTGCCGCCGATCGTCGCAGCACCAGCGATCGCCGGCTCTGCCTCGCCTCCGCCCCCCGCCCCCCACTTCCAGCCCCAAATGTTGGGCCCCCTCCTGTCCAGTTCCTCCTCCTCCTCCCCTCCCCTCCTCCTCTTCCTCTTCCTCCTCCTCCTCCTCCCTCCCCTGCTTCTGGTTCTGCTTCACCTTCGAATTCGAGCCATTTCGAGCCGCTCGAATTCGAGCTACCTATCACTGCCGTTTTCAGTTACGTTTTATTAATTGATGTGATAATTAGTAAACAATCGATTTGTAACCGTGCAACATTAAAAGCGCGTTTTCTAAACACGCTTTTATAATTTTGTTTATTTTGTTTGTCTGAATCACAAAAATGGTGAAAGCGTGTTTAGTAAACACGTTTCAGCTTAGTTTGGAAAATTCGGCCAAACTAAACTTAATTTAGGAAATAAATTAGTCTAGGAGCTTAGTTTGAGATAAGCCCCAAATATTTATATATTAAAAAAAAAGATAAATTATCATTCACATCAAAATTATAGGATGGCTTCCTTGAAACATTTTTCATAAAACAATATGATTGCTTGAAATGAGAGTGATTACGGTTAGGACGAGATATTTCTAATATTAATTATTTATTTTTATATATTCATTTGGAAATTGAATTGATTTTTTGATTTTTTAATTTTTTTGGCTATTTTAGTTCAAACTAAAAAATTTGTTTGGATTAAATTTTTTAACTTTTGTAAGAGAAAAAATAAAATAATTATATTAAAATGTGATATTTTATTTTATTAATTTTTTAATCTATATTATTATTATTTTGACTAATTTAACTGAAACCGCAACCGAAACCGAAACGGAAACCATATTGTAGTTTTAAAACCAATGAGTAATGTGTGACATTTTTTTCTCTTTTTTGTCTTCTTGTTTGTTGTGTTGTTTGTAACAAATACTCCTATATAAAGAGCTAATGTTTAGAAGAAATTTACAATTTGCACTTCTGAAAATGCACATCATAAAAAATTAAAATTTGTTGAGATAAAAATTATAATATTTTGTGATTTATATCATAAAATTTTAAATAAAAAATATAATATATACACCATTTTAAGAGTACATATTATAATCTCTCTCTGCTTTTTAAGGTGTTTTTCAATAACACTATTTTCTAATTCTTCAACCCAGTAAAAGCTCTTACTTTTATTTAATCGAGCTTTAGTTTTTTTTCCTCTTAAATAATTCATTTGTTGTTGCCTTGCTTTTAATACTTTAAAGATTCATATCTAAACTTTTTATTTTTAGTTTTTATTTATTCTCTTTTTTTTCAGCAGATTTTATTTATTCTCTTGGTACAAACAAACTTATACTTATGACGTAAAAGTTTTTGTATATAGATAAGAAGGTTAGACACGAATTTTCCATAAGGGGTTGTAGTTTATTTTATTTTACTTTTAACAAAGGGTATCGAAATTTTACACCCTGTTTTATAGGATAAATTATATTTTGTCCTTTTAAATTTGGCCACTTTCTCACTTTAACCTTTAAAATTTGTTTTCTTCCACATTAGTCTTTCATATTTCAAGTTTTTCCTAATTTATTCTTAAAGTTAAATTTTGTTCAAAATTAAATAAAAAATGACACAATAACTATCAGATAAGATAAAAAATATCTATATAATAAAATATGATGGTTTTTGAATTTGTCCTACACACATTTGTCCTACTAGGACATTTGGACGGTTCAGATTTATTCAAATTATAAAATAACGGCTGAGATATATTTTTCAAAAAATATTCTACATGTACATTTTTTATTTTCTCGCTTCTCTCTCTTACTTTTTCATTTTCTCACCCATTCTTCTATGATCCCATGATCCCACATTTCTTTTTCTTTTTTTATTTTATTTTATTTTTCTATTTTCTCCCATTTTTATTTTTCTCTTTATTTGTTTATTTTTTTTATTTTCTCTTTTTTGTTCACATATTTTTATTCATATTATATTGAATACCTGATACACTTCGTAAATTTAGACCTCATATGAATCTTCAACATATTTTAATAAAGCAGGACGGTTTTTGAATCTTCAACATATTTTTGTCCTATTAGGACATTTGGATTGCTCAGATCTGTTCAAATTATAAAATAATGGTTGAGATATATTTTCTAAAAAATATTCTACATATACATTTTCTTCTTTCATGCTTCTCTCTCTCTTACTTTGTACTTTTCTCACACCCCTCCTTCCATGATCCCATGATCCCGTCTTCCTCTCCCTTTTATTTTTATTTTTTTTTATTTTTTCCCATTTTTATTTGTCTCCCTATTTGTTTATTTTTTTTATTTTCTCTTTTTTGTTCAATATATTTTACACATATTTCCATACAATGTATGTATGACCGTAATACAATAGGACATTACGGGCATACATACAATTTTCATATAATTACATAAGCAAAAGTAGTATTGTATGTATACCCGTGAAAATTGTATGTATGCTAGGCACATCTATCTATCTAGTGTTAGGGAAAACATGTGATTCCCCACAAGTAAATCAATCAATGGGAATGAAAACTAATGCGAAAAAATTAAATCAAAGACAACACAAGAATTTTTACGTGGTTCCCTCAATGTGAGGTACGTTCACGGGATCGAAATCCGATTCCACTATCAACCAAATAATTTTCGAAACGATTACAAACGAGACATGAATGGTCTCACAAAATCACCCTTAGGTGAATTCCAAATAATCACAAATAAACAAGAGGAAAGACCTCACCGAATAGACGAACAAAATCTTCCGAAACAAATTTGTAGAAGATCCAAAATAACTTCCCAATGGCTGCCGAAATACACCACAAACAAACGGAGCACACACACACAACTTTTTCCACCGAATTGGTTTTTTCAATGTTGTAGCAGTCGCCCACTTTTTCTTAGGAAAAAACAATATTGTGAATCTAAGGTTTTTTTATCAAAACCTTAGTTGTTTCCAAACTGAATTAGGTCTCCACAAATTAGATATAATATATTAAAATATATTATACCTAATACCAAACCAAATTAAACTCTTTTAATAAACCAATTGGGTCCCACACTCCAATAAGGAGGTATACCCAACAATTCTCCCCCTACCGACTTAGGTGGAGACATCAACCATACCCGCCAAAGTTCGACACTTTAAATATTTGTCCCTCGACAAAGTCTTTGTCAACATATCTGAAATATTATCATCTGTGTGAACCTTTTCGAGTTGCAACAATTTCGAATCTAACACATCACGAATCCAATGGTATCTCACATCAATGTGTTTCGATCTCGAATGAAAAGTAGAATTTTTACTCAAATGAATAGTATTTTGACTATCACAATAAAGCACGTACTTTTCTTACTTTAAACCCAACTCTTGCAAAAATTTCTTTAACCATAACTCTTCTTTGCAAGCTTCTGTAATGGCAATGAATTTAGCTTCGGTAGTTGAGAGAGCAACACATTTTTGTAATTTAGATTGCCATGCCACAGCTCCTCCTGCAAAAGTCATCAAATACCCCGAAGTAGATTTCCTAGAATCAATATCACCAGTCATGTCAGAATCTGTGAACCCATCAAGCATCGGCTTACCATCCCCAAAACACAAACACACCTTCGAAGTCCCTCGAAGATATCTTAAAATCTATTTTACCACTGCCCAATGTTCTTTACCCGGATTAGAGAGAAAACGACTCACCACACCAACGGCGTGAGCAATATCCGGCCTTGTACAAACCATGGCGTACATCAAAGAACCAACTGCTGAAGCATAAGGAATTTTTTGCATCTCTTCCTTGTCTTTCTCACTTGTAGGACATTGATTCGAACTAAGCTTGAAGTGACTCGCAAGTGGACAACCAACCGGTTTTGCTTTATTCATGTTGAACCTCTCAAGAACTTTCTTAATGTAGCTTTCTTGAGACAACCAAATCAATCCCTCTTTGCTATCACGAACAATTTTCATACCAAATATTTGCTTTGCCGGTCCTAAATCTTTCATAGCAAAAGATTTACTCAACTCTAACTTCAACTTGTTAATCATGGTAGAATCTTGACCCACAATTAACATATCATCAACATAAAGCAAAAGAATAATAAATTTTCCATCCGGAAAATTTTTCACAAACACACAATGGTCCGAAGTGGTTTTAAAAAAACCATTATTCATCATGAAAGAGTCAAATTTTTTGTACCATTGTCGCGGGGCTTGCTTGAGACCACACAAACTTTTCTTCAATTTGCAAACAAATTTCTCTTTCCCTTTTTCCACAAAACCTTCCGGTTGCTCCATGTAAATTTCTTCTTCAAGATCACCATGAAGAAATGCGGTCTTCACATCAAGTTGCTCAACTTCAAGGTTCATACTTGCAGCCATGCCAAGTACAACCCGAATAGAAGACATCTTTACAACCGGTGAGAAAATCTCGTCAAAGTCAATACCTTTCTTTTACCCAAAGCCTTTCACAACAAGACGTGCCTTGTACCTCAGATTCTTGCCATCATTCTTCAATTTGAAAACCCATTTATTTTTCAGAATTTTCCTCCCTTTAGGCAACTTCACTAAATCATAAGTCTGGTTTTCAAGCAAGGAATTCATCTCCTCGTCCATGGCCTTTTTCCAATCACCTTTCTTTGCATGCTCAATTGCTTCTTGGTAGCTCTCAGGCTCCCCTTGATCGGAAATCAACACAAATTCATTGGGAGGATACTTTCTTGAAGGTTGTCGGTCCCTTGTAGATTTCCTCAACTCAAGTTGTGGTGGCGGTTCTTGAGTTGGATGCTCTTCCTCAATTTCTGGCTCAACTTCATTAGGATTAACAATACTCTTTATTTCATTCAGATGTTCCGGAATAGGGCTGCTCTCTTTATATTTTAAATGAACCAATTTACGAAACAGAAAAGCTTTATTTGTGGCTGATTTTCTATCATAAAGGCCCTCTAATTTTTTCCATAAATTATGTGCTGAAGTTTCAGTAGCAACATGATGAAACACACTATTATCAATCCATTGACGGATAACACCAACGACTTTTCAATTAAGCCTATTCCATTCATCATCTTTCATACCCTCGGGTTTGCCACTATCACCCTCAATGGGTCCATACAAATCTTTACAAAATAATAGGTCCTCCATTTTAGTTTTCCAAGTTACCCAATTGCTTCCATTGAAACTAGACATACGACCCATATTCCCCTCCATTGATTTACACAAATAAATAAACCCCAATAAACCGTAAGCTCTGCTACCAGTTGTTAGGGAAAATATGTGATTCCTCACAAGTAAATCAATTAATGGGAATAAAAACTAATGCGGAAAAATTAAATCAAAGGCAACACAAGAATTTTTACGTGGTTCCCTCAATGTGAGGTACGTCCACGTGATCGAAATCCGATTCCACTATCAACCAAATAATTTTCCAATGGCTGCCGAAATACACCACAAACAAACGGAGCACACACACACAACTTTTTCCACCGAATTGGTTTTTTCAATGTTGTAGCAGCCGCCCACTTTTTCTTAGGAAAAAACAATATTGTGAATCTAGGGTTTTTTTATCAAAACCTTAGTTGTTTCCAAACTGAATTAGGTCTCCACAAATTAGATATAATATATTAAAATATATTATACCTAAAACCAAATTAAACTCTTTTAATAAACCAATTGGGTCCCACACTCCAATAAGGAGGTATACCCAACATCTAGCTATTTATTAATTAAGTAAAAACGAATTTTCGTGAGAAGTTTTGTGAGAACTCCAAAATTTTAAAATAAATTTGTGATTTTATCAATTAAAAAATAAATTTAAATAGTGTTGGGATTACAATTATATTCTAATCCTAATATTATTTATACCGTACCTTCAGGCACGGGCATACGCTAGTATTATTAAATTAGAGTTTAAATTTATGTTAGAAGTGTGAGTCATATATAATAAAAGTCATTTTTTGTATAATTTTTTATTAGTAATTAACTTTAAGAGTAAAGTGAAAAAATTTGAAACATAAAGAGTCAAAGTGAAAAATAAAAATAAAAATAAAAAATTTAAGAGCTAAAGTGAAAAAATAACTAAACATAAAAAGGGGTAAAGTGTAACTTACCACTGTTTCATATGAAAACTTTTTAGTTATTATTTGAACTGAAAATCCTAAGTGATTCGTGATTAGATCAATATTAAAATATTTCAATTCCCAATTATTCAAAACACACGATCTAAATCATCAAGCACTTACGAAAGTGATTTAGATTGTTGTTTTCGGAATAAACAATAAATCGACACAAACAATTTTTACGTGGAAAAAACCACAATTGAAGAACCTTCAATTGTAATCAAAAACCACGGGAGAAACGCCACTAATCAATCCACTACTAAAGAAAGAAAGATTACAAAGATAACACACAAATTACCCAACTCTGTCAATTTGTCTTCAAACCTTCTGTAACTCTTTCACCAAGCCTTCGTCTCGGAACTGATTAATCTGAAGTTGAATCCACAACTTCGTTTGTTGAATAAACGACTATGTACAGAATCAAACTCCTTTGAAACTCCACGTTTGAATCTTCAGAATCCACCGAAGAATAACACTCTTGTATGTATTCAATCTATCTCCTTGATATATGCTTGTCAATTCATGAGTTTAATATTTACTCAATTTATCAAGAAAAACTCACAAAAACACTCCAGAAGAAAACCTTAGAAAACCTCAAAGTAGATCTGAAAAGTTAATCCTAGTTTTGGAGAGAAACAACTACTTATAGAAATCCACGATTTTGAAGCTCGCTCGAGCGAGGCTTCTCTCGCTCGAGTGAGAACCTTAACTCGCATGATTTCTATAAGTGTTTTCGCTTGAGCCACGAAACCTTCGCTCGAGCGCACATTCATCTCTTTCAGGTTTTTTGCCAGACGTAGTCCTTCGCTCGAGCGAGCAAGACAAAAACAGTAAGGAAATTACAACTCAATGACTTAAATTTTGTTCATGGATTTGACAAGACAAAGGGACATAACATGAACAATACAAGCTATAGCCTAAAATAAAGAATACATGTATGGCCTTTTATGCAATGTCAATGGGGGTGTTTGTTAGCCTGGAGGTTGAACTTTAAGCTTTTTATAAAATTTTTCAAAATTTAAAAGTGAATACATACTGTCAAACTAAAGCAAGTCATACAAATAACATTGAAAGAAACAAAAATATTGAAGTTCAGAAGATAAGATAAATTTTCTAAAAGAAGCACGTTGCTCTATGTGGTAGTTGAGACTGTTTCATGTCCTCTTACCAAGAAAAGAGAGGGGGGGGTGGAGCGGGCACCATATTTTTTTGCTAATTTTTATGTATAAAATATACAAATTAATTAAAATAAAATTTTTTGTGATCCTTAAAATGGTTCCCTTAATTTTAATTTCAATAATGTGATTGTAATATTATTGTGGATAAGATTGTGTAAAATACTGTCAAATCTGTTAAAATCGTACTAATTCGCACGTTCTATCCACTAATCACAGATTAAACTTTAAAATTTATAATTCTCTTTTGAAACCATTTCGCTCCATTGTAATTAATATTAATTATTAACCTCTAATGAAATATCAAAATAAAAATGAATGTGAGATAGATTTAAGATGTAAAATCTATTATAAATTAGTAGTTATATATGTGGGTGTTGATTTCCAACCACACAACCAAACGAGGAACTCAGCTGGAGAGTACCGGCAGAATAGATTAAACTCAACAACTTGCACAAAAAGATGAGAATCCGGCGGTGGTTCGTCCACCCGGAAATACTCCGACGATCAAGTCAGTAATCAATATCTCTCAAAGATAGCAAATTGTGCTTAAACTCACAAAAAAGAACATACCTCAAACCCACGATGGTGCCTTACTTTTATAATCAGCAGTGACTTGATCCCATTAGAAGCCTTACTTCAATGAACTCAAGCTCAATGCTCATCTTGAACCTTCATCTAGATAGAGATAAGCTCTTCTTGAGTCTTATCTTTATCCAGACTGAGATCCTCCCCTGTTCTAGGACTCTTATCCCTTATCCGCTCATCTTGGATTCTGGTATCTCCGCGGATAACCTCGGCGTAGTCGAGATCATCTCGGCGCATGACCAAGCCACGTGGCACCTTAGCTGATACTTCGGCGTCACTTTAGCCACGTGTTGCCATTTACAAAATACGTCCCCACAACTGCTCCCTAGGTTCTATTAGTGATAGAACCTACACCGTTTATCAATATAGCATGTCGACTAAAATTCACTATTCTCTCCGACCGAGATCATGACTCGTCGGTTTCATGTAACGTAGAATCAGTTGCCCATTCTATCAAGAACCAAGAATCATGGATCAATTTCTTTAAGCATCTTAGCCGAGATTACTCCTCTCGCTGAGGTTACTGCTTCATTAATCAAAAAGTTCAAGAGCTCTTGATTGTGCATGAGCTATTACGCACAGTCTTTCCAACCATTTCATATACGTGTCTGTCATGACCCAAACTCGCCCTTATGGGTTTAGAGTCATGATCGACCAGTAATCCTAGATTACCTTCGGCTTCAAAGAAAAAAATTTCAAAATATCATATTGGGGCCTAAGGCGGAAGTAAAACAAAAATAAAAATGTCCATTGAGCTTGTACCTACATGATACAATAATAAACATATACAAATCTTATATATATATACAAATCTTATATATATATCTCACACGCATATACATTTAAGACTTAGCAAAATACCAAACTTTGACAAAGCTAAGGGGGTTGATTTTCTTGGCTCTACTCAAGCCTAATTTGCTCAATTCCAGAAGCTCTTCAAAAGGCTGACATGGGTAGACTCCGAGGCTTTCTCTATCCTTGTTGCTTAGTTTTCTCACCTACTTATACATATAAATAGTGAGCTAAAGCCCAGCGAGTAATAACAAAATAAAAAGGTTAAATGAATGAAGTTCAACGATAATACAAAAACCTGTCTTACTATTTCAAAACGAATCCGAAATCATTTTTAAAGTAAGGCATTTTCCATATTATATCAAACTTTATAACAAACCATTTTCCATATCAAATCATATATTTCAATTTCTGAATCAATCCATTTCAATAGGCAAAACAATTTGATTATCCTTTGCAATGACAAAAACCATTATTGGATAGCATTTTCATTACAATTCCAATTTTAATCCAATTCTCAATGATCCATGTTATCTTAATAGTAATTCTCATTCAATGACAATTTTCGTAGTACATCCAATAGAGTAACAATATTCCAATAACAACGGACCATAATGGTTTAACACTAGAGATCTCTATGTGCCAGTCAATCCACAAGCCATGGTATTGTTTCCCCCAGGCAAGGCCCTAGTTACGGTATTGTCTCCCCCAGGCAAGGGCCTAGCCATGATATTGTTACCCCAAGGCAAGGGCCTACACTCAATGGATGCCACAAAACTATTTCAAAACAGAACTCCATTCATTATGAGAAAATAACGTTTCAATAGGTCATTCAATCAATCATATATCAATTTCGATAGTAATAACATTTTCAAAGTAAACATAACTTGAACATATCTTTATAAAATTATTGCTCACAGTGGGTTAAGTCGATATAAGGCCTCGGACATTCATCTAAACAAATCACATAACAAAAACACAATAGAAGCACCATTCAATATTCATTTCATTTTAATTCAACTCTCTTTATGTGTTTCTAGCTCATTCCATGACTATGTGAGTCCAATTGGTGCTTAAGAATGCTTAGAATGTCATGAGGATACAATTATGCATTTAAAAGAGTTAGTCAAAAATTACTGAAAATAGGGTCCTCGCTTGAGTGCACTTTTGGTAGCTCGAGGCGTCTGCAAAGTTCAGTAAAAATACTGGTTGGCCTTAACGTTCACTCAAGCGGTGACTTTACCGCTCGAGCGGCCAACAATTTTTTTGTCCTTTCAAAACCAACAAAATAATTTCCAAACACATTTTCAAAACTTACACTCTTGCATGAACCAATTTAAACATGTAATTTTATTAATAAAGATGAACCTATGACTTTGGAGTGTCCTAAATAAGTGTACTTTTTGTTTTTTTGGACTAAAAAATTGAGGTTGAAAATATAGATGTTTGGGTTAACTTTTTGACTTTTTATGAAAAAATGTGTAATAAAAAATTGTAAAAATTGATTTGTAGGGAAAAATTCGAATTGGGAGTTGTGCAGCCATAATTGTTGACTTTTGGTGAATAGTGTCAACTTTTTAACTTTTTGAATAACTTTTTAGCTTTTTTACAAGTTCCCAAACTTGGCCTAATTGTCTAATTTCTAATACAAAAATCTCTTTGATCATTAAACCAATAATTTCATGAATATAATAATTCCAACATTCTTCTTTCTTTGTTTTATAAAACATAAATTAAAACTATAAAGTCCTTTAAAAAATATGTACATGTAAAAAATTTAAATCAAAATCAAACTAATTTTGATTCGCAAATATAAATTGTAATTTATTTCCAAATTTGTCCAAATTTAGATTTAATTTATTTTCTCCATATCAAACCCACAAATTTTAAGACATCAAATAAACTCTCAAAACTCTTGAAAATTTCATGATGTATGTAAAAATGGAATTCAATTTCGTTATTAATAACGAAAATCAAACTTAAATAATGAATTATAAAATCAATTTCTTAGAATTTCAACTTAACTCAATTTTTAACCAAAAACTTAATTTATGATCATAGATGTTCCAAAATGTGTTTAAATTGAATAAAACTTTTAAATTCAATTACATGCATGGATCAAACAAATTTATAATTTTCATAATAAAATTAAAACTTTGTCTTACTTTAGAATTAATTCCAAATTTCCATAAGTTTGATCTTTCTAAAGCTTTTTCCTTTTTCTCTTCAAAATATGAGATTAAATTAATTCAAATTCTTCAAAATCCATAATGCATGTATAATTAGAGTATTAAACTTGTAGAATTTACTCATGCATGTAACAATGAGGCTTAATTTGATGCAAAATCACAACATCAAACCCAAAATAATTAATTTCCATAACCATGAACCTAACTTAATCTCTTCATATTTGTTTTCTAATTTTTTCCAAATTATATGAAATTGAACCCAAACTCACCTTTAATTCAAGTATAACACAAGGATTCTACAAAATTCAAGCTTGAAATCCTTACCTTTAATCTTCAATTTGGTGTACAATTGATGAATTCTTGAGCTCCTTTCTCACATTACTTCTCTTCTTGTATTCCATTCCCTTTACTTGAACTCTCCAGGACAATAGTTTGAGTTCCCTCTCTCTCTCGCTTTCTCTCGCTTTCTCTCTCTCTCTCTCTCTCTCTCTCTCTCTCTCTCTCTCACTCAGTTTCTCCTTCTCTCCCTCTCGGCTCTATTTTGTCCCAGCACACTATGACTTGATGATGTATATATATGCATAAAGCATTGTTGCCTTGTACTTTCCAAAACACACTAACATCCCCTTTTGCATTATAATTTTATTAAAAAAAATAAATCAATTACATTTTAATTTAATTGAACATCATTTAATCTTAATTAATCTTGATTAACCCAATCATAAATCTCACATAATTTAATTAACTTAATTAACTCCAATTCGAACCTAATTAATCAAATCTTAATTTTACCAAACTAAATCGATTATTTAATTAAACCCCCATATGGTCCGATACTCAAAATTAAAATAATTTAATTTGTCAATTTCACCTTCTTGAGCCACTTAAGCTTTTAATTTCTAATTCTGAAATAGCTCTTTTATGAAATTACATACGAATCAATACCAATATTGTTCATCAGTTCCACAATTAAATTAAAATAATAATTAATTAAAATCTAAATCACCTTGATTGATTAAATATAAAATATTATATGTGGCAGGGTCGTCACAGTGTCCTTTCTTTATTGGTTCGTACCTGACATGCGCTATCAGGGCGCGTCATTCCTGCCCACGCCGCCTGATAAGCACGTCGTCCAAGGCAGCTCATTATGTTTTACCGTCTTTTCATATTTTTAACAAAACTCCTTCTTTCTCTCTCTGTCTCTTCACTTCGCATTCTTACATTTTCTCTCTTGCTCCAGATTTTCTCTCTCTCCATTCCCAAAAACCTTTATTGTTGCGTTCATGAGCTCTTTGTACTCATTCTGTTCACCACTTTCGGCGAGGTATTTCTTGTTCTGATTCATTTATCGGTGTCGTCAGACTCTGGCAAATACTATTCCGACATCATTTCTTCGGCTCCAACTGGTAAATATCTGATTTCTCCTTTTTAATTTATGTCTTTCACCGTTCGTATACGCGATACTGTCATGAATCTGTTTGTATGTCCCTTGCTGCTTGAATTCCTTATTCCAATTGCCATATTGAGTCATTTGTCAATCAATTCTTGTGCTTCAATCTGCTTTGCTTTTGTTCCCTGTGCTGCCTTTATATTGCACCTATTGCCATTGAATAGTTGTACTCTATTTTTCTGCATTTTTCATGTTTCTGGATACCGTGAATTAGTATCTTGTTCTTGAATTCGTTTTGTGTATCATGAAATTTGTTATTGTTTTACTAGAATGTTTCGGCACTGCTCTTGCCATATCTATGTCCTCTCTGTATTTCTGCTTTGTCTGATTCTTGATTTTCGTTTGACTCTGAATCTTTCTTGGTTCTGAATCTTGTTCTTGTTCTTGTTTTTCTTGTTTGTTTCCAGATTTTTGCCTCTAATTCTTGTTCATCTTTGTAGATTTAGGTTTGGGACTTGCCTTAGAACTTATATCTTTTAGAGAAGCTGAAACAAACTCCCTTCTTGATCTTCGAAACCCTCACCCTAGTGCTCTCTAGGGTTTAGTCGAGGTCTTTAACCCTTTGCTAATCACTTTTCTCTAAATTCCAGCACTAAATACTTTTAAGCCGATATCATGGGTATGTTTAGGTGGAGAGTAGACACCCCGGCCAAACTAAAATACTTTAGGTAAGAGTTCTCTATTCCAGCCGACATTCAGATCATGTTGGTTGGGAAAGAGGACTTTATCATGCCTGTTGGAGATTCCATGCCTTTTCCCGTAGTTGCTTTTATCGAGTGTGGACTTCAGTTTCTCCTAGACACCATTTTCAGGGAAAACCTCCATTACTATAAACTTAACCCTATGCAGCTAGCCATGAACTCATATAGGGTTATCAACGGTATAATCGAACTGGCTCGTCGAGAAAATGCTAGGATTACACTAGCCGACATTGAGTTCTGTTACACTATGTGTTGCCTTAATTCTGATGAAGGCTACATATATTACCTCAAATCCAAATCCATCGCCTTCAAACTTATAGCCGACCTCCCAGATTCAAACAAGGGTGCAGGAGATGACTATCTGATCGTTTTGAGCAACTGGGAGTTTGCACCAAATGACGATATTCATCTCTTCCCACTGCGCCAAGGAGTCTTCACTACAAGAAATTGCACTTTTGGCGACTACTTTTGGCGACGACGTCAATTTTTCATCGCCAAAAGTATACTTTTGGCGACACAGTGATCAATTTCATTGGTAAAAGTATACCTTTACCGACGCAATTTGTTGCCGTCGCTAAAAAGGCATAACATTATTTTAGCACCAAATTTTTTGGTTGGCGCCAAAATTTCAAAACTTTTACCTACGAGGCTTATGTTTTAGCAACACAATGAGCGTTGCTATTAGTGTGCTTACTTTTGGGGACGACAAGTTGGCGTGGGCAAAGAGTTAACCATTTAGCGACGATGACACTATTCGTCGGTAAAAGTTTTGCTAGTGGAATGATGTGATTTAGTGATTTGTGTTTTTTATTATAATTTTTGAAAGAGTTTTAAAAAATTTAGTTACTGAATTGTAAAATTAAAATAATCATTGAATTAGATCACAAAATGAACCCATTGAGCCTAAACACACTCTTAAGTTGATATGACTAATTTGAGATAATTTAAACTTTTTCAAAGAATATGGTTAGATTATCAATTTCAATATGTTTGTTTTTATTTTCAGAAACTAGTTTCAAATTTTTTTCCCTAAAAAACTAAAAAAAAAATTGGGTGAAAAAAAAACTTATTATTTTTGTATATTTTTATCTTTTAGGTCATAAATACTTTTTAAAATTTTAAAAATATAATTTTGATTTTTATTGCTTTCAAATTATTTTTAATTTTATCAAAAAAAACAAATCTAAATTTTTTTTTGTTTTTTTTTAATCTATTAGGTCATAAATACTTTTTAAAATTGTAAAAATATAATTTTGATTTTTATTGCTCTGAAGTTATTTTTATTTTTTTAAAAAAAAAAAACAAATTTAAAAATTGTTTTGAATATTTTATTTTATTTATTTTTTTGGGTAGAGCAGGTAAAGATCAACGACATTTCCCTCTTAACATTCCCTCATGTTTTTTGTTTCCTCATCAAATCTCCCCAAATCAATCTCCACGATTTCACTCCTGCACATCCTTATCTCAGAATTCGTAGTTCTCTCTCCCTCACGATTTCACTCTTGATCGTAGGGTTTGTGACGTTTGCTGCTGCCGTGTGAGATCGGTGCTTCAGTCTCCCATTACAGGTTTGTTCCCTTTTGCTTTGTATCTCAATGCCCCTGCTCCTCTCTCTCAATTTCTTAAATGAATCTATGTTTGTCTATTTTCACTTCTTCTATTATTTAGATTTTGGGGTTCTCTGAAGGATGCTTTTTCCAAACAAATTCCATGCTTGAGTTGGGGAAGATGGGGCCTTTACGGGTTGTCCAGTACAATATCATTTTGAAATGCAAAACTAAAAGGATATGAAATTTTAATGAACACCTAACCTGAATCCACATCAAACGTTTAGGTTAGAACATGGATTTGCCTCTGTATGAGAGGATGCCTGTGCCCATTCACCAGGAATTTATTCATCTTCTCAGTGGGCCTCTTACTTCAAATATTAATAAGAACCCACAGTGACTATTTATGTAAGGTAATAAAATAAGAACACTTCTACTGGTGCATATGAATAAAAGAGGCTTTAAAATCTGTTCCATCTTAAACCCAATACAAGTCACCAATTCTGAGCCTGTTAGTGCCCCTACTATGAGTTTTGACATTTCATCCTTGCCCCCAGGGCATAGAGGTGGCTTATTTGTCATACCTTAATTAACCCACTTCCATGCTGAAGCTTACTGGGATTCTCTTTCATGTAGCCTTGCTCACTGAAGCACCTATTCAGGAGTTGAAATTCTGTCTCACAAACGAAATGGTCTATTGTATCCAGTATAAGAACACTCTAGAGACAATGTAATGTTAGAAATAGACGATGCAATAAGATATTATACCATAAAGCTTAAGGGCCAACTTATGATTTTTTACGTGTTTGAATGTGAATATAAAGGCATAAATACAATGTAGTAATTGAAAGCACATGCTTTAGTAGTTAAAATTTGCAACCAACTTAATTTAAAATTTGAGAACACATGCTTTAGTAGTTGTATATAAAAAGGCTGTTTGGTTTCCACTTATTTTGTTTAAATTTTGAAAACACATGCGTTAGTAGTTGTACCTAAAATGGTAGGGTGTTTGGTTCCACTTATTTTGTTTTCAGCTTATTTTCCTTTTCAGCTAAAAAAAAGTTTAAATAGCTTAGTGTTTTAAGTTGGGTTTTAGATGGTTTTTTAAGCTAAGAGAGTGTTTGGGGTGTACTACAAAAGTGCACTTTTTATTTTTGATCTTTTTATCTTGGGCAAATTATACTAACGGTCCCTATAGTTTGAGGTTTGTGTCACTTTGGTTCCCGACTTTTCAATTGGTTCATTAATAGAACATTTAGAGGCAGTGGCTGGATGTAATTTGTGGTAGGGCTTTTTAGGAGAGCTGAAAATCCCTTTTAGACAAACATAGAAGTTTCATCAAAGAGGGGGTATTGATTGGTGTAGTGGTAAATGCTTGAGTTCCCGTGTATGAAAATATGGGTTGGAATTGAAAAATGTAGTCCCTTCCCACAAATATTACAGAGGTTAGGCCTGTAGCCACCCTTAGTCCTTCCGTATGCCCTTAATTTGTAGGAGCCCATTAGGTAATGTCCTTCAAGAAAGATATTGGAATGAATTGGAATGGTACATTGCCATGCCAACTGCCTTTCACCATTTAACAGACATTAAAAAAATATATATTTTCTTGTTTTTTTGTTGATAAATGTAAAAAACACTTAACTTAATACATAATATATGCAGATATAATAGAACTTTAAAGGATTTGTTGGTCGAAATCTTGATACAAAATTAAAAAAGCTTATAGGTAGATGCACCTTTATTGACGATGATGTGTCACTCTACACTTATATTAACTACTTTGTCTTCATGTTTAAAGAATAAATAAATAAAAAATAAAAAATAAAAGGTTGTGTCCTATTGATATTAACTACTATCTTATGATCAGACATGGACAGGAGTTGGATGTTAATTTCTGATAGATTCAGTCAGCCATATGTAGATGGGGTAAACTCATTTATTGAATTTGCAAAGGTTCATTTGGGTGAGGCTAGGGAGATTAAGTGCCCATGCATCAATTGTTGGAACTTTTATAAGCATGAGTATGATAGTGTGAAGGCTCATTTGCTCATAAGTGGGATGATAGTATCATACACCACTTGGTTAGAACACGGTGAACTTCCAGAACACAATAACCTTGATGAAAGCAATGGTGAGAATGATGAGGATGAAGATGAATGTAATGAACTAATAGAGGACTATCAGAGGGGGAATTTTATGGAGGGTGATACTCTAGAAAGAGAGGATGTACGACATTTTGATAAATTGTTAGATGCTTCCCAATGTTGCTTGTACCCAGGTTGCAAAAACTCGGATACTTTGTTATCATTCGTTATTCAGATGCTACATGTGAAGGTAGAAAATAGGTGGAGCAATAAGTCTTTTGATAAGGTTTTGGAGATACAAAGGCGATTCCTACCAGAAGGCCACGTGGTGCCAGGGTCAATTTATGAGTGCAAGAAGTTGCTACGTGACTTGGGCTTGGGGTATGAGCTCATCGATGCATGTAAACATGATTGTGTACTATTCTGGAAGGAGAATGCTCACTTGGAAAAATGTCCCACATGTCAAGCATCTAGGTACAGAGTAAATGATAACAAGGGTAAGAAGATCCCTCACAAGATATTGCGTTACTTCCCATTGACACTTAGGTTGAGAAGATTGTACATGTCTAGGAAGACGGCAAAAAACATGAGATGGCATAGTGACAAGCGTGTGGATGATGGTGTAGGGAGGCATCCGGCTGATTGTAAAGAGTGGAAGGAATTTGATTTGCATTATCCAGAGTTTGCCCAGGAGACTCGCAATGTTAGGTTGGGCCTAGCCACCGATGGGTTCAACCCTTTTGGGAACATGAGCACTTCCTATAGCATGTGGCCTGTCATACTAATGCCCTATAACCTCCCACCTTGGAGATGTATGAAGGCCCCATTTTTCATGATGTCCTTACTTATTCCTGGACGTAATCAACCAGGGACTGATATTGATGTCTACCTAAGGCCATTGATTGATGAGTTGAAGGAGTTGTGGGAGAATGGCGTGATGACTTATGATGCCTCCACTGAAAAGACATTTCGGATACATGCAGCTGTAATGTGGACCATAAATGACTTCCCTGCATATGGTGACTTATCCGGATGGAGAACTAAAGGTTATTTGTCTTGCCCTCCTTGTAATGATAATCCATTGTCGCGCGGGTTGATAGTAAGATTGGGTGGGTGGGTCATCGAGCTTACTTGCCTGATAACCACCTTTGGAGGAAAGACAAGAAGTTTGATGGTTTAACTGAGCTTAGAAAGAAATCCTTGGATTTACCGGTGGAAAAAGTAATGGCTCAATTGGATCAATTGCGGGAAGTCAAGTTTGGAAAGGATCCTACCAACAAGAAAAGACCACGAGAGTCTGAAGAATTGAATTGGACAAAGAAAAGCATAATGTGGGAGCTGCCGTATTGGAAGAAATTAAACCTCCGACACAATCTTGATGTCATGCACATTGAGAAGAATATTTGTGAAAACTTTTACGGGACGATGTTGGCCATAGATGGGAAAAACAAGGACACGTACAAAGCACGTGATGATTTGCAAGAAATGGGCATAAGGCAAGAATTGCATCTCCAGAGGAAAGATAACGGATCCGTTGTAAAGCCTCGGGTAGCCTATACATTGGATTCTCGACAAATAGATGGTTTTTGTGAATTCTTGAAGTCAATTAGTTATCCAGATGGCTATGCAGCAAACATCTCAAGATGTGTGACTTCTAAAAATGGAAGATTATCGGGCATGAAAAGCCATGATTGGCATGTCTTGCTTCAGCGACTTCTACCAATTGGCATGCGTGGTTTTGTGAACAAGGAGATTTGTATAACACTATTTGAGTTGGGCAACTTTTTCCAAGAACTGTGCTCAAAAACATTAAGGCAGACTGATTTGGAAAAAATGGAAGAACGAATCGTGCTCATACTTTGCAAGTTGGAGAAAATTTTTCCTCCAGCTTTCTTTGATGTGATGGTCCATTTGGCTGTTCACTTGCCCCGTGAGGCCATGTTTGCTGGACCGGTGCAATATCGATGGATGTACCCAATCGAAAGGTAATCATTATGAACATATGGTTATTTATTAATTTGTTATAACTAAACTATTGTGCAAAAATCCACCCATAAAAGACTAATGTTTAAGAAGTAATTTTCTTGCATCAAGAAGCATAATTTTCATTGTCAATTTTTGTTGAAGGTTTCTCGGGACTTTGAAAGGGTATGTCAGTAATAGAGCACGTCCAGAAGGTTCTATCGCTGAGGCTTACATTGTCAAAGAGTGTCTTACTTTTTGTTCAATGTACTTAAAAGGGATTGACAAACCTGAACGAAATGATGATGGTGGTGAACGTGGTCCCGGGATGGAGGTCTTCACCCAAAATGCTCGTTTATTCTCACCTATCACAAGGGCTCTTGACCCTTCGCAAAATGAACGAGAAATGGCTCACTAGTTTGTGTTGTACAATAGCTCTGAGGTGGAGCCATATATTGAGTATGTATTTAAGTTTAATTACGTTTATGCATAATCGTTCCATTTTGTTTCGAACTCTCAAAGTTAATTACGTATATCACATTTCCTTGGGTAGGGAGCAGAAGAATATTTTACATAATCTACAAGGACGTGACATAACTCGGGTACAACGAGAAGAATTTCCAAAATGGTTCAAAAATCGTGTAAGATATACTAAAGAAAATAACTGAATATAATTGTTGAAACTTTCAATTCACATTAACTTAGTACACTTGTTATATGGTGTTTTATGTAGATGAATGATTTGCGAACGAAAGGGTCACCTGAAGCAACTGACGAATTGTGGTCATTAGCAAATGGTCCTGGATCGGTAATTGACTTTTATTCTGGGTGCAGCTACAATGGAATTCGATTCCATACTAGAAACCGTGAAAATCGTCGTACCTGCCAAAATAGTGGGTTGGTCGTAGAAGGGGACCATAATGGGAACCAAATTAATTTTTACGGCTACTTGTGCAAAATATGGGAATTGAAATACTTGCATGGGGGTACAGTGGTTTTGTTCCAATGTGAATGGTATGACACCGGTCACAAGAATAGAATATACTCCGATGAACATGTCACAAGTATTGATGTTACAAGACTTTGGTATAAAGATGACCAATTTGTTCTACCTAGTCAAGTAAGACAAGTATTCTACGTCAATGATACCAGCAAAGGCAAAAATTGGAGAGTCGTTGAACGTGTTAAGCATCGAGGAGTATGGGATATACCCGAGCGGGATGATGTCTCTAATGATGCTTTTCAACAGGATGAAACCACTGATGGTGTTGGGGTAGTGATCCAAGATAATGATGTTCAATACAGCAGGGATGATATGGATCCTGAGATCATTTTCAATGATCAACTAATGGCAGAGAATTTAGTTCACAGTGATGACGAGGACGACACAATCATAGAGTATAATGATGATGAAGATGATGAACTGCATAGACAACCTGATGTTGATGCAGATCTTGATATAGATTATGATATGTAGTGTTTGATATAGATCTTGATATAGATTATGATATGTAGTGTTTAATTTTTAATTATATGGACAAGTGTTATAATTTAATAATAAATTGCTTGGTTTACATTGCATGGCATTGTTTTTCAAATTTCATAGCATTGTTTCTCTATTTCATTTCATTTAATTATATGCCATATGTAGAGTTACAAAGATGTCCAGAAACGGTAAATCATTTCTGAAGCCCGGCGGCTTAGTCCAGAAGATGACGAAATATGAGAAGGATAGGAAAAAAACAATCCAGAAAAATAAAATCAGATTTGATGCTCTAGGGATAAAGTCCCTCAAGAATTCAATGTTTGGTTCTATTGAAAAGGACAATAGTGAAAGTTGTAGGGTGGGAAAGAGAAAGGTGGGTGAAACTGATAATGACGAGGACTATCAACCACTTGATGATGATGAAGGACTGAGTTCTTCAAGTGATAATGGCGAGCCTTTTGATTCTCAAGTGATTGAGGTAATAAATGTGTGTTTAAAAAGTAATTTCTCTATTTTTTTTCACTTGTTATATTACTTGTGGTATGTTTAGTTATTTCAAATTTATTTTTTATTAAGCAACCTTAAATTATTGAAAATGTACTAACAATTCTTTTTTATATTATGTCAGGATATTCATATGGGTCCCGGTAGGAAAACAAATAGGTGTGCAGCTCGCCTAATAGCTTCACAAACATCTAAGGAAAAGAGAAGTATTGTTGATAAAGATACACTTACTCTTCCGAGACGACCTGTAGCTGCACAAGTTAATCATTCAGAGAGCACACCTGAGGTCTCGACCCAACCTATCCATCTTCCTGCCTTACATACTAGGCCCGATCAGCTCCCTACCTCCGCCACTCAACCTGACCACCTTTCAAGTCCTGTGACTAACAGTGGAGGTGAGAAATAAATGACCACTTAAATGAAATGATAATTTCTTATCTCAATATTTATTTAGTGCATTCATGTTTTATGCCGACTAAATTGAATAAAATTTTGGTCATAATAGCATCAATTCCAGTTTTGGGCAAGAAACGTGTACGAGGACCAACCCGAGGAAAGAATGTGGAGAAGATTAGAAAGGAACGTGGTGATCGAATACCCGTTACACTTAACCGTTTGACCAAAGCAATAGAAGGGGATTATGCCACACCGCTAGCAGCTGTTTTTGGTCAACAAATTCGAGTTCATGCCCCAGTTCGAAATGATGGATGGCTAGAAATTGCCTTTGGGTTAAGAGAGTCCATTGTTACAAGAGTTGGGGTAGTTTGAAATATATGTGTTATATATTTAACATGTTATTTATGTTAATCGCAATGATATATATAATATATTGAATTTTATTATTTCCAATTACAGCAAACTTTTGACTTTGGGGACTACAATAATGATGTGGATGTGAGATATATTATTGATCATAAGTGCCAAACTTTGTACAGTGAATGGAAAAGTAGATTACACACACACTACAAATCCCTTAAAGAAGACAATGTATCTGACCTTAAAAGTCAGATACTATATCCTTGTACAAAGGATGATTGGGAATAGATGATTGACAATTTGTGGGAAACTGATGATTGGAAGGTATTTATAAAAAAATTTACTAAAGTAACATCCTCCTGTATATTAATACCTACTTTTTTTTTTTAATTTGTAGGTAAAGTCAGAGAATGCGATGAAAGCGAGAGGTTGTGTGAAGTATAATCATACGAGCGGCTCGAGATCATTTGCATCGCGAGCATCTATCATTGTAAGTGTAGATTTACAAATTTGAACATACTAAATTATAAATACATAATTTTTTGATTGACTAGAAAATCTAATGAAATGAAAGGTACAAGGAAGCAAACTGTAATAACCCGGAATCGTATATCATGATTATCAGTAATTCATTATGTGTTAGTATGATTTAATTGAAGATTATCTGTTGAACTTAGAAAATATCTGTTGAGATTACGACTTCGGGACAGAAATTGAAGACTATAATGGGTTCAGAAAATGAAATTGAATATATCTATGTGATACTGGGAATTTTTAGAGCCTTTTGAGAAAATAAAATGAAGACTGAAATTTATCTGATTCGTTAAGTTTCGTTTGGCTTGTTAAGTTTTGGCAAATGTGTTTATATAATATAGAGATAAGGATGGATGATCTTTGACTCATTTGACTCAACAAAGAAAAGAAAAATCTAGAGAAAGAGAGAGAGAGAGAGAGAGAGAGAGAGAGAGAGAGAAGGAATTCGTGGGAGAGGGTGAGAGACCAAGAGAAAAAGGGAAAGAAAAGAGAAATCAAGCTTAATAGAATGATCAAGGTAAGAATCTATCTCTAATTTCATGAAATTGAGTGTGAATCCTTGGCATCTAGCATGTTGAATTCAAGATTATGGCTTTAAATGTTATAATTGATGAGATTGAGAAGAACCTCCATGGATATAGAGATATGAGTTTGTATGTATATGTTTATGGGTTTTTATCTTAAATCAAGATTGAGTTTCCATATGATGTTTTGAGTTTTGAATAAAGTTGTGATGGTTAATTTAGGTTGTTTTTCAAGGGTTTTGGGACTTGTATTTCATGTATTCGGAATGGATTTTGTAAAGGAAGAAGGAAGCCATGGATTTAAAGAAGAGAACCAGAGCTTCGGACTTTTGCATGGTCCGCTCGAGCGTAGGGAATCCCGCTCGAGCGTAGATTTCGGCCTCTCAGCAGTTTTGGGGAAATTGTGTTGTCCGCTCGAGCGGACAAAGTAAAGCTCGAGCGGAAGGGCTTATTTGCAGAAAATCTTGGGAAGTTGAATTATGTGATCCTAACACGTTAATTGCATCATTTAGCATCTCATGAGCATGAATTAAAGGAAAGAAAGATAAGAATGCACATGATAAAATGTAAAAGAAGAAAGGAAATGGCATGAATTATGTGAGTTAATGATGATATGTATTGAGAAATATGTTATATTGTTAATGTTTGCAGGTCAAGAAGTGAAGACCATGCCATTGGTATTGGAAACCCACTGTAAGTAACATTTCTGTAAGAGATATGTTATTATGAATTATATTTCAAAAGTGTTATAATATGATATGATAATGTTGATAAGCAATATACTTGAAATATTATACGAATGCTATATATTATGATATGTTTGAAATGATAATGTTTCTGTGAATGAAAATGTGTTTAATCGGTGTACGGACCGGTTATTCTAGTCGTTAATCGACGTTATGAAAATGTGTTTAATCGGTGTACGGACCGGTTATTCTAGTCGTTAATCGACGTTATGAAAATGTGTTTAATCGGTGTACGGACCGGTTACTCTAGTCGTTAGTCGACGTTATGGAAAGGTTATGTTTTACCACCGACGGTCCCTGAACGGGTGGCTATGTGTATGAAAAGGGTTACCACCGACGGTCTCTGAACGGGTGGCTATGTGTATGAAAAGGTTATAAAAGGGTTATGAAAAGTTATGAAATGATGACTGATGTCTGATTATGTTCTTATATGATGACTGATGACTGATTATGTTATGACTGTGTTATTGCGATTATATGAAATGTTGGACTTCGTTCAATAATATGTTAATGTTACTTGCTGAGTTTTAGCTCATTATTTGTCTTTATGAATTTATAGGTGAGCATTCAGGAAGTCAAGCCCAGGCGGAGTCTTGACGGAGCCGCCAGTTTGAAGCCTAACCAGAGTTGTGTGCCTCCGAGCTGGGACTAGGCCTGGAAGGCCGCTGTGAGTTTTGTTTCAGTTGTATGAGAGGCATGTACCTATGTTAGTATATGGTCTTTTAATGCATATTATGTAATGTGGTGGGTAATTAACTCATTTTTGGCATGTAAATGTATATTCATATGTATGCACAGCTCTCTGGACTATTAGTTTCTTTTTTTCGCTTCCGCGAGCCCCGTTTTATTTATGTTTTGTACAGTAAGGCCTGTGGTAATCTAGGATTACTGGCCGGTCTCGTTACCGAACTTCTAGGGGCGGGTTCGGGGCGTGACACAAACCGACTATTACGAAACTATTCGAGGACACCCACAAACGTCACCGACATGGGGGAGTGTGGATAAATAACACAGCTGAGGAACATCATGTAACCATAACTATTTCAATTTCAATAATAAATGTGTGCATTTTGATATTATGTTTTAAGCTTATTTATGTTTCATTCATAGGCCACTATGGTTTCAAAGATCGCTGAGCAATCTCAACCTAGTGTCACACATCCATTGTCTGAGGAGCAGATTTCCAGAGAAGTACTTGGGAAGAGGTCGGTCTACTTGAAGGGATACGGGATCCGCAAGGACAGTACTTCATCTTCTACACATTTTGAGGCTCCTAACTCCGAGGTGATTGTTCTTCAACAGCAGTTAGTTGACCAGTGACAACAATTAGCTGACCAAGGAAAACAGTTAGTTGACCAGGCTCAAAACATGAGTACAATGCAAACTATCATTCAAATGTTGGCAGCAAAAAATGGGATAGATCTAGCAAACATTCCGGGGTTAGTTCCAAGCACCAATGTCGGGGAGGATGCATCGGGTGCAAGGGAGGATGAAACTTCTCTCGGTTGAAATAGAGGTAAATTTGACGCTTCATTAAATTGATTTACTTTATTTAACCAATCCTAACATGTGTCAACAATATAAAATTATATAAACTTTGTATTACAATCCTAGCATTACAACCTTTGTATACAATAGCTTGATAAAACAATAGCTTCACAACAATTTTCTGATTAATTTTAAATGTATTTGTATATTATTGTTGAAGTTAATGCATTAATAAAATACTCATGTTTTTATCCTTTTGTTCACAGGTTGGTGATGGATGTTCGTGGTTCAGTAGTGATATATATCGTTTTGCACGTTGGAATTCATTTAATTTTTTTTTTGGTTTCGTTTTATATGTTCTTTTGTTGAATGTTTATATACTTATTGGAATTATCATGTTTGGGATTGTTGGATATAGTTAGACGCATTTTAGGATTATTATGTTTAGTATTGTTGGATATTTGAATAAAATTTGGGATATTGAAATGCATTTGATATTAATTTGGTTACATTACTAATTGTTATGATGTGTTTAGTTTAGTTTTTATTATTTGTTATATAAAGGTTTTTTTTAGATCTAGCTGAAAATATTCGTGACACAGAATTTCTAGGTTATGACACTTTCCACCAGAGCAGTAGTTGAGGCTCTCTTGGTGAATGGGAAACCGGTACTACAGGTTTCCGAAGGCATTAAAGACATTTACTTCATCATCTAACGTGTTACAAATGGCTGAAGCAAAATCTGCTATAAGGAAACCAGTGTTCAATAAGGTTGATCAGCTGCGACCTGGCACTGATAGGGTTTGTATGGAGTCTCTCTGCTCTGTTGAAGCCTCTCTTGTTGCTGCTAATGTGTTGCTGCTCATGGGGTTTGTTGCTAATGGGGTTTGTTGTTGTGCTGCTCTTATGCAGCTGCACTGCTGGGGTTGCTGATCTGGTGTATTTTGTTGTTCTGTTATGGTCTTTTTTGTTCTACTTTTCTGTTCTTTTGTTCTGCTCTGTCGCAATCTTTTGTAGGTTGACACGCTACAAGGGTTTCAAGGAGGGGCACGAGAGGATACTTGTGGCAACAGATCTGGTTGGTAGGGGAATCGACATCGAACGTGTTAACATTGTAGATGGGTACAGTACTGATGGCAAATAAGGAGCAGCCAGACAGAACTTGGCAGCTACATTTGTTAATGCATTTGTTAATGCTGGCTTTGGTCAAGTAAAAGAGTGGTTCATTTGTGTAAGAAATTTTGGAGGCAAATATTTTAGGGATGGCCTCATGTAACATTTGCTGCTTATATTGTGGCAGGATAAGCTAATGACAGTCCCATCAGAGGCTTCAAGTGGTGGTTCTTCAGGAAACTGGCTCTTTAAGAATAAAGAACACGGAAAAGCCAGTGCTGCAGCATGTCTGGTATGTTCCCCTCCCCTTTCAGTCTATTTGTTGGTCCAGGTTTTTTATTGCTGGATTATCAACATTTTTCCTTGTAGGGTATGATTCTGCTTTGGGATGTTGATTCTGTACTTGCCCAACTTGACAAGTATTTCCACAGTAATGACAACCATGTCATAGCCGGTGCATTGTTGGGAGTTGGTATTATGAACTGCGGTATCAAGAATGATTGTGATCCTGTGAGTTATACTTTGGCATTTTTCTGTACACAAGTCTGTGACTGTTATGTATTTGGAAATCCTAAATTTTCTTTTTTCAGGCATTGGCACTTCTTGCTGATTATATAGATAAAGAGGATTCTTCTGTCAGAATCGGTGCAATAATGGGTCTGGGCCTTGCTTATGCTGGTGCGCAAAATGAGCAGGTGAGGTTCCTTCCATTTTTAACTGGTGGTTTCTTGGTAGGCCATGGAAACAATACAATGTCTGATTCAAGAGGCACATTAGTGGAATCATTCTGTCTATTCTACCATAGATTGTTAATTTCATCACAGAAGTTACATAATTCACACAAATAGAGAGGGAGAGATAAAATTTGATGAGTACTAGAAGATACCTTCCCTTCTCTTTGTACAACATGTTTAATTAAAGTTGATGTTGATTAATTTATTCCATTCTTGCTCAATTGATACAAACACACAGCCTCTCTATTTATGCACCTGCCAATTCCACCTTAGTACAATCCCTAACTAACTACTGTTACAAACACACAGCTGACAAACCTCACTCACTAACATGCTCAACACCCTGTATAACTGACCTACAAACTACCCTGTATGTCGAACTTAACTATCTTTCTCAACCTTCTCTCTTACACAGTGAAGTGGTCTACCATCAGTTTCTAATCCCTCTATGTTTTCCATGTTGGAGTATTTTACTGTAACAAACTTTATCATGTTCTAGTTGGCCAACAAAAAAGTAATGTAATGTGTTGGACTCAAGTCATTACTATAAGGTCATTTCCTCTTCTTGCAATTTTTGCTTCCTGGGGAACTATATATTTTGCACAATAAAAGTTAAGGTAGCTCAAACTGGTTACTTGATTTAGTAAGCATAACACTTATTGCATAAACTGTTATTGAAGAAGTATCTAGCTTTGCTTGAGTTAGGCCTGGTACTCTTTAACATTTTGTTGTAATCCCTTATAATATAGAATCAGTAGAGTAAAATTTGAGCATGTCCAGTTGATGGTCAATAACAGGTCATGAGACCTGCAGTGAAGTACACAAACAAGCATGATGGTCAATAACGCACTTTGTTACTTGATTTAATTTCTTTTGTAATAAACAGCATGCAAATTCTTTTATCAAAACTTCTAGCCTAGATTCTCCAGCAACTGTAGCTGGCCTCACCAATGGGAAGAAAATATTGAACAAATTGGATTCAGTAAGCAATACAAAATTGGAAGCGAGTAAATATGATATGACTGCGGTAGACTACTGCATGACCCAGAAGTCATCTCCAAAGACTCCTGTGAAGAGAAGAAATCAAGAACCAGTTAAGTATCAGGCAGCTCATTATTGCTTTTTTCTGATAGTAATTCATTTTGCAAGTTGAAATTAACAGCTCAAAAATGGAAAAGCTGTCTTGGGCATGAGCCTGAAGATTCTTTAGTTAACACGCTGCCACATTTCACCTGTGTGAACGTGTCTGAATTAAAAAGAGAAAATCTAGATTTAAATTCGAAAGCTGCCTGTGCAATGCTTTGGCTCTTTGGTTAACAATTCTGCAGCCTTGCACTTGAGTGATTGTGTCCAGTTCATTGTCTACCACCTTTCAAACTGGCATATAGCCACCGCGTAGTAGTTTGTGGAACTCTTCATTTTATTTTTTTTATGTTTTTATTTGAACAGTATTGTGTTAGATCACAGTATATACAGATTCATTGGTCTTCCTTCTGAAATAAAAAAGTAACTTATTGGCTGAAGATGCTAGCTAACTTAGCTGGTAAGGCATGTTGGTGGTAGTATCACATGATTGATTTCAATTCTCTTAAGGAACTTGAACAATCCCTTCATTACCCAGCTCTGCTTGCCTACATCTGCATTGAACATTTTCTAACTCCTCTAATCATTAATCTGTTTCTACTCTAGCAGAGGATTTGGAGAGAGTTTTTGTAGTTGATATATATGTCTCTAAGGGAATGTCAGAGGTTTTGAATGGCAAAATAATGGTAAGATTATATATCTCATATCCTATTTCTTCCTCACATAAGTAGAGGATTATTTTGCTTTTGTTTTGCTATTTTATAACTGGCTGAAGTTGATATTTCTATAATATGCAGATTATTTCATCAGGACAGTCGGATGCCATTACAAGGGCACGCCCTATTCTCTCTGGTACAATCTACTTATGTCACTACTCTGCAACACTTGCATGAGGATTCAGTTTTTTGATCACTAGTGATTGTGTAAACCAAGTCAAATATAATTTACTATAAACTTACAACTAAATGATTCTTGAATATTCCAATACAAATTTAAGTAATTTCATATCTCTGAACAATGCTTTTCAAATGATAATTTAATTGTGTCTTGGTTGTGCCACTTGATAGTAAATTTGTTTGTGCTAGGTGTTTAACCCAATTTAACAGGGATTGGCACAGGGGAATGGCCCTTTTTCTTTGTTTATTTATGTTAGGTGTTCTAATATCATATTAGATGATGTTATTGTTAATGTCTACTTTTCTTTTTTAAATTGCAGCAAAATTAAAATGGTAATAGAGCTGCTTGAGGGCATTCATTTTGTTTCTTCTGTGGAGGCCAGTTCTCTTGGTGCCCAAGCTGGTATTCATCCATGGATAATTTATGACATTATTTCTAATGCCGCTGGAAATTCATGGTAAATTATTGTTCACAATTCTTTACTGAGGATTATGTTGTGTGTTTAAAATTTAAATATTTCTAGTCCTGAAGCATTCCTTATAAGCATTCTGATATGAAATTGCCAATTCTAGATCAGGCACAACCTTGATAGATCAGACTGCTAATAATCTGATTTGCACCATGGGCACCAGTTGAGACCACTGATTGGCACTTTCTGTTTCTGACAATGAACTGATTTTGTAGAACCCATGCCTTTAAAGAAATTAGCTGCAAAATTTATTGAACACTGAAAGCCCTTCTTGTTATGTGCTTACATGTATACACATACATGGGAACATCTGTTTACTTTCAAAGATCTGTGCATTTTTATACTAACTCAATAGGTATTCAAGGCTTTGGTGGTTGGTGTTGGTATATGTAAATGCCGTAGTTAGTTTTTTTTCATGACATTCCTGGAATTTGCTAGCGTTTTCTTAAGCAGATACTGTGTTACCTTGCTACTAGACATCCTTCCGTTGGATTCAATTTTACAGGGTTTTCAAGAATCATGTTCCCCAGTTGCTAAGGGATAATCAAACCAAACATCTCCTGAATACTTTTGTTCAAAATTTGGTAAGTCTTCTCATGTTGTAAGTTTCTTAGTGTTGTTCGAGTGTATTATGAGTAATTTCTTTTCTTCTTGACTTTGAAGTTAAGTTCAATGGGGGTTTTGGGTGAATTAAATGCTAACTGCAATTTTATAATTCCATGCAAATTATGCTTCCTTTCTTGTGGTGGATTTAGCATTTAGGACATTTACTTGAGGACCATCTGCTAAATGCATACTAAAATTTTAGACTTGAACACCACTCGGTAATCATTTCTTCATCAATGAATTTGGACACATTGAGACTTTTAATAATGATTTTTGAGATATTTATACTGTAAGGTAGACCTCAATTCAGAATCACATTCTTAAATGGGTCTCTTATCCACTTATTTTTTTAAGAACTCATTATTGATAAAATAAAGTAATGTACGAAAAAAGTTCACATTAAGAAAACTTATGTTTTTATGAAGTAGAAAATAGAAAAGACTTATTTTGCTAGGCATTGAAGTGTAGAAGTGCTAATGTGAGAAAAAAATAAGCTGGTTATCTTAAATACTAAAATCCTATTCAACTTAATCACTTTATTGGAAAGACCTTAAGTGGACAGCTTTGTCATTCTAATCTAAACAAATTCTTGTTCAAATCTTTGAACTCTTATTCAATAGAGATCTCTTTGTGAACTGCAAAGCTAAAACCAAACCAAACCAAACCAAACTAAGCCTTGTGTCCCCAATCAAGTGGCGTCAGTTACATGAATCATTTTCCTCTATTTCGCTCTATCAAGGGCTGGATGAGTCAATTATGCCTGATGGGCTTTTGTCCAACTTGAAGGGTATTGTTTTGGATATGGCCAAATCATGTACATTTCCTCTTCCACTTGTGGCAGTTGCTTTTCAACAACTAATAGCAGGTATGTATCTGCATGATTTATAGTTTCTCACAACCATAATCTATAGGTGGCAGCTATTAATGTTTTGGAGCAACCTGATACTCACTTTGTTACTTTCCAATTGTCCTTTCACAAACTCCTCTCATGGTCATGGAAATGATGGTGATGACACATTGATCAAGGTTGTTCTCATGAACTAATTTCTTTTATATAAAAGTTATATTATGTGGCTTTTTTACTTGCTCTGAGGTTATGTAAATATTAACATGCCATTTGCTAAGTAGACACACTTGTTCTTGCACAAGCTTGGGAGAAAGTATATGGGGTGAACATTACCAATGCTGTCAAGGCAGAAACTTATAGCCCTGAGGAACTGGCAAATCAAATAACTACTGAATCAAAATCTGTAAACCGAATTGGTTTTATTGGTCTTGGAGCAATGGGGTTTGGCATGGCAACTCACCTGCTGAGATCAAATTTCTGCGTTATTGCTTATGATGTAATGTTTTGCCTCCATTTAGTATTGTATTTGGTATTAGCTTCCAGTTTATTACCTGAAAATGGAAATTGAAATACTCCATTGGTTGAAGTCTTGGTCCATGTTTTATTCATAATATCTCCAGTTACATATTTTCTTGAATTATGTGCAATAATTGTACTTATTAGGAATTTCAATGACATCCTCAGAGGGACTGTTGAGATCGGTAGAAAATAAAGCCATTAATGGGCCTACTTTCTTGCCTTTAGAGAATTGGAAATAATAAATAATGAAATATAGATATTTGTGTTTGCCTCTGACAAACCTTTACTTGGTATTATCTGTTGAAAAGGATGTCACTCCTAATGATCTCTCCAAGAAAATGAAATTTTTACCTAAATTGTGACTGCAAAAGCCACATATTGTTTCCACAATACATTCTTTTATGAAAGGTCTGACTACTTTGACTGAGTCTGCATTATATGAAAAAGGAACACATGGTTATTTTTATCTAGATTACCGAGTCTTGTAGTATGAATAGTAAGGGGTTGTTTGGAGTATTCTAAATAAGATATCTTCAAAATTAATGGTAGTTGCTTTGTCTTTGGATTGTAGGTGTATGAACCGATGTTATCTCGGTTTGCAAATAAGGGTGGCTTGATTGGGAGCTCTCCAGCTGAAGTATCCAAAGGTAATTTTTTTAAAAGCTCTACAACATAAGAAAACAGATTTAAGTTCTGAGGTCTAATTTTGTAGAAAAATCTTACATAAATGTCTCAGGAGCTAAAACTGCCTTCCTATTATTTAACTCTCATGCCTCAAAACTGTTTCCAGTGTTGAGTTCATCTTGCTTGACCACGTTGCTAGTAACAAATTTTTCCATCTTGTTCTCACAATTGATTTTCAGTGTAATATAGTTGAAATCTCAGTTCTTTCATTGAAAACATAAGCCCCAATTATTCACATGAATGTGTGACATTGTGATGCAGAAGCAGTAAGCAGAAGAGGACAAATCCCAAGCAAATAATGTCAAGTTTGTCTAGTTAGTATGAAGTTTGTTTATTTATGAGTCTTCATTTTATTCTTCATTAGAATTTGTTAGTCCCCTATTAGGAGCTTCAGAATGTTCTGGATGTATTTTATTTTTAGGGATTTCTTTGCTATAGTTTGTGTGTTGGTTAGTAGACTTTTCTTGGGCTGTAATCCAGCCAATTACTTGTTTAGAATTTCTTATTTTGGTAGATTTTGAATATTTTACAGTCTCTAAATGGGGTAATTTTTAGAAAGTTTATTTCTCATTATGGTTTACCAGTGTCCACATAAAGAGGCCCATGCTTGATTATGAATTTAGAGTTGGAATTAAAGAACCAGTGTGGAAATTCCCTGTTGACTTGTGTGTGTATCTCAAGCCACCCTTGTGGAGTAGGCTACTCCTTTCATGCTTTTGTTTTCCTATTTGCTGAATTTATGTCTAATTCAAATCTGTCTAACAAGTAACCAGACCTTAATGCAAGAAGCACTAACACTTCTACTCATATGACACTTCTACTCATGTGACACTTTTACTCATTACACTGCCGAGTTGAAATGGTTTTCTGTACTGGTGATGATCTGTGTTGAATCAGTTTGCTGATCTGCTATTCTTCTGGTGCTGCTGTGATGTTGCTGAGATGCTGTGGTGATGCTGCTGTGATGGTGTTTGTTACGATGAGGTGCTGCTGTGTTGTTGTTGGATGTTTGCTCCTGTTGTTGATGTTTGGAAGGGTGCAGGACTTTTTGTCCAATCTGTAATAGATCAGGTTTTCATTAATGGGGGTTGTCATTAGGTGTAAGTTCGGGCAACTGCTGGTGTTTTGGCTGGAAGGGTATGGAGGGGGTATGGAGGGGGTATTTTGTGTTTTATTTCATATCCATGTTATTAGTTTGTTATAGTGGTGCCTGAGGGATGCCTCTTGTAAATCTGTAAATCTTTTAAAAAATTATAAATGAGTTTCAATTATTTTTGCCGTTGCAAATTTGTCATTGTTAAAAAGTGAAGCTTTCTCGACAAATAACTTGTCGGTAAATGTGTAGCTAAAAGTTTATTTTTGCCCACTCATATTGTGTTGCTAAAAGTGTATTTTTTGCCAATGCCAATTTGTCGTTGCAAAACTAAAGCTTTATCGACAACCAAATCGTTGGCAAATGGCAACATTTACCGATGTAAATGTGTCGTTAAAAGTTACTTTTCCCCACTCATATTGTGTTGGTAGAAGTGTATTTTTTGCCAATGCCAATTTGTCGTTGCCAAAAGTAAAGCTTTAGCGACAAACAAATCGTCGGCAAATGGCAACATTTACCGACGTAAATGTGTCGCCAAAAGTTTACTTTTGCCGACGCATATGTTGTTGCTAAAAGTATATTTTTTGCCCATGCAAATTTGTGTCACGAAAAGTGCCACACAATCATCATATTTGAATGACTTTTACCAACGCAAGGTAAATTGCCGACGATAGATGGAGGCTTTTAGCGACGACTATGTTCGTCGCTAAAGGCATTACTTTTACCAACGCAATCATAATTTCGTCGGCAAAAACTTTTGCCAACTCACTTTTGGCTACGGGTTGCCAATGTAGCTTTGTGTGTCGGCAAAACTCTTTGCCAACGAATTTTCCCTTTTAGCAACATATTTTGTTGCGTTGCGAAAAATGCAATTTCTTGTAGTGCTTTAGAGAGGATGAGGGTAAGAACTGAGTCCTCCATAAACTCTATCTCTGTTCAAGACTTGCTAATTTATCTATCTGTACTAATGTTTGTTGCTCTTTCTTGTAGTTCTTCCTCAGCTATCAAAGGATTTTCGCCAGACCTTTTTTCCAATCCCAGGTCTCAGGAAGCTCTTGGATTCTCTCACCCCAAAACGCAAAGCCCCCATTTTGCTGAATTATATCCCGACATACAAGTCTATATTGCCCGACGTTCCCCGCCGAAGCAAGACTCCTTCATCAGTCACTACTCCACCAGTTACTTCATCACCAAGGCCAAACCAGGCCTCTTATTCTGATCCAATAGAGCTACCCTCCACCTCTTCCCTTCAATTGATTCCACCATCGCAGTGTTAACGCCATCGCCGAGCTCCTTCAAATGCTCCAGCCGGCAAAACTCGTAGCCGCTGTAGACACCCCATTTTTGACCGACCTTAAGACTTAGACGTCATCAATTGAGCGCTTGGTGATGTTGCATATTGTGCTCGTTCTGAGGTTGCGGAGTCCTGGCTACGAGCCTTGCCTCCGAACTTCCGGACTCTTTTGTGTTTTGCCTCGGTTTGCGAACCAGGCTCTGTTTTCTCTGTTTTCCCTTCCCAAAGGGAGAGAGAGGTCTAGTAGATCATCTCTCAATGGCCGTAGGCTACGTTTCGTGGTCGTGGGCCATTTTTCCCATTTTGGAGCCCAGTTCCCGGTTTTTCGGAGCCGTCAGGCCGTGTGCCTCGGTTCGGGACCGCCTAACCATCTCCGATTGCCCCAGTTTTTGGCATGCATCCTATTTACTCCCTTTCGAGGGACACTGGGGTCCGAGAGACCAACTTCGTGGTCGAACACCACTCCCGGTGCCTAACAGCCCACTTTCGGGGCCCCGAACTGCGTGTTTCGGCTCCCGAACCTTCATTCCACATTTTTGGGCTCCGACCCGAACTTGAGATAGTCATATTTTGAGATCCTTTTCATGTTTGATTAAGGACCTTTTGTTGTTTGACATCTCCATATACCACTTGCTTCTTTACCCCTCGTTTTTCCCCTTTTCTTGCACGGTATTTTAGGTGTACTTGTGGGCTGTGTCGGACTTGGTCATAAACTACAAAGTGTCCTATTTTGAGCCTCTCTTCAACTTTGTTGAAGGGCTCTCGGCAATTTGGGACCCGCAGCTATCACTTGCCCCTTTACCTCACCCTTTTGGCCTTTTTGGGGGGAATTTTGAATCCGAAATTCCCCCCCTTTTTTCCCCCCTCTTTTTCACCTCATTTGCCTATATATACAGCCCCTTCCCAGCTGGTTTAAGGGTTACAAAAAATCTGATTTGGGAGCTCCTCCATACAATCTCTCTCTCTATATTCTAACCTTAAAACTCCAAGTTCCTACACCCATTTCTTCACCACCACCAAGCACCACCACCACTACTCCATTCCTGCAGATAGGAGTGGCTTTCCAGCAGCTAAGAGGCAACATTTTTCAGTCTTAGAGGCAGCAAAGGTTGGGTCTTCAAGGGTGAGCACTCTTCTCCCTCTTTCTAGTTCATTTTTGCCTCATTTTTTTAGCCTCTTTACTTGCTGTTTTGAGCTCCGACCAAAACAGAAAATGTCATTTTTTTGAGCTATATTCCATGTTTCATTCAGGGCTTATTACAGTTTGAAGCTTATTTTTGACACTTGTTTCAATATCCTCTTGTATGACAATATTTTGCATGAAATTTCTAGCCTATGAGTGATCTGTTTTCGAGCATAATTTAAACTGTAAGTGGGCCTATTTTGAGCCCCTCTTCAACATTGAAGAAGGGCTCAACCCTGTTTAGGCCCCCTATCTTGCACTTGCTTCACAATTCCTCCAATTTACCGTAAATTTGCATGATTTGTTTGGCCTACATGTAGTCTGTTTCGGAGCATGTCATGAACTGTGAGTAGGCTTATCTTGTGTCCCTCTACAACATTGTAGAAGGGATCAACCTTGTTGGGGGTCTCCATGTTATACTTGTCATTATACCCCTCTTTGACCCCCATTTTTGCATGCTTTTTTAAGCTTATCTAGCTTCTGTTTTCGGCCATCATCAGAGCTGGAAAGAGTCATATTTTGATCTTCTTGACATATTTCATTAAGGGTCTTTGCTAGTTTGATGAATGTTTGGGGTACCTCATGTTATAGCCTTATGTATCCTAGTTCTTGCATGACATTTTTAGCATGTTTGCATACTGATTTGGGGGATGTCATCTACTGTAAATGTTCATATTTTTAGTCCCTCATCAGTGTTGTAGAAGGGTATTTTTCCATTTGGGCATCGCATGTATCACTTGCTTCAATACCCCTCTTATGGAGCCATTTTTGTATGCCATTGTTGCCCTATCTATGCTTGCTGTTTGGCCATGTTTTAGACTAGAAAATGCTTGTTTTGGGGCTGCCTTGCTACTGTATCGTCATTCCATGTCCATATTGTGCATGCATTGCATAGCTGTAGGCCTTTTCAGGTGCCTAAATTCGCATTTCGGGACCATTCCTTGCATTTGGTGTCATTTCGCCATCTTTCGGGACTGTTTTCCCCCATATTTCAGTGCTGAAATTCCATTGGCATGTTTGCATATCATTTTCCATGTCATTTCATGCCTTAAATGCCATTGCCTCGGTTTGCGTGCCCGTGTGCACGCATTTCGAGGCACCTCATTTTTCATCTGCTGGCCTCCTATGTGAGTGTGACTGAGGTCCACTCATGTTGGTGTAAGCCCATACGGCATTGCGTATGCCATTTCCTCGTTTTGCGTATCCGTGTGCACACATTTCGAGCTATCTCTTTTTTCATCTCACGGCTTCTTATGTGAGTGTGGCTGAAGCTCTCTCATGTTGGTATAAGTCCAATTTGCATTCCATGCCATTTCATGCCTTAGGATCATTTCCTCGGTTTGCGTGCACGTGTGCACGTATTTCGAGGCATTTCATTTTCATAGCATTGCGCATGTTAGGATTGTATATTAGCTGCATTTCATGTATATCATGCATATTGCATCGTGTTCGGGATAGGAGTTAGCCCGGGCACGGGAAACGAGGCGCGTTTCGTACTCCGAGTAACGGAATGTGTCTCAATTCCCAAGTCACCGACACTCCGGATTACCCGTGATGGAGTTAGGTTTTACTGTAGCATTCATATGCATTCATCCTATATTGAGTTGTGCAATTCGGCTCCTCGACCATCCTGCATCGATATGCGTGATTGGTGGCACGAGGATCGAGGCATGCATATATTTGTGAAATACATTGCTATGCCCTTTTCCTGCTCTCTGTTGCAGCAAAATGAAGAATCAGCAACTTTTCAGAGTCTGGCACGCATTTCGAGAAACATTGCAAAACAGAGGCTAATCGGGGCATCGCCGTGGATTTCCACGCAAAGCAGCCCAAACATGCATCATTCCATCATCCGGAGCAGAATCAAGGCAGTCCCTGGCTTGCATGCCAGTTTTATTTTCTTAGTTAATTTGTTAATTAATTAGGGATTTGTATATTATTTGGACTGTATATTTTGGACTGTATTATTCTTTTATTCGGGACTGTACATTTATTCGGACCCTCTGCGCGAGGGCATAATTGTAATAAGTGTGCGTGAGTGTGATGTATGTCTTCCAACCCCACGTCTTTCTTCCCTTTTATTTACTTGCTTATGATGGTTAGATTAGGGCATGTTTCAATTAGCATACAGTATGATAGCATGTTTGCATTCATTCATCTGTTTTGCATGCATCGGGCTCGGCGCATCATACTAACTGCATTTGTATTTCAATTCCAAGTTGAATACATGTTAGCTGTAGCATTCCATATGCCATGTTAGAATAGCCGAGCCTGCTATAGTTGCATTCTGCATGTGTTGCATTAGGCATTTCAGCATATTTAGGATCATGCATGATTTCTAATGAGCTTCTGTTTTGGCTTGGAGTACTCGGTGAGTTTTATGCTTTAGCATCCTTGCATGCGTGTGAGTGTTGCCATGAATAGCATGCTTACCATGAGGCTATGTGCTTATGTGATATAACTGCCTTGAATGCCTGTGGGTGAAGGTTGGGTTATTTGAATTGGGACAATGCATCGATTGTTTGTTTTAAGCCCACTAGATAGTGGCAAAATCATACTTTCTAAGCCCACCCGAGGGTGGCAAATCCACGTCTTAGCCTACTTGCGGGTAGCACCATCAAACCATTTTCAAACAAACAAACATGAAATGTTTTGTTCCAATTCAGGCGACTCAGTCTATACTTGTATGCTGTGCGCATCACATAGTAACCTAGGCTAATAACCGGAATAAGAACACACAATGTTTTCAAAAACAGATATCATGGTTAGTAGAGGCCGGTCTTTGACCGGGCGAGCGGGGGTGCTCACGAAGTGACCTTCCCCAATCGTACCCAAGTTCCCGAGCCGAGGCAACTTTGGTGATGACGGACACGTGGCCTTTGGCACCGAGTCAGGGTTTCCTAAATTTCCCCATAAAAAATATTTAGGTGGCGACTCTGTATCTGGCAAAGCAGTCCATGTTTGGCACTTCTTTCAAAAAAATCTGTTTTCTCAAAAACGATTTGCCGGATTTGGACTCTTTGGTTCAAGATTTAGAACCGTGACAATCGAGTCCTTGAACTGTAGTAGACCCAATATCGAACCAGAACGGGGGGAGTCGCTCCTTCCCCGGGATGCGTTCGGGGGACGTCTACAGCCGCAAATGCCGAGATTCTGAGGCATCAGCTTATAACCCAACCAATCCCCCAATTGCCCTTCCTACGATCCACTTCGGCACCAGAGTCACCGTCGCTGTAACCGTTGATGACATGGGCCGCAGTAAATCCGTTATGGAAGACTTCTTGGTCAAGTTGCCAGGAGTAGTTTTAGTCCATTCCTCCCTCTCTTAGTCCCAACCAAAGCCCAAGCCAAAAAGAGTCAAAAGAGCCAAAGCAAAGGCCTCTGCTACCCAAGTAGACTCCGAAGATACCGTACCGATCTCTAAATTGGCCAAGATCGGGAAATGCACTTCTGTCGCCAAGAAAAGGCCATCCGAAGTTGTGCCATCTGTCCAACAGCAAACAAAAAGACCGAGGTCTGAAGGTGCAGAGGGCCCAGGCTTTTTCAAAGCCGACGCGCCCTAGGCTCCAGCGATTTCAATTGGCGATCGGCCGATAAGAGCTGGCGACAGTGCCATTAATAGCATTGAGGTTGGCGCTGCTCTCTCTACTGCCATTCTTCTGCCTACCGATTTAAATCGTATGGCCAAGATCACTGAATATGAAAACTTCGCGTTGATGATGCAACATTCTATTTTTGTAAGTGTCCAACACTTGTATTGTTTTTGGCTTTCTGCTCTGATTTCTTTACTTAGAAATTTTACTAACTTGTTTGTTTCTTTTCTTGTAGGCCATCCAGCACGTCCATTCTTTTGCCAAGAAAGAGTTTGTGCATAAGACTCAAGAAGCCGCTAGCTTCTTCTCCTCCCTTAATAATGTTGAGGCCAAGATCAAAGTTCTGCTAGATCAGGCCAAGGAAAAGGCCGAAGCAGCTGAAGCAGTGGTCGAGGTTCTCAGAGCCGAGGCAAAAGAGGCCAAAGCAAAAATTTCCAAAGCCGAGGCTGATCTCGCAGAGGCCTTGGCGACCAAGGAAGCCAAGATCAAGGCGGCTGATGAGAAGGCATTCTTGGAAAGGCAATCCGTTGTTCGCGATGTATACAAGGCCCAAGTCAACTAGGCATGCAACCGGGGTTTCTACCTCGGGTGGACTGCAGCCCTTAACAAATTATCTGTCCTAATAGACTCTGACCTCCGAGACATCAACCAACTCAGCATGCCTTTCCCTCCAACCCCGAAGGGACCTGATGACGAGGTCAAAGAGGATGAGGCTGACACTGAAGATTCAAATGAAGAGGAAGAGGCCACTCTTGGGGCTAAGTCCCCCACTCTGGATGAGCAAGTCCTAGACTTGACTCAAGATAATGAGGACAAGGTTCCCAAAAGTGCCACTCCTGAGAAAACCACCTCTGAAGTCGAGATCCAGGCTGCTGAGAAGAGCCTTGACCAGACTCTTCTCCAGATCGACGCCGAGATCGAGGTTGAGAAGATTGTCAAGAAGACCGCCTAACTGTCTGCTGAGGCCGAAGCACCGTTAACCGTTGAAGCAGAACAGTCTACTTAGAAAATTATTTCCTTACTTTGAACTTTTCTTCTTTCAGTTGTGCCTTCATTTTGTTTGAACAATTTTAAGTTTTAATTTGGTTGATGTGCCTTCTTTTGTACCTGAACAAGTTGTCTTTTTGCTAGGCCGAAGTGCCTTTTTACCTGTGAACAAGTTCCATCTTCTGAATACAAGTCTTATATTTCCTTTTAAGTGTTAAATGCTTCTCTTCATGTATGTTTACTACTTTTCTTCTATGCCTTGCATGTTTTCATACTTTAGAATATTATTGTACTTCTACAACTTTCTTGTATGATCACTTCGGGTTTAGAACACCTCAGACACACTTTACCTTGCATACAACCTTAGTTATTCACCTCGAACCAACTCACCTTGGAGTTTCACCTTTTACTGTGATCTCGGCCAATGAGCACTATATAATATTTCCTCTTGGTAACTTTCAACAAGTGTTACCAAGACTGAACCCTTTCAATCCTTCCAGTCTTGACAACTGTTTTGGTTATCTCGGGAAACAAATACCTCGGTTATCCCTTTATCTGGTTATTTCAGCTGACTCCAACTTGTAAATTGTTGTCAAAAATTTCAACAAGTATCCAGCCTATTCCTCATTTCTGCCCTCTAATGTGAACCTAAGTATCACTGATGTTCACATTAAGCATGTATCTCCAATTTTTGCCGAAGTCTAATTCAAACTAAAATTTAGCCGAGTCTTGCGACCTCTGCCTCTATGTTAATCTAACTAGACAAGACTTGGTTAAACTCTGCCGTAGTGGCAAAAGTCTAAATTACCTGACATGTTTCATTCGGAAACATTGCTAACTTAGCTCAACTTTATCATATGACAAGTATAATTCAATTCTACCATATGATAAGTCTAAGTTACTCGTCATGTTCCAATCAGAAACATCGCAAACTTAGTTCAACTCTATCATATGGCAAGTATAATTCAACTCTACCATATGATAAGTCTAAGTTACTCGTCATGTTTCAATCGGAAACATCGCAAACTTAGTTCAACCGTATCATATTATAATTCAACTCTACTATATGATAAGTCTAAGTTATTCGTCATGTTTCAATCAGAAACATCGTCATAAGACTACTTCAGTCCTATCACACAAGTATCACCAACAATAAAACCAAATCAAGCTAGTGTTTTATTAAAACTTTGGCTAATATTGCGTAATTCTCAAAAAACAAAAACTAATGATAAAAACACTTTAGATTGCAAGTGTTCTAGGGTCGGGGCAACTCTTTGCCATCAGTGTCTTCAAGCTAATATGCCCCGTTGCCGACAACCGAGATAATTCTATAAGACCTTTCCCAGTTTGGGCCAAGCTTGTCCTCCCTAGGATCCTTTTTATTGCCAACCACTTTCCTCAGGACGAGGTCCCCAACCTTGAACTCTCTTGGGTTGACCTTTTTGTTAAGCCCTAGCAAGCTGCTGCTGGTATGCCCCCAGCCGAATTACTACTATTTCTCTTTTTTCTCCCAATAAGTCCAAGTAACAGGCCAAGAATGCCTCGTTAGTTCCATTCTCCACTCTCTGAGTTTTGATTCCAGGGATGCTGACTTCTAGTGGGATGACTGCTTCAATGCCATAAGCCATGGCAAAATGAGACTCCTTAGTTGATTTCTTCGGCGTAGTCCAATATGCCTAAAGTACATTGGGCAACTCTTTCACTCATTTTCCCTTTGCTGTTTCCAGCCTCTTCTTGATTCCATCCAAGATGGTCTTGTTGGATGTTTCTATCTGACCATTACTCTGGAGGAAACTTAGAGTAAAGTAATAGTTCTTAATTTTGTACTTGACACAAAAGCTCTTGATCAATTTACTATCAAATTGGGTGTCATTGTCTGCCACAATGGCTATTGGAATCCCAAACCTGGTGATTATGTTCTTTCAGATGAAATTCTTTATATCTACATCTCTGATTTTGGCCAAGGGTTCTGCCTCTACCCACTTCGTAAACTAGTCAGTTGCCACCAGTAGGAACTTTCTCTATCTAGTTGCCTGGGGCAGTTGTCCCATTAGGTCTATGCCCCACTAAGAAAACAGCCTAAGACTGGATACTGGGTTCAGATCTACTGCTGGTTGATGTATCGAAGGTGCAAACCTTTGACACTTCTCACATTTCTGGACATAGGCTTTAGCATCCTTCTACATGTAGGGCCACAGTACCCCTGAGATATGGCTCTATGGGAAAGTGATCTGCCTCCAGTATGGCTTCCACATACTCCTTCATGTATTTTATACAAGAAATCCTTAACCTAGGATGGATATACACATCTTAAAAAGGGCACAGTGAAGGATCTTCTGTAGAGATGGCCTTCTGCTGACAAGCAGAACCTGACTGACTTCAATCTGGTCTTATGCGCCTCTTTTCGATCATCCGGCAGCTTGTCATCCCTCAGGAACATTACTATTACATCCATCTAGCTTTGACCCATCTCCATGCACATTGCTTCGTACTTTGTGATCAGTGGTTCTATACTTGGGCCCGACAAATAATCAACCATTATTGTCCTTGCCTCCCCTAATTTCATTGCACTAGCCAGGTTAGCCACAGCATCGGCATGACTATTATCATCTCGGCTAACCTACTGTAGTCAATAATCCTGGAACAATGCTAACAATCTGACAACCTCTTTAACATAGGCTATCATTCGTTCAACTCGGGCTGCATACTCACCCGTTGCCTGATTCACAATAAGTTGGGATTTGCAAAAGACTACCACCTCATCGGCTTCCATTGCTGCTGCTAACTTCAACCCTGCAATTAGTGCCTAATACTCGACTTCATTGTTTGAGGTCTTGAACCCCAACTGAATAGACTGTTTTATCATTCGCCAATCTGGAGTTACTAACATTACTCCTGCCCCTGCTCCTTGACGGTTTGAACTTCCATCAACAAACAAGCGGAAGGAGTCGTCGATGTAGATGTCGCAAGGCTTTGGTATCTTTTTGTTCTTTTGTTTTGCTAGAGTGGGGTTCTTGGGCCCTAACTGGGTTTCTTCTGGTTCTTGTGGACAACTTAGGCCACGGCTCACCGGGGCCTGACGTGGGATGGCACCAGAGGTGAATTCGGCCACAAAGTCTGCCAGAACCTGGCCCTTAATCGCTGTTCTAGGCTTGAATTCCAAGTCATACTGGCCCAACACCACTGCCCATCTGGCTACTTTGCCTGTCAGATCCCCATGATGTAACAGGGACTTCAAAGGATGCTCAGTCAACACTACAATCTTATGGGCTTGAAAATAGTGACTCATCTTTTTCGAAGCCATTACCAGGGCGATTGTCAATTTCTCTAAGGATAGGTACCTGGTTTCTGCACTTGCTAGGGCCTTACATAGTATACAGCCTTTTGCTCTCCCTCATCTTCTCTGATTATCACTGCGCTCACTACGTATTCTGATACTGCCAAGTATAGGAACAATTCTTCTACAGGTACTAGATTTGACAGAACTAGAGCTATTGTCAGGTACTTTTTCAAGTCGGCCAAGGCGACTTCGCACTCTTCTGTCCATAAAAAATCTGTGGCCTTCTTTAACAAACTAAAAAATGTTTTGCATTTATTAGAACTTCGGTTGGGAAATTTATTCAAGGCTGCCGCCTTGCCGGTCAAAATCTGGACGTACTTGGCTGACGTCGGGCTCTTTAAGTCAAGAATGGCCTTGATTTGATCTAGACTTGCCTCAATGCCCTTTCTGGTAACCAAGTATCCTAGGAACTTACTAGACCTAACTCCAAATTCACATTTCGAAGCATTGAGTCGGAGATGATATGTTCTCAGGATATCAAAAACTGCCTTCAAGTCGGCCAGATGATTCCCAGGTTCTTTGGTCTTCACGACCATGTCATCAATGTACACTTCTACTGTTTTACCAATTAGATGTCTGAATATCTTGGTCACCAACCTCTGGTAGGTTGCTCCTACATTTTTCAACCTGAAAGGCATCACTCTGTAGCAGTACAGCCTTTTTGGGGTGACGAATGCAGTCTTCTCCTCGTCAGGGGGATATATTGCTATCTGGTTATATCCCCTGTAAGCATCTAGAAAGCTCATCCTCTCATGCCCTAAAGTAGCATCCACCAACTGATCAATTTTAGGTAGAGGGAAACTGTCTTTGGAACAAGCCTTGTTCAGGCTAGTGAAGTCCACACAGACTCTCTACTTCCCATTCTTTTTTTTCACAACTACTCTGTTGGACAACTAGGTTGGGTAGTTCACCTCCCGAATAGCCTTGGCTTCTAACAGCTTGTCCACTTTCTCCTTTATTGCCTCCACACAAATCAAAGTCGGTCTTCTTGTGTAACAAGTCCGCGAGGGAACTCATGGGTTACAGTTCGGACTCCCTTTTTTGTTTGTTGCGGTTCTTAATCTTGAACCAAAGAGTCCAATTCTGGCAAATCGTTTTGAGAAAAACAGATTTTTGAAAAGAAGTGCCAAACATGGACTGCTTTGCCAGATTACAGAGTCGCCACCTAAATATTTTAAAAGTGGGAAATTTAGGAAACCCTGACTCGGTGCCGAAGGCCACGCGTCCGTCATAACCAAAGTAGTCTTGGCTCGGGAGCTTGGGTACGATCGGGGAAGGTCAGCTATGAGCACCCCCTTTCGCCCGGTCCGAGGACCGGCCTCTACTAACCATGATATCCGATTTTGAAAACATTACATGTTCTTATTCCGGTTATTAGCCTAGAATTACTACGTTATGCGCACAGCAAACAAGTATAGACCAAATCGCCTAAGTTGGAACAAAACATTTTATGTTTATTTTAAAAATGGTTTGCTACTCGCAAGTAGGCTAAAATGCAGGTTTTGCCACCCTCAAGTGGGTTTTTATAAAAGAAGGTTTTGCCACTATCTAGTGGGCTTAAAACTCACAGTTTTAATGCATTGTCCCAATTTAGGTAATTCAACCTCCATCCACAGGCATTCAAGCAGTTATATCATATAAGCAGCTAGCCTCATGGTAATCATGCTATTGTGGCAACACTCACACACATGCAAGGATGCTAAAGCATAAAAGCTCACCTAGTACTCCAAGCCAAAACAGAAGCTCATTAGAAATCCATGTATGGACCTAAACATACTGAAATGTCTAATGCAACACATGCAAAGAATGTAATCTAGGCAGGCTCGGCTATCCTAATCATGGCATGTGAAGTGCTACAAGTAACACGTATTCAATTTGGAAATTGAAATACAATGCAGTTTGTATGATGTACCGAGCCCGGTGCATGTAAACAAATGCATGGATGCACGCATGCGTTGCATAAGGTATGCTAAAATAAATATGCCCTAATCTACCATCATAAGCAGGTAAATAAAAGGGAGAAAGAAGTGGGGGTTGGAAGACATGCACACCACTCACACACACTTATTACAGATTCGCCCTCACTCGGAGGGACCAAAATAATAATACAGTCCAAGAAAAATAAACGAATAAATTATTACAAGACCTCTAATCTAATTAAATTAAATGCAAAGAAGAGATGGTCACAGCCTCCGCCTCGGGATGCGCGAATGATGCATGCTTCAGCCCGCCTTGCCCGAAAATCCGCACCGTGCCACTGCTGCCTCTGTTTTACTGTCTTACTTCTCTGGAAAATTGCCAAAGTCCTGGGACAGATCCCCTGAGTACCTCAGAACATCACCGGCTGAAGCAAATATCCACCGGCTATAGTATGTGTCCATCGGCTGCTTCTGAAGTTGTCGGCACAAAAAGTGTGCCGGTCGGCACAAAATATTGCCGGCCGGCAATAAATTCCTGCAGGAGACAGTTTTTGACAGCAACAGCAGACCAGCAGTGCAAGGTATGGGATTTTAGGACAAATGTATGCACGGACACACTCCCTATCATGCAATGGACTCAAGGGAGCATGGCCCTCGACCCCCGGGCCATCAATCACGCATTTCAATGCATGATGGCCCGAAAGCCAAGTTAGCAACTTTGATATCAAATGAAACATAAGCACAAAACAAATCCAAGGGCCCCCCAACCCCTATCATGATTGGTCAAGAGGCAAGGGATGCATGCTCAATGAAATGCAACCTAAGCATGGCGGCTAAGTATGCAACATGAACATGCAAATGAGCAATGTATGCTAGGCGCGCAACCTAAACATGTAAACAAACATGGAATGCAACAACATGCAACGATGGGCTTAAACTAACATGGATAACTCGCAAGCATGCCAAAATCAGCGGCCATAATCATGGAAATGAAGGCACAATGCATGTGTGTGTGCATTTTGTGCCTTCATTTCCATGATTATGGCCGCTGATTTTGGCATGCTTGCGAGATATCATGTCCACCCTAGCTTTAAGCCCTATCTAGTTGACATAGTTGTTGCATTCACAAGCTTCTGTTATCATGTTTAGGTTGCCAGCAGCTAGCATGCACAATGCTCACACATTCACATACTTGAAGCATACAAGCCACAAAATGCAAAGAGGCTACATAATGCATGCTAGGATCGACTCAAACAACTTAAGACAGACCTAAAGCATGGCAAAATAAGCACAAAAGCTTCACAAATCTAAGCCTAAAACATGCTCGAACAAAGGCTAACAACCTAAGGCATATTAAGGCAATTACAAGGCATCACATGGTAGGTATGCTAAGCATGCACCAAACTGAGAAATACCCTTCTACAATACTGATGAGGGACCAAAAATATGACTACCCACAGTAGATGACAAGCCCCAAATCAATATAAAAACATGCTCAAAATGCAATGCAAGATTAAGGCCCACAAAGGGGTATAACATGAAGTACCAAAAGGGTGCACCAAACAGCCAAAGACCCTTCATGAGACATGTAGAGGGGGGCAAAATAAGACACTTTTCAGGCCTGTCGAAGGCCCAAAAACAGAAGCATGGTAGGCTAAAGAAACATGCAAAAAAATAGGGACCAAAGAGGGTATTGAAGTTAGTCATGCATGGAGGTCCCAAACAGTGTTGAGCCCTTCTTCAATGTTGAAGAAGGGCTCAAAATAAGCCTCTTTTTAGTTTACATCGAAGCTCAAAAATACATGCAACTATGGCTTAGATATGAACCAAGAAAATGCTAGTTTTGGGGAAAAGTGTGCTTACCCTTGTAGACCAACAAACCAGCACCTCTTGGACCAAGTTTTGGTGCTCCTAAGCTCTGCAAATGACCTCCCAAATTCTGGAAATGGAAGTGGTGGTGTTGTGCTATGGGTTGGTGAAGGAATGGCCCAAGAACAAGGGTGTTTGGAGGTTGAATGAGAGAGATATAGTAAGAGATGGAGGGATATATGTATCTATATCAGATATGTATCTATATCTCTGGTTTTTTGCTTAAGAATCTCTAACCTAGACAAAGGGAGAAGAGAAGTGCTTATATAGGCCAAGTAAAGCATTTATCTTAAGGGCTAAGCAAGGAGGAAGGTTCAAGGGGGGGTGCAAAAGAGTCTAGGCTTCTTGGAGAAGCTAATACAGCTGGCCAAGCTTCTTGAGAAGCTTGGCCAAAGGGTTCAAGTTTCTAGAAGCTTTCGGGGGTTCAAAGGTGCAAAAGGGTGCAAAATAGCCACATATATGCACGTGGAGCTGGTTCTGTGCATCCCAGCTGGCACAGCTGGTATGCACCAGGCTTGGAGGGTGCAAAGGGTGCAAACCGGCCAGAAAATTTGATCGTCGGCCAAAATAAAGTGCCGGTCGGCACTATATATTGCCGGTCGGCAAAATATAGTGCCGATAGATGATTCCGAGGTCAAAAAATGGCCGGTGGGTATGCAAATTGAAGCCCCGGAAGTTAGCTTTCCAATGGCGCAAACCTTGCATCAAAATTCCTCCTGTGAAAAAAGTTATGCCCTTTTCGGTGAAGCCGCGCAGACTCGATCCAACCGGGATGATGCCCAGCTTCAACCAATCATATCTCCTCCACCCGGACTTGGCTTTGGGAGATTCTTGAGTACAAAGTGAAGCCCCGGAAGTCTTCTTTCCAACGATGGTGGCCTCATAGCTTAACTCCAAGTATGCAATTGAATAAGCCTGATTCAGCGAGGGCCGCTCGACTTTCTTCTACCCGGATTCATGGCGAACTTCTTCTCCAACCTATTTTCTCCCCTCCTCTCCTCTTTTCTTCAACTCCAAACCCCTAAACAAAGTGTTTTGAAGGGTTTGCCTCTCTCCTTGCCGAAGGAATTGAATCTTTGGCCTGCACATCTCTCAACACCGAGCAAACCATCAGTAATGCCCAAGTCTTGAGGGCGGTCAAAAATGGGGTGTCTACACCTTGCCCACTAAATGACAGGTTTAGCCGACCTGTCTACATTGAGCCTATGACAAATGACCTCGGGATCAATGCCAAGCACCTCGTATGTGTGGCTCGGCTTTTCACGCCCCATTTCAGAATGATGAATAGCCCGTATAGTTTGGACTCCACTTGTGTTGGTTCTGAATATGATTTCACAAGTGCAATGTGAAATAGTGGAAACACAAAAAGAGTCCAAATCCAGCAATTGCTTTTGGAAAATCGATGTTTTGAATCAAATGCCAAAAATGGACTACTTTGCCAGATATCAGAGTCGCCACCTAAATATTTATTTTGGGAAATTTAGGAAACTCATGACTCGTGCCAAAAGCCAGTAGTCCGTTGTTACCAAAGTGTCTTGGTTCAAGAACTTCAGTATGAGAGGGGAAGGTCAATAATGAACACCCCACTCACCTGATCAAAGATCGGCCTCTACTAATTATGATGTGATTCTTATGTACAGTATATGTTCTTATTTTATTTTTAACATAACATACAAGTATAGACTAATTTCACTAGAAGTTAGAACGTTTGATTTCATGTTTGTTTTGAAAAAGTGTTTTGAATATGTACCACTTGAAAAAGTGATCTCATATATATACATTTAATCAAAGTATCCCAATTTCAGTAAATAGCCTTCATCCACTAGCATTCAAACAGGTATATCAAGTAAGCATTTAGCCTCATGGCAGTATGTTTGATATGGCAGCAATCACATTCATGCAATATGCTAAAGCAAAAAAATGCTTACCTTATGTCCGAAGGCGAGTCAAAACAAAGCAAATAGTTAGAAAAAATATATGATCCTAATTAATGCAACATGACTAATGCAACACATACAATATGTAATTAATAAGCTCGGCTACTAGCATGGTATGCGAGTCAATTCAAAGCATGTAATAGCGCACGTATTCAAGTAAAGAGTTTGAATTTGACATTTGAATAATATGATAAGCCGAACTTTATGCATGCAAAACAAATGAATGCAAGTCATAGAAATGCTAATTTGAAAATATGATATCCCTATGCTAACCATCATAAGCAGATAAATAAAAGGGAGAAAGAATAGGGGGTTGGAAGACATACAACTTATTACATATTTATCCTCGCGAAGGAGGGTCCGAATGTCCAAGTGTTTGAATAAATCATTATCACAAATCCGAATGAATAATATTGAAAAGGGGCTGTCTAATTTATTACAACAAATAATATGTAATGATTGCGCAGTGCTCCTCAGGAATTACTCTGTCTGCCTTGCTAAGACTTCTTCTGTTTCACCTTATCATTGCTTTCAACCAAAAGTGTATTGTTCGCAATTTATTGGAGCCTTGCCAACCCAAAACAACACTTAGTCGAGCCCTAAATAAATCCAATTATACCTTGTTTTCTTTGCGGAAATCTTTTTTTTTTTTTTTGTGCCTGAGGTGAAACAGTGCAGGCAGGGTATTCACAGCCATGTTTGTCTCTTCTACCCTTCTCTATCATAGAAAATAGTCAAGAAAGGAGCGAACTCGGTTTCCAAACCATCTATGGTTGCAAGTTGATTTGCAAGATGATTTTGGATACGATAGGACAAAGATCAATAAATGCAATGCGTAACAATCACCTTTCCCTCTTATCCTGAAGCGAATTCAAGAAGAGAAGTAGCAACGCTTCAAGGTTCATCAAATTATCATGAATTGATGTAAGACAAGCCTTGACACAATAATAGACTCCGGCATAATGTATGGCCGTAAAGACGCTTCAAGATTCATCAAAGCATCATAAATTAATGTAAGACAAGCCTTGACACAATAAACTCGGTATAACGTCCGACCGAATTCAATCAATCATATTGGTTCTTTATGTTGGTTAATTCATTTTAAACTCAATTTTATTAGCCTCTTTTATATTACATTTCCTTTTCTTTAATCCATTAAGTCCATGGTGATATTTACATCCACTAAGTCCGAAAGACAATAAAGGAAAATAAGTGTCGACTTAACCCGAGGAAATAAACCTTATTTTCTTCGGAGGAAATTACAAACGAAGAGTCAAACTTATTTACAAGTTAGGGATTTCAAGTCAAACCCAAGATGCGCAACAAGAACTTGTCAAACTCAGAAGAGTGATAATGACTTAGAAAAACCCAAAGTGATCGATAATGACTTGAAATCCAAACTTGATAATAAGTGATAATGACACTTTCCTTGATGATTTCCAAGGAGCAATTAATCCCTTAAAAGTAGACACACTGGTAATAAAAGAATTGAAAAATAAATGATTGTACTTTAGTTTAAGAAAGTTTTTATGCCTTTGATAGTGAACCTCCGAAGAGATTAAACCATTAAGCATGAGAAAGTTTTATGCCTTTGATAGTGAACCTCTTAAGAGATTAAACTATTAAACATGAGAAAAGTTTCTTTCTTATACTTGAACCACAATCTTAATTTTTCACAACTTTTTAATCAAAATAATCGAAGAATGGAGGGAGGTTGCAGAGGTGATTATGCGAAGTTGATTAATTGGTTAATATAACACAAACATAATATGTAAAACAAATTTATTGAAATAAATTAAATAGCCCCTAAATAACATACAATAGTGCTGAAATTAAACTATAGAAGGTGTACAATCATAGAGAGATTAAAGCTAGTATAATTACGAGGAAGGGTGGTTAACCCCTCTCCACTTTTACAACTTCAAATCATATAGTTTAGATGTTGAAAAACAGCCCAAAAACAGTCCCAAATCAGCCCCAAAACAGTGGCAAAAGTTGACGAAAACAAGTGGGAAACACAAGGATTTATGCTAGGAGTAAGGTTCAAGCAAGTGGGATAAACCCTTCCACCTTTGGGTAGCTTTTAATCATAAGTTTCAGCCCTCAAAACAGTCCAAAAATAGTATGAAAACACAAGAAAAAGATGAACAAAGATTGAAATAAGAGCAAGAAAGCTTTACCTCTTGTAAAAGAGGTGTTCTTATTGTAAATCAAACTTGATTCCAAGGCACTCTCAAGTTTGAGTATGATTTTCAATTCTCAAATCAAGTTCAAGTTCAAGCTCTTGTATGGCATGTATGGATGATATGAGAGCTTCAAGGCTTATGGAAGAACAAAAAGGATGATAGCTTTGATCTTTTCTAACTTTTGATATTTCTAACTCACTTGATGTTAATTTGATCTCTCTAACCAAATTCTATATATGTTTTTCAACCCCTATACAGCAGTCTGAACCCTGCTATTTATAGGCCCCGAACAGGTTTGATCAAAATATCTGCAGAATTGGGTAGCTGGCAGAACACTGCTGAAACTGTCTAAAAAGTCAAAAGGTCCGGTCGGATGTTGGTGTCTTCGGCCGGATTACTGAGGTCTGGCTGGACTTCAGTGTATTTCCACTATGTCTTACTTTCAGGTTTAATACAGGTTGAAACAAGGTGCAATACTAAAATTTCGGGGTAGAAATACAATGGGTATGGTAGGTTGGAATTCTTTAGAGCTCAAACTCGGATTCTTTTATTGAGAACTTAAACCACTGACTTAATGTAATCGTCATCATCGAGTGCTCGGAATCAAGTGCCTAAGTCTTACGAGCGGTCAAAATTGGGGTGTCTACAGTATGACGTCTAGGCAAACACTTCTATGTTTGCTCGCAAGAAAGCCTCCAACTCCCTCTCTTCTTCCTCTGCTAAGCCTGAGCCGAAAAGGAAGAAGCACTCTACATCATCTTCTTTTACCAGAATCTTCTTCAAGGCTTCCTCACTCTTGTTGGCTGGCTCTTTGCCAACGTCATCTAGGAACTCTATGTCCTCGTCTTTAATTTCTACTGTTTCTGCCTTTCGCACGTTGTAGGTGGATTTTATTGCACCCATGGAGCAATTTTTTGCCTGTACCTGATCCCCTCTGACTTTCTCAATTCCATGCTCTATTGGGAACCGCAACAGCTGGTGCAATGTTGAGGAAACAACCCTTATTACGTGCAACCACGGTCTTCCCAAGATAACATTGTAAGGGGAGGGGGTGTCAATTACTGTGAACTCTATGCTTACCTTCTTCGTGTCTGCCTGTACTTCCAAATTCGTGGCTTCTAGAGGCCACGTCGGAGTTCCATTGAATCCAACTATCAGGCTGTTGGATTGTTACAGATCATCTGAGTAGAGGCCAAGTTCCTTGTAACATCTAATATACATGATGTCACAAGAACTACCTTAATCAACTAGTATGCGCCTTACCTGGTACTTCCTAATCTTCAACATTATCACCAAGGCATCATTGTGTAGATGCTGTACCATATCCAGGTCTGTCTCGGTAAAAGAGACCATTGGTCCCTGGTGCTCATTGGTCCTAGGCTTCTTTTGTTAGACCTAAGACACATGCTACAGGTGCCTCACTCTCTGAGTCTCCCTATGCACCTCATTCTCATTGACCCTCGAGTGAATCACATTGATCACCCAAGATCCATCTGCTTCCTGCTGTGGTGGTGATGGTGGTGGTACTGTTGATGCCTGGGCAACCTCGCATGCTTTTCTCTTATTTTGGCCTCATCTACTAGGTCTCTCAAATAACCCTGTCTGACCAGATCCTCCAAGTGCGTCTTCAGAGCCCTGCACCCCGGAGTCAAGTGCCTATCCTCAATATGGTAGGCACAGTGCTTCCCCAAACTCCTTCCCATAAACTCGCTAGGGATCTTCTTCGGCGCTCTATAATATGGCTAATTCCTAATTCTCTCCAAAACTTTATAAACCGAGATCTGGAATATAGTGGTGACTGTCTGTGCAGCCATCAACCCTGTCTCCTACATGCTGAAACCAGTGTTTCCTCGGCCTCAATTCGGCAAGCCGTTTTTCTTCTCTTGCTTTGGTGTCTTTGCTTCATGCATGTCTTTCTCTGCTCTGGCATATTTCTCAATTCATGCCATGAGCTTCTCCATACTCTTTGGTAGAGTCTTTGCCAGCAATTTCTGAAGAGGGCATTCATCATCCAGACCGTTTTTAAAAGATACGACGGCCAGCTCCTGGTTACATACCGGTATTTGGTTGAACACCTCATAATACTATTTGGCATAAGCCCATAGGCTTTCACCCTTGTGAATGTTCAGAGCCAGCAGGGAGTCTACCCTTAGTGGCTGCAACTTATTTGTTACAAACCTGGCCACAAACATCTCGGCCAGGCCTTCCCAACTCTTCACAGTTCCTTTCAGCAACTTATGGAACCAATCTGATGTAACTTCCTCGAACGATAAAGGGAAAATTTTACACAGCAGCTGCTTGTTCCCACTATACAAAGCCATTGAATTTAAATATAAGCCGACATGAAAGTTCGAATCAAACTTACCGTCATAAACCTGGAACCTCGGCATATGAAGCCTCTTCTGGGCCTCGAACTTATCCAACTCCATTAAGAATGGCGTTCTTGGCTTGACGGGGGATATGACCTCGGTGTTGAGTCGCTTCCTCTGGAGGTAGTCTCTCAGGTCCTCCTTCATTCGACTGGAAGCTCGGCTATCAACAGATTTCAGCCTTTTTGGTGCGCTACTCCCGGCATCGTGGTGTGTCCTCTTGGAATTTTCTTCATTCTCTGTATCAAAGCAAAGTCCCTTCCCTTGGACGTGCCGATGTTCTTTGACATAGGTTCCCTTGGTATGAAGCGTTCTCTGAGACTCACCTCTTATTGACTCAGCTCGCCCGACATCCCGTGAAGGCCGATGTGAACGTTCCTTGTCCTTGTCATGCTGAGGGACTACTGAGATTGCTTTCTGCCCTCATTTCTGGACGTCGGTCTTGGCCGCTGGAATCGGCGTGTCTTGCAGCGGGTACGGTGGTTGCATTACGTTGTTCTGCATCATGAAGTTGACAACCAGTTGTAGGTCTGCCAACTTGTTTATCATTCCCTTAATCTCGCCGTCCCTCCTCAAGCATCTGTCCTTTTATTCCTGGAGGTTACTTTCGTTGTAATACTCGTCTCGACCTGCTTTCTTCGGGGCGTCTCCCTCTTTGCCGATGTTATTCTCCACAGGATTCTGATCCCCGTGCTTCTTCATTATGATTTTCTTTCTCTATGTTAGGATCGGCATGTTTACTACTCCCACTTGGGACGTCGTCCCCGATCTTTTCTCCTTACCCGTTGTTGGCTATCTATTCTTCTTAAGTTCTCACAGACGGTGCCAAATTATGGGTGTTGATTTTTGACCACGCAACCAAATGGGGAACTCAGTTAGAGAGCTCTGGCAAAATAGATTAAGCCCAATAACCTGCACAAGAAGATAAGAATTCGGCGGTGGTTCGTCCACCCGAGGGCATTCCGCCGATCAAGTCAGTAATTAATATCTCTCAAAGATAGCAAATTGTGCTTAAACTCACAAGAAAAAACATACATCAGACCCACGAGGGTGCCTTGCTTTTACAACCAACAATGACCTGATCAAGATTTATAGATAGACTTATCTCTATGAGGATGAAAAACAACCTTGTTTACAAGAAGAAAGATGTATAGATAGACCAGAATATTTTGAAAGATGTCAGTGTAATCTAGATTTCAGCATCTGCCTTTGCCAGATAAATCTAGCTACTTTTAAGCCACTAGAGATAAAGATTAGAGGCAAAACGCATCATCTAACAGCCACACAATTGTTAGATTACGGTTTTGTTTCTAGAATAATTTTTATAGATCCAGATCAGACAGATAATTTTGGAAATAAACTTGCTCATTCAGTACTTTGTGTAATGGAAGAGCATCATCCGTTTGTAGAAGTATTAATAGATAGCAAGCTACCAGAATAAAAAAGAATAAAGTGCATTCCAGCGAAGCATAAAATGTACCTCAGAGGAACTTCTACATTTTCAAGATACCCAGGACTTCTCAATCGGAGACCCTGGCCATGAAAAAAAATTTCACTCAGAGATCAGCTCAATAAATGGAGGAAATTTGCTAGTAATCCTTTATTAGCATATAATGGAAGCTATGGTAATCTCGTCTGTGAAGATAGAAATCAGAAGATATACTGTAACTTAGTCATTCCAGGTTTTCCCTTCAGTAAAGAAACATTTGTCGATGAAAGCCGATGCCCAAACTATCAGCATAGTGTCTCTCATGATTCACTAGTAATGGAAGAAGAAGGTAACCAATGGGAGAATGAACCAGATAATGGGGACGATTTTTACGATCAACTCTTAGCAGCAAATCTTGAAGATAGAATGTATGGGTGAAAAAATAAATAAATAAATAAATAACGTGCACTCCATAATTAGACTCTTTAGAGATTTTGAAAGTATTATAGTTACAAAGTCCATATTTCATTTACTATTTCAGACTATTAGTTTCATAAGATTTAGACTTTTTGACTCTTCGAATTTTTGTATCTTTTTTGTATCCACGGAAGATTAGCTTTGAAGATTCACTCCATCATCCGAGTATCCATATGTCCATATCAATTATTAGCATCAAGATACTCAGAAGAAAAAGACAAAATCTGTAAAAGATAAGGCCTCTCTTCAACGATCAGCAAAATTCACGCCAAAAATGACAACAGCTATTGTAATTATTTGTGTCTGTAATTATTTGCGTCTGTCAAAAGTAAGGCTTCTCCTTCACTCACTACTTTAATAGAGCAGATGACCCCTATTCTGCTTCATTAAAAAAAAGCTATGAGAATCCTTACACGTGCTTTGTAACAAATTATGGAGTCGAAATTTTATCAAGATAGAAGGATTGAATGATGTGCGATGGGGCCCAAAGCAGTACCCGACATTATTATCCTAACCCTTTATTAATATAATTTTTATTGTTTGTGTCTAGAGTAATAGGAAGTTGGTCATAAAAGGTGTCAAAGTCCATGTATTTATTATCTAGAAATTTTGTAAAGCCTATAACTAGGCTTGACTAGACTTTTGGACTTTTTGTTCAAAAATTAGACATAAGGGTAAGTCTTTGGTTTTTGTTTATATCTATCAAATGTAGTGTGTAAATTGGCATTCATGCCAACGGATGGAGCAATGAAAGTTCTCTCCACTCTTCCTTGCAAAAAATTTCTCCAACCCTCGTCTAAAAAATTCTAAGTGTTCAAGTCTTTCAAAATCTCAAAGTTTGTAACATAATCTTTGTAAGTATACTACATATTAATATGAAGTGAGAGTAATCTCTCCTTTTCCTTAGATATTTCCAAAGGGTAACTCTTCTGTTCTAAAATTTATTTTCTTTTTGGAAAAACTAAGTTTATGGAATGCTTGCTTGCTCATTAATATTACATGCTTTGAACCTTCATAGTATCTATTGTTTTCTATTTCATTACTGAGTGACCTTAGCTGAAGAACCCGTGTGAGCCGTGGTTAGGCATTGAGGGTAAATTATAGGCAGAAAGAGAAAGGTAAGAAATAGAAAATGAAAATATACCGTGTTAAACGAGGTTTAACTTCAAGATGGGAGTACACGTAATGAAAGCAAACATTACTTAAAAATAGTTTTACCAAATAAGAAAAAGAATTTAGAATATAAGGAGAACAACCTAAGTAGAAATATCAAGGAAATATTTTTCATATAAGAATTTTAAAATCAAAATTTCATACTTTTAGAGAAGAACTTAGAATTAAAATCAAATCTAGTACTGAGCTTATACAAGAATTAGAAAATCAAAAACTAAGATATCAATTTTTGTTATCATTAGCCTCTGGTAAATCTCTAGTACATTATAGTTTGAAAATCACACAAATAAATAGACAGATAACTATAAAAACAAGAAGCCTTACAGCTAGCTATACAACAGCTTGATGATTTATTAGCATAATTGTAGAATTAATTAGATAATTCTCAACCCAACTTCAAAATAGTGGTAAACCACTTACTCACCCAAAAAATTAGTATCAGAGCAGCGTTCGGTTTTAGGACAGTTTAAGTTAGTTTATGCATTTTGCTTACGGAAATAGAGTAGTTTTTATTTTCGGACAATTTAGTTATAAGTTTCATATTATAGTATCTTTTAATAATTTTAAAGTAGGATTTAATTTTGTGTTTTTGAAGGTACTTTACACATCAGCTCCATAGCGAACATAATTCTCAGCTAAATAGTATTATAAATCATCAAATTAATTTTGCAGAAAATATTAAAAATGACGTAGATAAAATCAGTAATATTTTTACTTCGTCTATAGACCATCTTCAGTAATATTTAAGCAATTAATTGAAAAAATTCATAATCAGATAAATCAAATAGCTAGACAAATATAACAGATCAACCAAATTCAATATAATTTAAAACAAAAATTAGAAATTTTAGAACAACTAATAAGATCTTAATTTATGAGTAGTGATAAAAATAAAAAAATAAAAAAATAAAAAAATGAAAAACTAATAGAGACTACCAGATTATTTTAAAACAAGCAGAAGACTTTCATAATAACCCAAAAGGAATTAGTAACTATCAAGGAATAAATCAGTCAAATAAAATATCAGGAAGACAAAATAATATAGAAATTTTATTTCTTATCCGATTGTGTGAAAAATTTGAAGAATTGTCAAAACAACTACACTGTTTAGAACATCGTTCAGCTTTGTTAGAAAGATTAATACTTCAAAAAGGAAAAGGAGTAAAAAGACAAGCAAGTAAAGTCCAATCTCGAATAAACGAAGAAGATATAACTAAATATTTTGAAAAGCTTAAATTACCAAAGAAACCGGCTTGTAGAACTTATAGAAAATAAAAATGTTTAAACAATTAGTAAAAGGAAGTAACAGTAAAAAGCGTAATGAGGATGAAAATGTTAAAGCAAAAGAATTTATAGATGTAAAACGGCAAATAGAAAAATTTAAAAAGGAAAAACTAAAATTAATTCAAACTAAATATGTATATAAGTTAGGAAAAATTCATAAAAAACAATATTTATTTAAACAATATGGTGAACAAATGATTAGTGTAACTCAAGAAGATGAAAGTTATAAATATGTTGTAAATGAACACCTCAAAATGACTCACTTAGGATTAGTTGTGATAGGAGTTAAGGCTTTAACTAGAGAAAATTTATGAGCCAAAGTTTTTGTATATCTTTATGATGATAGGTTTAATGATGTAGGACAAAGTATTTTAGGTAGCTATGAATTAGATATGAATTCAAAAGGAGAAATAGTTTATTTTACACTAAATTTCCTCTTACCAACCTCGACCTTTCATAAAAAGATAAAAATATGAATAAAAAGTAGAGGATATAAAATGAAAAAATGATAAAAGAATTTATTAGTTTGCACAGGGTTTTTAGGTTTAGCGGTCTTAGAAAGCAATACCCATTATAGACTTACAAATGATCAGATAGTCAAAATATTAGGCGCAAAAGGAATAAAGGCACTACCAGCTAAAAAATATAATTCTGAAGATAATGCAACACTAGATTAATTTAGGAGATTTCCTAGGACAAAAAAGGTTAGCCCCTTAAGATAATTTATTATATCAAAAAGCAGATGGAAACTATGCAGTAAGATTTACTCAATACACATATGTAGCACCAAAAAAATCTGAAGATGATGAATTTAGTAATGTAGATAGAGAAGAAAATCAAGATAATCATAGTGACATAAATCAACTTTATGTAATGACAGAAGAAAAAATAATATCACAAAATAAGATATATAATATTAATGAGATAGATTTGGGAAATTTCACCCTAAGTGATATGAATAAAATATTAGATAGTAGATACTATGAATATATAGTTAGGGAGATACCCATGATGAATCGTGTCATTTTTAGACCAAGAATTTTATACCGAATATGTAGATGATATTTTAGAAGATAAAATACATCCAAGTAAAATATTTAAAATACCTGAACAGTTTAACGTAGAAGACACTTTTTATATGACCACTCAAACAACAGAAAGCATAGGAACTAGGAACTCACAACATGTGGTAGAAGATCTAGTAGAACCAATGCATTATGAAGTAGGAGGAAGAAGACCATTAACCAATACAGGACGTAGTAAAGTAAATCCTAATAAAAAGTATAAGTTTCATGGAAAGCAAAGACAACCAGATATGAGTATGCATTACAGCTAGTAACCAATCAAGGAACCCTTTTAGACTTAGCTAAATTCGATCTACAGATATGGCATAAAGTAATAGAAAGATGGGAAAAAGACGCGGTAAAGGCATGGATGAATAATCCCTTTGAATCAACTAATATGTGGGAATATATGGAAACACTTTTAGGAGATTCAGGTTTTAATATATATTTAACTTTTAAAAGAAAATATGAGGAGACAATTAGATAGCTTAAAGGACTAGGAGATAACTCATGAAAATTTACTAGTTTTATAAAAGAAATACTTATAGGATACGACTTTTCTAGAAGAAATGATTATACTCAAGAGTATAGCATTAACTGAGTTAGATCAGATAACATTATGAAGTTGGAAATATGTTGTACCCTTTAGTAAAGAATATTTAGCCATAGCAGCTAGGACTGGAAAAAGTTTTGATGAAGAAATAGAAAATAAATATTTTAGAAAATTACCAGAGGAATTAGGAAGAGAAATAGAAAAATAAATGGTCAATTTATTATGCCAACTTACCAGCAATAATAGTATTAGGAGAAGTAAATATAAGAGAAGCTTTAGGAATAGAACCTAGAATAGTTTTTACATTTCAAAGACTTAGAGAAAAATATATAGAAGGCAAAATACAGAAAGATTTGAAAAAACAAAATTATGATTTTTGTAGCAGCGTAATATATACTCCTCAGCAATATGAAGACAAATATAATAAGAAAAAATATTTAAAAAATATGGAAAATATAGAAAAAAAAAATATTTGAAGAGAAGATATAGAAAACCATGGAGAAAACAAAAATTCATTAGAAAGAGTAGAACTTTTAATAGGATAAATTATAAGCGACTACCTAAAGAAGAAAAAGATAAAAGAAATAGAGATATGTTAGAAAACCTAGTAGTAAAAAATGCAATTGTTTTATATGTGGAGAACCAAATCATTTTGCAAAAAACTGCCTAAAAAGATAGAGGCCTAATACTAATAAACAGATAGAAAGACTATATATTAATTTTGAAGGTACTTTTACAAGAGCAAAAGTACTTTTTTCTTTTTTCTTTTTTCTTTTCACTCATACATTATATCTGAAAGATCTTCAAAATCTGCTGCTGAGAGTTTATTGTAAAAATCGTCCCCATTATTTGGTTCATTCTCCTATTGGTTACCTTCTTCTTCCATTACTGGTGAATCATGAGAGACATTATGCTGATAGTTGGGGTATCAGCTTTCATCAACAAATGTTTTTTTGTTGAAGGGAAAACCTGGAATGGCTAAGTTACAGTATATCTTCTAATTTCTATCTTCGCAGACGAGATTACCATAACTTCCATTATATGCTAATAGAGAATTACTAGCAAATTTCCTCCATTTATTGAGCTGATCTCTGAGTGAAAATTTTCTGTATGGCCAGGATCTCCAATTGAGAAGTCCTGGGTATCCTGGAAACGTAGAAGTTCCTCTGAGGTACATTTTATGCTTAGTTGGAATGCACCTTATTCATTTCCATTATGGTAGTTTGCTATCAATTAATACTTCTACAAACGGATGATGCTCTTCCATTACACAAAATACTGAATGAGCAAGTTTAATTCTAAAATTATCTGCCTGATCTGGATCTGAAAAAATTATTCTAGAAACAAAGCCGTAATCTAACAATTGTACGGCTGTTAGATGATGCGTTTTGCCTCTAATCTCTATCTCCAGTAACTCAAAAGTTGATCGATTTATCTGGTAAATGTAGATGCTGAAATCTAAATTACATTGACGTCTTCCAAAATATTCTAGTCTATCTATACATTTTTCTTCTTGTAAACAAGGTTGTTCTTCATCCTCGTAGAGATAAGTCCATTGATATACCATACCAGGCACTAAACTCCTGCTATGGAGAGGTCTTGAAGAAACTGTTGTATAGTGACTAACTCATTATTTCTGTTATCTTCAGCTAAGGTATATATATAGGGTTTAAGGTCTTCTATTTCTCGGCTTTTCTCACAAAAAGATTGAATGATAGAATGCCTGAAGAAATACATTCTAGCACTCAATTGTTCAAATTCCTCACTGGTAAGTTGTCTGATTTCTACGTTTGGAAAAAGAAGTAGGTGCTTTTTCTGGAGTTAGTTTTTTGAGCTGGCTGGTTAGGGTTCGAATGGTTGCTCTCAATTGTTTTTCTTCATCTCGGAGTTGGTCTAGCTCTTCACTGACCTTTTTGCCTTTATCCATAATTTTCTTGAAATTTTTGGTAAGGCTTTCACAATGTCTGCACATTTGGAAAGGATTTTGAGAATCTAGCTGAGGGTTAGTACTACTGCTTCCTGTTATCTGGCTAACTGGAACTCTATTAGTAGCAAGAATAGTTGACTGCATCTTGCTCAATGTGTCCAGATAATCTTTAGCTATTTGGCTAATAAAGTAACTGATTCCTATTTGTTTGCGGACATATGAACTGGCTGACTCGAAATCATAAAATCCTTTAAACTGAGGTACGGGAAAATTTTTAACTAAAGGTTCAACTTCTACCCAATCATGGTAAATACCAGGCTTGGTTCCTTTAGTTACTACATAGAAAGAAAAGCTTTTAGACAAAGGTTTATTTTGGATTTTTGAAAAATATATACTGAGAGAGTTTAAGGCTGTAGCTGGGTGATTGAGATTGTTCCAAAGGTTATCTAAAAGACACTGTTGAACTGGGTCTAGCTTGATTCCTATTAATGGTTTGAATTTGTTTCTGCCTTCATAAATGGGAAGAGCAAATCCCCCAAAGTTCATTGTTTTATTGTTTTATTGTTCTCCATTATCTGCACAAAAATTAAACTGGTTATTTTCTTTTTCTAAATAAATTTTTCTACTTAGCCAATCTGTTAATTTATTATCTCTTCCTTTAATATGTTTAAATTCTACTTTATATTCTTGTTCTACTATACAATCTAAAAATTTTGCCCATATTCTACTACTAAGTTTACGCTCATTAAGTTTATTATGAAATCTAACTATAGCTTCGCAGTCTGTTCTAATTGTAAAAGGCTTGTGTAAAAATAATCTAAATTTGTTTATTGCATATATTATTCCTAATATTTCTAAATCTAAGCTGGTCATGGTTGCATCTTTTTCTTTAAATTTTTCAGAACTATATCTACAAATACGCTCTTTATTTTTACTATCATACTTGCTAGGTTTAGCTAATAGTACTGTTCCCCATCCTAATTGGCTTGGATCTGTTTCTACGATTATATATTCTGATTCTAAGGGAAGTTATAGGTCGGGTAAATTTTTACAAATGTCTTTAATTTTTCTTACTAAAGTTATATATTGTTGGTTAAAATATTTTTGTCCTGCGGGTGTGATCTTACTATATAGAGGTCCTATATTTTACTAAGGTTAGGAATGTACATTCGTGCATAATTTAAAATCCCTTAAAAATTATTGAAGTTGTTTTGTATCTTCTAATTTATCTGGGTAATCTAAAATTTTCTTAACTATGTGAGGTTGTAGCTTGATTTTTCCATCTCCTAACTCCATTCCCAAAAATTCTATATGAGGTTTATTTAATACTATTTTTCTCTTACTAATTATTATTCCATTGTTTATAAATTCTTCTAATACTATATATAAATGATCTATGTGACTATTTTTATCTGGGCTAAATATTAATATGTCATCTATATATACCAGTATAAAACTATATTTATTAAATATTTTATCCATCTTACGTTGAAATATGGAAGGTTCATTTTTTAGTCCAAAAAGCATGACTAGCCATTCATAATGTTCTTGTGGGCAACAAAAAGTTGTCTAAGGTATGCTTTCCTTTTCCATTTTTATTTGCCAAAATCCTGACTTGCAATCAAATTTGCTAAATATTCTTACTGTTTGTATTCTGTTTATGAGCTGATCTTTATCTGGTATATTACATTTATCATCTTCTATATTGTCATTTAATTTTGTATAATTTATAACCATTCTAGCTTTTTCTCTTTTTATCTCTGTATGATTTCTAACCATAAATGATATTATTACTAGGTCGAATTACTCCAATCTAATAATTCCTTAATTTGTGTTCTAAATTCTTCTATATCTGTTGGCGTATGATATATTTGTGCTGATGTAATCCTATAATCTTTATTTTTTATATCTAAACTAGCTAAAACTTTATTTCTTTTCCAGTATTTCATGGGTTGTTCTCCTAAAATTTTTGTTGTTTCAGCTAATCTTATTATTTCATCTAAATCATTTTATGTTCTTCTATATATAGTTTTTTCTTCAGTTTTCCTATTTTCGCAAAAATTAATTCTAGGTTAACAATTTGTTGAAAATCTTCTATACTCCAAGAGTCATATTTTTCTTCTGATTTAACATCTTCTATATTTTTTGATTCAAAATCTTCTATGTGTAAATTTTCTAAAGAAATATTTGCTATCTCTTCATTTGGTATATATTTTTTGGCTAGCTCAAGAAAAATGTTTGTACTAGGAAATAAAAAATTAGCGGGAACTGAATCTATTCCTATGGTACCACCACACTTCGCACGCAACTCTGATGAATGGGCAATGGTGCTGAGGGCATATGCTGTGGGTGTATGTACTGTTCGTTTTAAAGAAACTAATGTTGTTATGGCTGATAAACATGTCACCTTGTAGACTAAGTATAAAATTAAGGCCTAATATAAAGGGATGGTTTTGTTGAGTATTCCTAATCCAAAACTCGAGGTAAAGGGAACCACTCTATATGTTGAGTTTGGGAACCTATGTGATGAAAACTAATTTGTGTTTAATTGATGCAATGTGTATATGTCTATTTAGTGTCATTGGCTATACTGACTAAAGTTGGGGTTGTTAAAGCTGTACTCCATCCTGGTGGAACTATATGTTGTTCAATATATGATTTATTGGCTCCGGTATCTATCATATTACACAAGAGATTTCAACTAAATTTGGCTTGGGTATGACAGAGTAATTAAATGATAAATATGTGTTGTCGGATTGTGTTTGGGAATATTGACTAAAGGGTTGAGAATCAACGTGATTGACTAATTCTAAAGAGTGCATATGTTTTTCAACAAGTTTATCTTTTAAAGGGTATTTAGTATGAAATTATTCTATCTGCTGTTTAAAGCTATTTATTTTTTGCTTCTAAATAGTCTATGTCAAAATTAGCTTTAGTTTCTATCTTACGTATTTATAGTTTAAGTTCTCTTACTTGTATTTCTAATTCTCTGATTGTTAAATGTAATTCTTTGCTTTCTATACTGTGATCTTCTCGCATCTCATCGTTACTTTCTAATGTTATTTTGTGTGTCATATTTAATTTTTCTAGGCCAGCTTGCATAATAAACATTGAGCTCTCTTACTTTTAGCAGGAAACTAATTACAATAACTGCATCTAGTGGTATTAAATCCTAGTCCTATCCGAAAATTATGATGACATTCAGTATCTGCATTGTATTCTATTATAAAGAATTATTTGGAAAAAGGGTATTCCTATGATATGTTCAAAAATTGATAATTGAGTTAAAACAATTTTTTTGATTGGATGATTAATCATTGAGTTAATATTAGTCATAAAACCTATTCAGTTTGTTTGGTTTCAGTTTTCTCAATTCAGTTTTTTGAAAATTGAGTTTTTGTTGTCTTCGTGTTTTTTTGTTTTTAGTGAATATTTTTTAAATTTTAAGTAATTTTTTTACTTTTTTAGATGTACTTTACTTAGATGTATCTAAATAATAAAATATTTGTGAAAAATATTTTAAAAAATTAATTTCATATTTTTGTGTATTTAGTGTATTTTTTAAAGATTTTTTTTACAAATTATTATACTTTTTAATTGTGTTCATGTTAAGCGTGTATAAAAATTTTAAAAATTACTTAAAATATTAAAAAAATTCATCAAAAATATTAAAATACGAAAAATAAAAAAATAAATTTTTCTTAAAACTGAAACTAAGGCCTCGTTTGGCAAGTGGCTTTTTTAGCCAAAAAATCAAAAAGTCACTAAAAAAATCAAAAAGCCAACAACCCATACCAAAAAGTCAAAAATTCTCTTTTCTTTTTACTTTTTGCACATCTTTTCGTAAAAAGTCAAAAATTCATCCCAAACATACTAAGGCTAAGTTTGGGAACTTGTAAAAAAGCCAAAAAGTCAAAAAGTACTCAAAAGTTAAAAAGTTAATTCACCAAAGTCAACAATTACAACTGCATAACTCCCAATTCGAATTTTTCCTTACAAATCAATTTTTATAATTTTTTCATAAAAATTCAAAAAGTTAACCCAAACATCCATATTTTCAACCTCAATTTTTTAGTCTAAAAAAATAAAAAGTATACTTATTTAGAATATTTCAAACAACCCCTAATTTTTTTTAGCTCATAATTTAACTAAATAATTAAAAAATTATTAAATTAACATGTTCCTAAACAAAGCCTAAATAAGCTGGCTATTATCATTTTTATATCACTGAGTTTCTTTCAAACCATACGCAATTACTTCTTGAAATTATACCAAAAAAGAAGGAGGATTTGGTGATAGCCCCCTCACTATCTAATTTGTCTTTCAAAAGGACAAGAATTATATAAGTACTTTCAAAACCCCCTGATATTTTAAAACTTGTTTCTTTTACTATATTACCCTCATATCTATCAACTCTCCTATTAAGCCCTCTTCACTATGTATTTCAGAGTAAAATTTTACTCTGTATGAAAGTAAAATTTTACTCTAAATAAGAGTAAAATGTTACACTCTGAAACTAAAGTAAAATTTTACTCTGTATAAAAGTAAAATTTTACTCTGAATAAGAGTAAAATTTTTCACTCTGAAACTAAAAGTAAAATTTTACTCTGTATAAAAGTAAAATTTTACTCTGAAAAACAAATAAACTGTGAGACTCTGAAGTTAAGAGTAAAATTTTACTCTGATTCTTTCAAATGAAAAAAACAGAGCAATAGAACCAGAGTAAAATTTTACTCTGGTTCTATCAAATGAAATTAGATCATTCACAACCATTGTTCTTCTGTTTCTTCACAGTTACTTGCCTCTTTCGTATCACCTCTTTGGTTTTTCTATTATCTATTACATATACACAATCCATATTGCTCACTCACGACACAAAAATTTATCAAAATCAAAAACAATTTTACAACAAAAAGTTGAGAGAATATAGTAACAACTCATCAATAGATTAATTTAAGAACTTAACAACACTATCCAAATGAAAAATCTCTCCCACACACACACACAAACACACACATATATATATATGAAAAATCTGAAGAACTGTGTCCAAATATGAAAATTTTGAACAATCGCGCGATTCGTCTCTATACTCTTTCACAATTCGAATTTTTGATTGACGAGGCTATCATCAACGGCTAGAACATGAACTTCATGAGAATTGGAAGGCGATACGTCGACGTCGTCGAAACTTTCTCCGATCATCTCTGACAATCTCTTCCACTATGAAACCTATGCGCCATTCAAAGAAAATTCTCTGCAACTGAGAGTGATTTAGGTATATTCACAGCTTTGGTTGAAATCATGAGAGCTTCGAACGAATCCAATCCAAACCCTAGGAATGGAAGAGAGAATTTGTTTGTGCGTTTGCTTAGTTGAGGCTTCGATCATGTTCCACCGCCTTGAGGAAGACACCGGCGGCGGCGTATGAACCGCCGGAGAGTGATCGGAAAACTGAATCGGCATAGGAGGAGATCGAAGAATGTTGAGAATCATAACAGAGAGCTTGTAAAAGAGCAGAGAAGGTGGAGAGAGAGTGGGTAGAGAATGTGAGGAAATTTAGTTGAGGGTATAATAGTCTAATAAAATATTTAAATAATAAATTTTGTCCTTTATGCAAAATTTTATATTTATGAGGGAGTTTAGAAAATATAATTTTTTTCTTAGTCCTTTTAACAATAAAAGAAAGGTAAAGGGGGTTTATAGCTAAATTTCCCAAAACAGAATAACAATTCTTGCTTAGCAAATTGGTCTTTTCACGTCATCCTGTCACTCATTTCATCAACGACTAATTCAACATGTGAAAGCCACGTGACTTCCGAATACAAATTTTCAGATAGAGCAAAAGTTTTACCCTAAACCACACCTCACGGTATACCACTATACCATAGTCCCTAATATTCAACATGTCAAGACTACATCCCAACTTATGCACCCGTGTCAAACTCATATTAGAGGAGTTTGTGTAATTCTATGGTCTCAAACGCAGACAATCCCTGCACAATCATTACCATTGCAGCCCTCTGTCTCCTCTCCTCTCTGGTCCTCTCTCTTTCATCGCGGAGGCCCCAAGGTTTTCTCTCTCATCTCTCTCTCTCTCTCTCTACATTCAGCTCTTTGCAAGAGAGGCCAATACAGAGCTCAAGATATATAGATGTAGATATACATATATATATATATATATGATGGATATGTATATGTGCACACTCGCTCGATGGAGTCTCGTGTGTTTTACGTCGTCGTCGATTCATGACTTCTTGAAACTTGAGAGGTAATCTATGTAATCTTTCGTTTGTTTTTCGGATTCGTGAATCCTAATTTATACTCTAGTGTTTATAAATTCCGATTTTTTAGAGTTTTTTTTTTTTTTTGGGGTCGATTTGGTTGCTGTGTGTGTTCGTCAACGCTATTTATTTGGAAATTTGAGCTAATTATACACTAGATTTTATGAATTGTGAATTCAGTTTTTGGCTAGGGTTTCTGTTTTAATACATTTCGAATTCCTTGTGTATGTGTGTGTTTTTTTTGGATTGAATGCTTTTGCTTAATTATGGACAAGTTCTATTGATCGATTTTCAATCTGAATAGTTCTAATTCACTGTCTTGGATTTTTTTTTTTTTTTTTTTTCTTCTCAGTGCTTTGGTCACTAGTTAATAGATGATTGATTGTTTTGATTTTAATTGTAGCTGAGAGCTCAAATGATTTGTATTGATAATTTCCAACTGTTGTTCTCTTTTAGTTGGTAATTTATATACATAGTGCGTAAGGTTTGCTGATACTCTGGCACAATAAACTGTATTTTACATAAATTTCTTGGGTTTATAGGCATGGTTTTGTTTGCTAAAGGTGTTGTTAAGATCCTCTGTTTTTCCATTCAAAGAGGATTACCAGACAATTTCTTCATCGTCAATGAAGTAGTAATTTTGAAGAATATAGTATGCATGCCAATATTTTTGCAAGTACAGGATTCCATCAATCTTGCAGCCTTAAACTGCCACGGATTAAAGAATTAGCAAGATGCCACTAACATGAAGAAGAAAAAAAATTCAATCTCTTCTGCTTATAATACCACAGAATGTGCCCAATGTGATATAATTGTTGGGGCCATTAAGGATTATCTCAGCAGGGTTGGAGAAATCACAATTAATAACGGAAACAAAACTTGAGTTGCAGCTATGGAGCAGCTCTATGTGAAGAAATAAATGTTTGCAACCAACTAATGAAAGCATATGTGAGGTACAGAGAGGTGCAATTTTGCAGATTCTTGTCTGAAGTTTTTGAAGGAAAAAAAAAAGAAAAAGAAAAAAAAAAGTTACTGTTTGAAATGGAGATTGAGAAATCTGGACCAGAACCCTTTGGAAAAGGGGGTATTTCATCCCCACGGCTAGAAAGCCTGGGCAAGATTATACAAAATGCTCTGGTTTAAAAATAAAAGTGGTATTGTTGGCCCTGATTAAAGTTGGTATTTCAACCTTTTATTATAACAAAGCCAGTGTAAGATTATGGCAAAGGTCTCAGCTGCCTGATTAAAAGTGGGCTTGGCCCTGATTCTTTTTTATGCTTAATTTGTTTTCATCCTGGGAAATTGTGGGATGATGGCTATTAAGTGTATCAATGCAAATTTTATAAATTGCATCCCTAGGATATCATGCAAAGTGAACAAATTATAGGTCTACAAAAATGTTTTGGAATTTCTTTTTGTACATGGTAGCATTTATGGGAGTCCAAATCCAAACTGGGTGGAAGCAATGCATCCATTGATGCATATCTTCCTCTCCTTAATTTTGTTGAGTGATTTCTCAAATGGTTTCTTTAGAAGCGGTTGTGGAACCTGATTGGATGATCTATTTTCATAATAATTTGTTGACTGTAAGGAAAGAGGCTGCTTTTCTTGCCACTTATTGAATTGCCCCCTTTAAGGCAGTTCATTTTTACTCAACAAAAACAGTAGTTGGACAAATTTCCAAGCTAGAATATATTCTTTTGTCAAAACATGAAGGATGACCAACCTACTTATGACAGGTAAGGTTAAGGATGACCCTTCTTGTTGGATCACCTTATTATATTACTATTTATTGGTAGTTTGTTGGTTACTGCTGCAATTTTTAAATTACCCTGGTGGGTTGATTTGTGGAGAGGATCGGTTTCTTGGAAGAGTGTTTAGAGACTTTTCTCCATGGCAAATCTGATGATTGTTTTTGGTTGTCTGGATTTATAATCCAGACAACTGTTAGATTGGATTATGATTGGTTAGTATTTGGATTATAAATCCAGTCTCACATCCCAGCTTCCACAATTTTAAAATGGACTGCTGTTAGATTGCTATTACTTCATTTGGTAATAGGCACATGAAATGAAAGCTAAAATCTTGCTGCTTTGTATATCCTGTATTTTATTTTATATCTTATCTTGCCCCAAAAGATGTGATAGGTGATTTTCTGTAATGTATATGGTAATAATATATTTTCATATTGAATGAAATAATCTTGACATAACCAGTGTCTGGCTTCTTGGAATGAGTATTAGATTTGTGCTATGGTAAATTGTAATTTATCGAATGTATTGGACATCAAGCACTATGTAATTTATAGTTTACACACCTCTTTTCAAAGTCAGTCTCGTCTGTGATATGAATTTCACATCGCCATCGGTCCAAATATTTCTTTTGTTCAAATCCTTGTTTATATATTCACTCATTGAGACATTGTTGTGGATAGAGTTGCAACTCTTCTTCTCTTCTATCATTCTCTCTGTATTCCCAGTTAAATTCATATGGGCAATATTTGGAGTTATTTTTACTATTTATCTAAGACTCTTGTGTTTTTGCTTAATCTAATATACGTCCCCATTCATGTCAAACATTCCTTTTCCTACCTTACAGAACTTAGTCCCCCTTGCATAAGGAAAAGATTGAGCATCTCAGTCACCATGTGTCAATCATGTATGTTCAGGTCCATAAACTTTACTCCTAATCACATTTAATTTTTTCTTGATAATTACTTGTACATTGCACTCACAACATTTCACATCAAATTGGATTATGGGGATACTGAACCTTATGTGATCCATCATTTTTCATAATATGGATCACATTGATAAACATCCCCTTGGATGCGATGTATATGTTAATGATTATAAGAAAAACACCTTTTCTGTAATTAATAATTTTGATGTTTTATCTAAATTATATTGTCATTGTTTCTATTGAATTACTCTTCCTACATGCAATACATTGATTAAATTAGCTTGAAAAGCAATATCAGGTAATTATCTGCAAATCATTATTATATATAGACAGGTGTAGAGATACAGTGAAGTTCAGTAATAAGTAGTATGAGTAAAAGCTACAGCAGTTTATAGTTCTTGTGTATTCATGGTAGTTTTTTTTTGGGTAAGTTGTATTCATGGTAGTTATTACCAAATATCTAAAGAAAAAGGTGGATTTAGTGAAAAAGGTGGATTTAGTACATTTCTTAGCTTAATGCCATCCATTACTTGGTTTATCAAAGAATAAACTGTGATTGCATATCACAACCAACAAAGTGAGGAATTTGTTTTCGGTGAAGAAAAATCTTGGAAAGGTAGAAACATGTGAGTACCCAGCTTTAAAGTTGCAGTTTACTGCTGCAAGAGCTTCTGCCATTTTCATGGAAGTTAGTGTCTGAACCTCATGGGTTTTGTTGGAGTACATGAGGCTGATTAGTAACCATGTGTTGCAATTTTTATAAGCATTCATGGGTGAATATTGATTAGGATTTTAGCAGTGAAACTATTCAAACCTTTAGTGATTCCTCTTCTGACAATCACTGCACTTTTGATATTCCAAACCTTGTAATTCTGGGAATCAAGAACACTTCCAAACATGGAGTGAGGAACCAATGAATCCCAATGCAAGGGAAGCATTGACCCCAGAGAGTTTTGGTAATGATGATCTATTGATAAGTATCTGATAGCTGTCTCACTTGCGTGGACAGGAATAGTTAGGAGCTGTCCAATGTCCATCGTAAAGTTATAGAGTGATCAATTCTTTAAATTTTTCATTTTAAAGCACCATCAATTAGACGTAGGAAGCTTAATTTATATCAAAACAAAGTATTGACTTGGGGCTGCCCTTACATGTTAAACTTTTCAAAGTTGAATTGAGAACTTTTGCTAGATAAAGATTTTGTTATATTGTATATACATTATCTTTCATTGTGGACATAGAAGTGTTCTTGCATTTAGAATTCATGAAAATAAAGTGATCTTGCATTTAGAATTCATGAAAACAAAGTGTTCTTGCATGTGGAAAGTACCTCAAATCCAATCTATACAAGCCATATAAGAGCCTAGCCCTGTTATAGCATGGCATACAAGATAGGTGATTTCTTTTGAAGCAACTTATGAGTTTTCTATTCGACATTTTACTAATGTAGGTGATTTCCTTAACTTTATATGTGATTTTTAAATTTTGTTCTTTTTTGTTTGGTCCCTTCTGCTTGCTTCTTGTTGATTGCAAAGTTGCTTCTGTTAACTTACTCTTCAGTGTATTATTTTCTAGATAAGAGTTGCGTAGATATTGTCAATAACTCAAGTACTCAGCATATTCTATATTGTGTATAAAATGAGCGCTTCATGTTGTAGTCATTGACAACTAGGAACTATGACATTCTTCTCTGTGGGAACCGAGAGTATTTTTTGTTTTATTGAGAATACTGCACTTGTTTTTCAACCCAGTAATGGGATTTGTAGAGAGAAATCTGTTAAAAACTTATTTGAGATTTGTAATATTCTTATTGCTAAGATTCCAAACATATGCTTTGGATTCTCTGTGATTATCTTTTACACATCTCAGTTTCTATGTAGTGACCGGTCTTTATTAGAACAGATTATCTGTTAACATTTATTGAAAAGTAATGTGTTTCATGTTATCAACTTTGACAATATTTGAGGAAGTTCCTTCAAATATTTCACATATTTTGTTGGTGGTTTCTCTTTCTATGTTGCATCTCTCTATGCTTACACAAATTATTCTGTTTCTAGCCTCTAACCCACTCCATCATGCAGATGATAATGATAGGCAGAAGCATGATTAGGGACTGCCATGTTTTTTGCGTCTCCTCATGATCATTCCCTCATAGCATGGCCCCACGACCTCTGCGCCTCACCTCCAGACGATCTCCTCGCAAGTTTTTTTTAATCTTACCCCTGATACTCGTGCCAATTTGTGTAATTGGAATTTTCAACCATGGCCTTAAGATCACCTATTTCTTCCGCCCACTTTGGGATAAAGCCCCTCCGCCCTTCCGACACCTACCACATTACTATGCTGAGAACGTGTCTATGGACCATCTCTGCCGTCTCCATGGCTGGTCGCTCCGTTCCCAACCCCGCCGTGTCTTCGATGCCATCATTTTTAGCAACGAGCTCGACTTGCTTGAGATTCGGTGGCGTGAACTCAATCCCTATGTGACAAAATTCGTAATACTCGAAGCCAACACCACCTTCACCGGTATCCCAAAGCCTCTGCTCTTCGCTGCAAATCGCGACCGATTTTCTTTTGCCGAGGGAAAGATCGTTCACAGTGTGTTTCGTGGCCGGACTTCGTCGCTTGGGTCCCACGAAGACCCATTTGTGCTTGAATCAGAACAACGTAGAGCCATGAACGGATTGCTTCGTCGTGCTGGTATTTCCAATGGGGACCTGCTTATTATGTCAGACACTGATGAGATTCCGAGCCTACACACCGTGAAATTACTCCAATGGTGTGATGGTGTACCTCCCGTGTTGCATCTCGAGCTGAGGAACTACATGTACTCTTTTGAATTCCCTGTAGACTACAGTAGCTGGCGGGCCACGGTCAATATTTACAACCCATGGACCTTCTATCGCCATTCACGTGCAACTGATCTCATTCTCTCTGACGCCGGATGGCATTGTAGTTTCTGCTTCCGACATCTAAGAGATTTTGTGTTCAAAATGACTGCATATAGCCATGCAGACCGGGTGAGGCATAAAGAATTTGTGAACTACGCTCGAATCCAGAAACTCATTTGTCAAGGAGATGATCTGTTTGATATGCTACCAGAGGAGTATAGTTTCCGGGAACTGATTAAGAAGATGGGATCGATTCCTCAATCGGCTTCAGCAGTTCATCTTCCGGCTTACTTGATAGAAAATGCAGAAAAGTACAAATTCCTTCTTCCTGGAGGTTGTTTGCGCTCATCTGAATGAGCAATCTCTTTGGTAAGTTGTTCCAGATTTCCCCAGAAGATGGTTCTGCTTGCTCATTCTTGTACTATAATTCTCTGGGGGTTGCCTTTTGTATCAAACCCTAGTTCAGTGTGTTGTGAATTTTTGTTTTCTTTCTTGAAAGAGCAGCTTGGCTGGCCCAACCGTACAGGCTTGCCGTGTGTGCCATCAAAGTGTAGGTTTAAGTCACAGAAACAGTCTCTCCGGAAATTAGGGTAAAGGGTAAAGTAGCGTACATCTTGCTCTATACAGATACTGTTTTGGGAGGGCCTCGTGCATTGTATCATTTTTTATTTATTTTAAACTTCCGCTTCTTTGATTGGTTTTTTGAAATGCTGTAAAATCAACCGTCAAATATAAACTTGAAGAAGAGAGATCGGATGTTGTTTTGTATAACTGGGGGAGTAGCTGAGGTGAATAAAACAGTTGCATTGTTTAGGCATAATGTATGGTTGGTTTTCATGTCCAATTGTATATCAGAAACGGAGGGTATTGGTGCAACTTATTGGGGGGCATTTTCTTTTTTTATTTCTTTTTTTTGATAATATTATTTTCAAATTTATGCAAAATATTTGATACATTTTTTACTTGTGTTACAATTTATGAGACAAAAAATGATATTAATGTATGTTAATTGCGCCTTATTTTCAGTCCAGTTCTGGACTCCATTTTCTACGGTCTTCTCATCTATTGATGTGGGCTACACTTTCATTGTGTGCGTAGGTGATAGAAAATAATTTCCAAATTCTATCTTTGGCATGGGCTAGTTTGGTAACTTTTTTGACTTTTTAGTTAAAATATGAAGGAAAAAAAACATTAGTATGTTTAAAATATTTTTTGATTTTTTACGAAAAGATATGTAAAAAGTAGAAAAAAAAAAAAAAAAATTGAATTTTTGACTTTTTGGTATAGGTTATAAGTTCTTTATTTTTTTAGAAATTTTTTGGCTTTTAGGCTAAAACAAGCACTTGCCAAACAAGATAGTCACAAAAAGACAAAATAGGCTAAAAAAATAATAAGACAAAATGTTATATTTAAATCATAATCATTTCATTTTTTCTCTTACAAAAGTCAAAAAGTTCATTTCAAATGAGACTTTTTAGCTTCAAGCTAAAATAATCAAAAAATTAAAAAGTCAATTCACATTCTTTGGCCAAGTTTGGGAAGTGTAAAAAAAGTCAAAAAGTAATTCAAAAAGTTAAAAAATTATCACTATTTACCAAAAGTCAAAAATTACGGCTACAAAACTCTCAATCCTAATTTTCCCCTATACACTAATTTATACAATTTTTTAATACACATTTTTTCATAAAAAGTCAAAAAGTTAACCTAAACATCCATATTTTTTCTCTCAACTTTTTAGTCTAAAAAAACAAAAAGTGCACTTATTTAGGACACCCCAAACTAGAGTTGGAATACTTTTAGCTCTTATATTTTAATTATCGGTTTTTAGCTTGTAACTGCAAGACTAATTAGCTTGCTTGTTTTTATTTTTCAAAAAACACTTTTCAGAAAATTCTACTTGCTTATTTTCCGTGTTTTTTTGTTTTTATTGAATTTTTCAAATATTTTAAGTAATTTTTTTACTTTTTAGACACACCTAACATAAATATACCTAAAAAGTAAAAAAAATGTAAAAAAAATCTTTTAAAAATTCACTAAATATCAAAAATACAAAAAAAATACAAGAATTCAGTACATTTTTTATATTTTTATGTATTTAATAATTTTTTTAAATATTTTTTCATAAATTTTTTACTTTTTAGATACATCTAAGTAAGGTATATCTAAAAAAATAAAAAATTTGTTTAAAATTTTAAAAATATTCACTAAAAACAAAAAAATACGAAAATCAAAAAACTCAATTTTCAAAAAATTTAATTCAGAAAACTCAAATCAAACGCACTGAATAGCTTTTTAGTTCGTTTTTTAAGTTTTTTTTTTAATCATTTTGTCTTTGTGTGCATTTTTTTACGGGAGAATTATAAATTAGTTGAAAGAAATTAAAATAATCACAAAAAACATAGAGGTATAAGTAATTGTGTGCCCCTTGTTTACAATGACGGGTGTAATTGGTTTGGTTTAGACAAAATTTTTAAAAAAAAAATTAACACCAAATCAAATTCTTCTATTTTATTGATTGAAGAATTGAAATTGATCACGTGCTATAGTTTGATTTTATAAATTTTTTGATTTAATTAAAATGAAAGAACCGTAAGAGGCTTTTACCCCATATTTAAAATAAATGAAGAGAGGGTGGAGATTGTTAACTAAATGTTACCTTTCTAAATTTTTATTGCAAAACACGTGTTTCAGCATTTTTGGAGGGTCCAGAAGGTTCAGTGCTCGGAGATTACAAAATAGTAATCAAGATTGGAGTATGATCAGATACCCGAAGGGCCAAAGAACCATGCCTCAGACTCAGGAAACTCAGATAATAACGGAATTAAACGGTATACATCTAAGTTTATATTTTAGTAGTTAATTATATTCATAGTGTTTTGATTTTTAGTAAAACTTTTCTATGATCCGGTTATATTCAAGTACGTATCATCCGTTGCGTTATCCACTGCTTTATCCACCGCCTCTACAGTGAGTGGTAATTCTATGAGTTGGGTGTGTTAAGCATAGGTTTTCTTCTCTCCAGCATTCTTAGCAGCTGAAATACTTGGAATAATTCTACCACTTCTATTGGAAGTAGCCTTTTTAGTGCTAGCTCAACGTAAAGTAATGACTTTTGTGCAACGTTGAAAGGGTCCTGATGTAGTGGGATCATTTGGATTGTTACAACCTCTAGCAGATGGTTTGAAATTTTTTTGAATGGGCTATTTTAAGTAAACTTTTGTTGATTAAGAAAATATTAATGTTAAGAACATAAAATGAGTCACAAAAAGTATAACGATAGACTGTGAAATGTGAATCTTCTCTAACATTTCATTATATTTTCTGTGAACAATATTCCAAGCATTGTGTTAAGAAAAAGGCATCATCCAATTAATTAGTTGGTTTTTGCACTTAGGTCTCGTTTGACAAGTTAACATTTTAGTTAAAAAGTTATTAAAAAAGTTAAAAAGCCTATAATTTATACCAAAAAGTCAAAAAAATTCATTTTCTCTCTACTTTTTATATTTTTTTTCGTAAAAAATCAAACAGTAATCTCAAATATACTGATTTTTTTTTAACTCATATTTTAATCAAAAAATTATTAAAATTACATATTCCCAAACGAGACCTTAATGGTCAATCTTGGCGTTTTTCTTGAGAGTCAACATCACAATTATTAATTTCATGTTAATTCTTTTTCTTGTTTATGGTTGAACATCACTATCACCAATTTTATTATTAGTGTCATATTCATATATGCAATTATCAGCAAAACCACTTTATGATTTTTCAAGCAATTGGTCTTTTGTTGGTAAGCTTTTCCTTTTTCTTTTTCTTTTTTAATTTTTTTTTTAAAAAAATTCAATTATTAGTAGGTGCAATTATTATCCACTTCAAGGGTGCGTCCAAAACTGAGACCAGTCAATTATTTTGGGTTTGTTTGATACCAATTGTGTTTTTAGTTTTCAGTTTATATTTATAAAAATTTTAAAAATTATCATAAAAATTTATTTGATAATTTTTTTGGTATATAAATGGTTATCTCAGTTTATAAATTTGAGAAAAAAATGTAAACTCAAAAAATGAGTTTACGTTGGTTTTCAAATAGAAATTTAAAATTTTGACTAACAAATTTTTTTTTTCAATTAATTTTATTTCAAATATTTTTTTTTGAATTAATATTTTGTTTTTTCAATTATAATGGGTATGATCTCATTATCATAAATAATAAAAAATAAATATAAATATTTTAGACCTGAACAAACATATTTTTTAGTTTATGTTTTTAAAAATTTTCAAACATTTTGTTCAAACCAAAGGTGTTTGTAATTTATGTTTTTCTAAAAATAAACAAAAACCAATTTATAAAATTTTTATAACACAAACTAAAAACGTAAACGTTACTAAACATTACCTTTGTATATATAAAACGATAAGCTCTTTTTTTTTTTTTTTTCATTTTAGAATTAGTTGGTCCAAAAATTCTATACATCCTCATAAGCAAGAAAAAAAAATTAGCTAATGTGAAAATTTTGTTCAATTTTGGACGAAATGTTTGTCATTAGAGTAAATTGAGAAAAATTAAAAATCAAAGTGGGGAACAAATTAACAGCCAAAATGAAAAATGATAAAACTTAAAAGAATAAATTGTCATTTCAGTCCATTTGGTGATTTGATCAGTCCAATCCATTTTCTATAAAAATTTTACAATGTTTGTTTTGTTATAGTTTAATTTCAAATTAATTTTTTTGATTTTCTATTTAAGAAAATTTTATGTTATTTTTTAAAAACATAAATAATTTTAGGGGTAAATTGCACTCACTTTTTTTTTTGGTTGAAATTTGAGAAAAAAATATTTAGTCTTAAATTTTTAACATAATTATATCAATTTCTCTAAAGTTATTACTTATTAGTTGTTTGAATAATAACTGATGGTGTCATATTTATTCTACTAAAATATGTATTTACTTGTTATGTTAGTATTTACGTATTATCTGCATTAGTTTTAGTTGTTATAATTTTATTAAAAAAAAAGTCAGTGTTATTATATCAAATTTGTGAGACTTATATTGAATTTTTTATCCTAATTTTAATTAGTCAAAAACGGCTGCAACATGTCCTTTTCTAAAAAATAAAAAACAAATAAATATGTAAAAAAGGGAAAGAAATTAAATGGATGATTAGGTATGAGTAAAAATTCACATCACGTCAATATGAATAATAAAAACATGGACAAAATTTAATTTATCTCGTTGCTGTTTCGGTTCATAATAATTGAAGATGTGCCGCTTTTTTCCAAATTGAGAGTGGTTAATGCAAAATTTCCAAATCAAAGTTAAAAATTGAATCAAACGCAAAAAATATCATCCTCTTCATTTTCTTCTCCAAATTCAATCCTATTACTAACCATACCCTAACCCTAAATGTAATCCTTCTATCAACAATTTAATTTAAAATGTTATTAAATGTGAAATTTGGTTAAAAATTAAAAGTTTGATTAAGGGAAAATTAGTGAAACATCTCTCTCCAACTTTGTGTAATAAAAGACATCCAATATGTTTTTTTTTATTAGCTGAGATCCCTCGATGAAATTTCTCTGTGACCATACAAGAGAAATTTTGAAATTTTTCTCTGAAATCAAAAAAATTTCTATGAGTTAGACTGAAATTTCTCTAAGTCGGATACAAATTTCTCTAAGTCGAATTTCTTTGTGAAAATACTGAAGGATCCCAACTACTATGAAAATATTGTACGTCCCTTATCTTATAAAATCTTAATATCAGAGACCTTAAAATAAATACCCCTTATATTAAGGTAATTTTATTTAATTTGTTATATATATATGTGTGTGTGTGTGTGTGTGTGTGTTTAATTTAAAATGCAATTAAATAATAAATGGGGTTGAAAATTAAAAATTACATTAAGGTACTTTATTTAATTTGATATATATATGTATATATTTAATTTAAAATGTTATTAAACAAGATAATTTTATGGTAATAGTTTGGGATGTTTAGTTAAATTTATGATTTAGTTTGTTATATGTATGTTGATGTTTATTTTGAAATGTTATTATGTAAAAAAATTCGGTTAAAAATTAAAATTTAGATTAAAGTAATTTGATGGTTTAATTTGATGGTAATAAATTAAGGTGTTTAGATTAATTTACGGGTTAATTTGATATATATAATATGTATGTTTAATTTAAAATTTTATTAAATAAAAAACTATGTTAAAATTAAGATAATTATGGTAATAAATTAGGGTGTTTAGGTTGATTTATGATTTAATTTGTTAAATATGTTATTAATATATGAAATTATATGTATTAAAATAGAGAGAAAGAAAATATAGCCTAAGGGTATTTAGGTAATTTCGCCACTGTTATTAACAACGTCATCTTTGCACTGTAGTTCAAAATAATAAGGGGTTATCTGCATATATTTTAATATTTGAACCACATGAGATAAAGTAATCAAATGATCAAAGACAAAATAATAAGAGGATAAAATAAATTTTACCTTAAAAATGTTATATAGGTTGGATGAGCCCCATTATAGGTTTAAGTTTCTCTCATATTTACATCTTAATAAGAGAGTGAGAGAACTTGAGAGGTTCGTGAAGTCCACTATAACTCATATTGTGATGATCCGAACTATTCATTTTTTAAGGTAGAATATTCATGAAAAAAAAAGATGATTGGATATTGGTAATTATATGTTTGAATCAAATTTGTATTGTAAAAAATAGATGAGTAATCTTGAAATTATATTTGTCATCTATTTTTTTAAAATAAATATGATTCAAATATATAGTTACTGATGTCCAATCATCTTTATTTTTTGTATGAATATTTTATTAAACGAATTCAAAAAAAAATAACAGTTCGAATCACCGAAATTTGCTCTAAAATGAGTTTACTAAGTTCTAAGGCTCTCATAAATTGAGATGATAACTTCAAATAAACCAAACTCATTTAAATGTAACTATCATCTAAAACAGTTTAAAAGCTACCACATTTGCATAGAAAGATTTAATAATTAAATGTTAATTTATTATTAAATGATAATATCATGTGTCAGCAGTAATATAATTCACTAATACAATGAATTTTTGTCTATGAATGACAAGATATACATGATATTTTATTCTAATTTTAAAGAGATGTATATTTGACTCAAACCTCATCTATAAAAATACACTAACCACAAGCCTTTGTCATTTGGTCAAACCGCCAACATAGAAACAAGGGATATTGGTCAAACCGCCAAGATAGAAACCAGGGATGTGTTTGTGTTCGAATTTATCATGAGATTTGTAGAAAAAAATTAAAAAATAATAATAATAATTTAATTGATTTAAATTTAAAAATTTATAAATTTAAGTAAGGCTACGAAATCTATAATTTGAAACCAACGAGATAGTAGGTTATTTTGGAAAGATGGTTATAATCAACTTTTTGATTAAAAACTGATTATAAGCTGATTATAATCAATTTTTTATGAAAGAGGGAAATAGATTATAATTTAAGAAGTGAATTACAACCCACTTCCCAAAACACTTCAGGCTGATTAATTATGTGCAAAAGAAATAATGCCAAGCAAGAAGGGAACATTATTAGTGCCACATGTAAGCATCTAAGGAAACTACAATGAAAGTGACCTTACAAAAAATCATCCCTCAATTTCAAAGGAATCCATCTTTTTATGATAAAAGGTCTTTTGGCAATATCTCAAAAGAAAAAGGGGAAAAAGAATGTTTGGGAATAAACTTTTTTAGTTTTTTTTAGTTAAAATAATACTAAAAAATAAAATAGATTAAAATAGTTAATAAATTAAAATATCATATCAAATTCATAATTATTTTATTTTTTTCCACAAACATCACATCTAATTAAAAAAATCTAACTATTTTCTCAAATACAAAAATTTTAACCTCCTAAAATAGTCAAAAACTAAAATAATCTACTAAAATAGCAATTTTCCAAACACTCACAAAATATTGTTAAACATACTGAATTTTTACATAATTTTTTTTTTTTTTATAAAATGATATAACAATGACATTGTTTCAATATAAACAACTATGGACATTTGAATTTTTATAAATAAATAAATATAAATAAGACACATTATCCTTTAAAAAAAGGGTGACACATTAATAAATTTCAAAATGCGAGCTTATGAATCGTTTAATTCTCACTTATTTCTTATGAACTCGAAGGTTCTATTAAAATGAAAATTATATAAAAAGGTAGTCATTTATACGTTTGGATTTAATTTTTGAGAGATAAAAGTAGATCTCTCTAAACGTGAAATTACACATTTGGGTTATCCGCGCTATAGAGCTTTTGGATTTTCCTTTCTTCTTGAACAAATTCCACATTACAAATAAGAACGTAATACTCTAATATAACACTCTAATAACGTAACACTCGGATATAATACATTAAAAATTTCTTAGTGTATTTTTTCCAAACGTAACAACGTAATACTCTAAACTTTTTCTTAACGTAACACTTCAATGTAACACACACAAAAATTCATTAGTATACTTTTTTCAAATGTAACACTCCAACCAATGTAATCTCATACGTAATACTCCAATGTAACACATAAAAATACAAAAAAAAACTAACTGATGTACTTTTTCCAAACATAACACTCACAGTTTGAAATTATATATTTACCCAAAACTTACTAAGGAATTTTTGTACTCATTTTAGAATGGTTTGGAAAATCCCAGACCTTTTTGGAATGGTTTGAAAAATTCTACATTCTTTTTTTTGAGTATTACATTGGAATATTATGTTTGAAAAAGTACACTAATAAATTTTTTTTTGTGTTATACTAAGAAATTTTTTTTTGAATGTTACATTAAAGTGTTACGTTTGAGTGTTGGCCCTGTTTGGTAGAGCTGTGGGAAACTGCTTATAGCTTATGCCCAAACAGCTTATAGCTTATAATTTTCAGCTTAAGCTGATTTCCAGCTTATTCTCAAAGCATCTCCTGCCCCACTCAAAGAATAAGCTGATTTCTGACTTCCACAAAGCTATAAGCATAAGCTAAACCAAACATATCAAAACAGCTTAAATTAAGCTGAAAGCTGAAAATAATCTCTAACAAACAGGGCCGTTATATTAGAATATTACAAATTAAAATTATACATTTGTTTAAAATTTACCAAGGAGTTTTTGTACTCTTACATCCTTTTAGAATATTTGAAAAATCTCATATGTTAAGTCATTTCAAATAAAAGAAATTCTCTTATAAAAATTCATTCCAAATTTAATTATTATATGTTGTGTATCATACCTTTCTATAACACACATACACACACACAATAAAAATAAAAATAAAAATAAGGTAAGATTCATAGGTAAATTTTTCTTTAAAAAAATATATTAAATTAGTCTATAAAAAAACTTTTAGAACCAATCAACTTAAAATTTCTCAAGATGAGATTTATAAATAAATTTTCTTTTAAAACAATTATATATACTAAATTTTATTTATATAACATTACGCATTATCTATGCTAACTAGGACCGACCAAATTCCTATGAAGAGTCGTTATAACTTGGACGGTTTCTTCTCCCTAACCATTGTGGAATGGGTTTAGAAATTGTTTATAATTTTTTTTAAAAAATTTTGAGAATTTATGTTAAAATATTTGGTACAAATTTTACTTAAAACTAAAAATAATTAATCATTTAAAAATTAAAAAAATAATATTTTTAACTTTTATTTTATAATTATCAATATTCAACTATTAAAAAAAATTATACCAAACATGTCACTCATTCTTTTGGTTGATGGGTCAATAAAGATGATTTGTATCATCACCTACATGTGAGAGATAGTTAAGCCTGACAATGAAATTACACTTTGGACCCAAAATAATCTCATAAAAGGCACAACTAGGAAGTTTAAATAAAACAATAACCAAGTACTATACATGTCACCCCCATCTAAAAAATTGTAATTGTCCCTTACCACTAATGTCCAACTATATTAGTCAAAGTGATCTAGCTCCAATCACTATTCAATACCCTTTGATTAAAATAATACTGTCGCATGTTCATAAAATAATAATAATGTCACAAAATTATTTTGTATCTTATACAATGTTTCATTTATAGGAATGAAATAGAATAGAATGAAATAATCATTCATTAATTTTTCTATTAGAATAACTAATCATTTATAATAGTAAATGATAATTTCATTTGTAATATAGTTGTTATTTCATTTTTAAGCAAATTAAATGTGAAAATAGATATTATGATAGAATAATCATTTTAATAAACCAGACAGACAATTTTGCGTGTCTTGTCCAATTCCCAGTCTCTTAAAAACGTTACATGTGTTCTTGGATTAAGCATTTGGGGAAGAATTTATGGACGAAAACAAAAAATAAATAAAGGAAAAATGATAAAATTTTAACTTACATTTCTTTGAACTTTTCCTTTCCATCTACGAATTATTTCTCAAATTTGAGATTCAAATAGAGCTTTAAATTATGTTTGGATCAAGAATTTGCAAAAATATATATCTATATATAAAATAAGATAAGGTACACAATTTATAGGAATTAAATTTAGAAAGAGGGAAATAGATTATAATTATACCCTTATTTCTGTTATGTTTCTTTTTCTTTTTTCTTTTGTACTAGAAAGGTAAGGTACACAATTTATAGGAATTAAATTTAGAATTAATTTTTATATGAGAATCTTTTTTATTTGGAAAACATTTCAAAATGACTTCAAAATATGAGATCTTTCAAACATTCAAAGGATGTGGATTTCTTCAAACATTTCAAAATGAGTACAAAAACTCCTCAGTAAGTTTTGGACTAATGTATAATTTTAAATTGTAATACTTTAATGTAACACTTCAAAAAAAATCTTTAGTATACTTTTCTCAAACGTAACACTCTAATATACTCAAAAAAAACTCATTAGTGTAACACTTTAATGTAACACAAAAAAATTTATTAATGTTCTCAAACGTAACATTCTAATATAACACTCCAAAAAAATGATGTGGAATTCTTCAAACCATTCCAAAAAGAGTACAAAAATTCGTTAGTAAGTTTTGGATAAATGTATAATTTTCAAACTGTGAGTGTTAGTTTGGAAAAAGTACATTAAATGGTTTTTTAGTATTTTTTTTATGTGTTAAATTGAAGTGTTACATTTAAGATTACATTGATTGGAGTGTTACGTTTAGGAAAAGTACATTAAGGAGTTGTTTTTTGTGTCTTACATTAGAATGTTACATTTAGAAAAAAATACATTAAGGAGGAAAAAGTACATTAAGAAATTTTTTTGGAATGTTTTGTTATTACGTTTAGGAAAAGTATACTAAGAAATTTTTTTGAAGTGTTACGTTATTACATTTGGGGAGCTTTTTTAGAGTGTTACGTTGTTATATTTGAAAAAAGTATACTAATTTATTTTTTTGAGTGTTACGTTATTACGTTTGGCGAGTTTTTTTAGAGTGTTATGTTGTTACGTTGTTACGTTTGGAAAAATTACACTAAGAAATTTTTTTAGAGTGTTACGTTGTTACGTTTGGAAAAAGTACACCAATAAATTTTTTAGTGTGTTACATTGGAGTGTTATGTTGTTAGAGTGTTCTATTGGAATGTTACTTTTTTATTCGTAATGTGGGATTTGTTCCATGAGGAGGGAAAATCTAAAACCTTTATAGTGCAGATTATCTAAACGTGTAATTTTACATTTGGAGAAATCTATTTTTATCCTTAAAAAATTAAATCAAAACATGTAAGTGATTAACTTTTGTATAATTTCCGACCTTTAGGTTCATAAGAGAAAAAAATTAAATTAAATAATTTATAAGATCACATTTTAAAATTTATTAATACTTCACCCATAAAACAATGAGGAAACTAAAAAATCGTTCACTTTTCTCTTGCTTTTTATTTTTATTTTTATTTTTCATAAATTCTTACTCAAAATTTTAATTTAAGCACCGCCTTAATACAGTCGGCATTAAGGGAGGACCACCTTTTTTTTTTTTTTTTTTTTTTTTTTTTTTTTGTGTGCAGTGGTTGAATCCAACTATGTCTATTTGTCTATATCATATAATAATTAACTTGTATCATTTTCATTGTGAATAATGATCACATGTGTGCTCTCCTACCATAAACTATTATAGAAATGGCCAATAATAGCATGTTCTTTTTTTAGTGTGATGTTGTTCCACAATCACATCCACCCTCCAACTCTATATTTGTGCCATTGATGTTACTTCCTCTTAAACCATATTAATATTATTTGATCACATATTTGACTATAAATTCAATATAATCATTAATTAATGTCTTGGGTAAATGATTTTCTGTTTTTAAGTTATTTTATTTTACTTTCTTAATATACTATTAATTATTTAATTATGTAAGAATTTTAAAACATGTAAATCTGAAAATATGATTCCATAGAAAATTGTATTGAAATAAAGGGAAAAAAAAAAATCATGCCAATATTTCGTAGGACAAAGTTTTTGATTGAGAAATTAAAAATTGAAAAAAAAAAAATACACATGCATGGTGTTTAATGGATAAAATAAAATAAAAAAAATTATGGAATAAATTGAAGTTTGTGATAATAATAATAATAATAATAATAAATACATTATTAGTTGGCACTACAATTGAGGGCCATACTTAATAATTTGATAGTGCCACTACTCATTCTTTCATTTTTCATACATTACAAATTAAATCATAAGTGATACAATATGTACTCACATTGTGATTTGTGGATGTATGTGTGAGAAATAGTGAGAAGATATAAAAGAAGAATGTACATAATAATTATCATCTTTATTAAGAAAATTGTTAAATTCTCAGTTTTTAAATTTGTATATACAAGTAAGGGGAAATTAAGATTTTTGCCCAACAGGCAAAATTGTGTCTACAACTATACAATTTCATTTTCATCGCTATATTACAACACGACATGATTTTGATTGAGCAAAAATTATTTAAAATTATATAAAACTTTATTTATAATTGACCTAATACGATTAAAATTAGCACGACCTAATTTTTACCCTAATGATATAAAAAAGAAGAGTTGTAGAAATACAGTAATTTGACAATAGATTTGGTAATCATTTTCATTGTTTAATATGAAAAAATAACCTCAAAAAAAAGAAGTCAACCTAATAATTTGTAGTAGAAATCAAGTTGAAATTCAACTTTGAGTGGCCTTATGAGCCCAAAATAAATAAATAAAAATAAATTATATTGACCTCTGTTGATATTTGAAGAAAATATAATAAGATTCAGGAGCTTAGTATTGAACTCTTCTAAAATTTTAATTCATAAACATCGATAATTTGTTAACTCTATAGATGAAAAAATAATATTTTCATCTATTTTGTATTGAAACATATATGTAATTTGTTTATCTGTGTTCACACAATTTTGATTTTAAACTAATTTCGATCTTTTTAGCTTTATTAAAAAGAAATCAATATAATTAGGTTAAAATTGTAAGACTTGAGAGCCTATTAACCATTATTGGTTGCATATACTTTTGCATCTAATAATAAATAAAAAAAATTACACCGATCTCTTCCTATGTCAAAAAATATTAGAAACAAAAATCATAAGTTTAACACAATTATCTTGATTTATTTTTAATCAAAGTAAAACAAGTAATTAATGCTAGTAATTGTGTGTGTTGATTTCTAACCACACTGCCAAACAGGTACTCAGCTGGAGAACACCGGTAGAATAGATTGCACCCGAACGACCTGTAACAGAAAGATGAGACTCCGGCGGTGGTTCTTCCACCCGGGGGCACTCCAACGATTATTATTCTACCGAACGACCTGTAACAGAAAGATGAGACTCCGGCGGTGGTTCTTCCACCCGGGGGCACTCCAACGATTAAGTCAATACTCAGTTATCTCTCAAAGATAATAATTAGTTCTTAACTCACTAGTCAGAATACTGAAAGCGTATCTTAAACCCACGAGGGTGCCCTTCTTTTATAGTCAGCACTTATCTGATCTCTGTAGAAGCCTAGCTTCTCTTGGACTCTGGCTTAATGCTTATCCTGAACTCTCCAATAGATAAAAATAAACTCCCTAATAGCTTTATCCTTATGTCCTCCCCCATTCTAGAACTCTTATCCCTTATCCGTTCATCTCAGATTCCGATATCCCGCAGATAACCTCGGCCTAGCCGATATCACCTCGGCGCCATGACCAGGACACGTGGCACCTCGACTGGCTCTTCGGTACCACCTTAGTCACGTATTGTTATTCAAAAAATATGTCTCCACAGTAATATATATACACTCACATAAATAATCAAAAGTTATATATATATATATATATGCATTTAATTATAATTGACAGTAAGGATTATTAAGAGTTTTGTAAATTTAAACATTACGACAGTATATGATTTGTTGTATTTTTTTTTCTTAAATTTTTAGGAGAGATTATTGTAATTTATTACTCTAATAAAAGATGGTGGAACGCGTGCGTCACAAGGTTGCTATCATGGACTAGTTAATTTAAAAAAATTAAAAATTAAATTTTATTTTTATTTTTCAAAAATAATTTTTTATCATATTCACATCTCAACATGATAAGTTCACCACGAGTTCTGTTTCAATAATTCGAACCGTTCATTTTATAAAATACTCAATGTATATTATTTATAAAAAAAAATAATTTAATTTGATAATCGTAATATTTTTATTTTATTACGTTTATTTTTTAAAAAATAAATAATAAATATAAAAAATTATAATTATTAAATATACTTAATTCTTCTTATAAATAATATATATTGGTATTACAAGCTGTAATTAGGGCTGTGCAAAATACTGTCCAATCGGCTAAAACCGCACCAATTCGCACTACTCTAATCGCTAACCGCGATTTAAACTTTAAAATTTATAATCTGTCAACCGAACCACTATACTACGCTATAGTTAATACATATATATTTTTTAATTTTCAATGAAATATCAATGTAAAAATGAGTGTGAGAGAGGTTTAAGATATGAAATTTATTACAAATTAGTGGTTATATATATGAAACATATTATGTAAAATTATTGTGTTATATATCTAAAAAATATTATACAAATTAATGTTTTATATTATGCAAATGTATGATAATTAGTTAGAATATTCTACAATTCGTCAATCTGCCAAAAACCACTCAAACCGCAATTTATCAATTCGCTAACTCGCTATTCAATTTGTAATTTTACTTTCAAATCGTCCGAAACGCACCGCGCACACCCCTAACTGTCATAGATATCTATCTTCAATTTTTTTTATATTGAGATTTGAAGCCTAATCTATAAAAAATAATAATAATAATAATAATTAGTGTGTTTGGTTTCAATATTTTGAAAACTGAGTTTTTCATTTTTCGTGTTTTTAGTGAATATTTTTAAAATTTTAAGATGCACCTTACTTAAATGTATCTAAAAAGTAAAATATTTGTGAAAAAATATTTTAAAAAATTAATATATATACACAAAAATACAAAAAATGTACTGAATTTTCATATTTTTTTATATTTTTGATATTTAGTGATTTTTTAAATTTTTTTCATGAAAATTATATTAGATGTCTCTAAAAATTTAAAAAATTACTTAAAATATTAAAAAAATTTAATAAAAACAAAAAAAATAAAAAAATATTCTTAAAAGTATTTTTAAAAAACTGAAAAAAAAACTAGTGAATAATAAGGTCTCATTTGGCAAGTGACTTTTTTATCTAAAAAATCAAAAAGTTATTAAAAAAAGTCAAAAAATAAATAACTTATTCTAAAAAGTCAAAGATTTTATTTTTTCTATACTTTTTGTATATCTTTTTATAAAAAATTAAAAAATCATTCTAAATATATTAATTTTTTATATTATATTTTAACTAAAAAATTAAAAAATTATTTAAAAAGCCTCTTCCCAAACGAGTCATAATTACAAATAATGCCGGAGTTTGAAAATGTCTAGCGTCACACCGACTCGATGACATGTTGTTTGGACGCGAGAGATTAAAAATGAGACGATATACAATAATATCATATATTTATCGCGATATTATAAAACTCGATCCATCCATCTGAATGTCATGTTGGGCCACGCGTAATTCAAACGAAAAAAGTTATTCATTAAAATAATAATAATAACCCCGTGTCCTGTACGGAAATTATTGTTAAAATAAAATTTTAATTTTGAGTCGGCCTATGTTTGAGCACCAAGAATTCTCTAGAGTGTTTTTTTTCCTAAAGTTTTTTAGAGTGGTGCATTGTGTGGTTGAGATTTAATGCTGAAAAATTGATGTGACTTGTCATTAAATCTCAACCACACAATGCACCACTCTAGGAAACTTTAAGAAAAAAAAAAACTCTAGAAGATCCTTGCTCATGTTTGAGAAGTAGGTATTGTGGCTTCTTTTTTTTTTAAACTAAAATAGTCATAAAAAATAAAATAAATTTTTAGCTTAATAAAACAAAATATCATATTTATCTCATAATCATTACATTCTTTCTCTTATAAAAAAACTAAAAAAGTCAAAAAAGCTAAAAGTCTTTTCCAAACTAGACTTTTTAACCCCAGGTTAAAATAGCCAAAAAAATCAAAAAGTCAAAAAATCAACCCATTTCCCACAAGAAGCCTTAATATTTTATGTGTACAAATTTTAACAATTAAAAATCAAATACAAATAGATTTGATAATGGTTAAGGAAAATTTTTGTTACTATGGGGTGATTTGGAAAGTTTGTTTAAAATTGATTTTTTAAATTTTTTTTTTGTCTTTTTGTATATAAAAAATGTAAGAAGTAATATGACTCAAAATGAATTAAAAGCTAAAATTAGCTTTTAACTTGGCTGCTAAATTGCCCCTATGTGATGATCTTATGTGAAAAGCTTCTAAAAATAATAATCTCTTTCAAAAATTTTAAAAAATGTGTATTCTTAATCTAAATCAAATTCTCATTTGTGTTAAATAAATTTATCAAAAATCAAGAATTATACTTATTTCCAAAAAAAAAATAAAAAATAAAAACAATTATGAAAAAAATAAAAATAACGAAAAAATTTATAATATATAAATTGTGACTTAGTTATAACTCATGATGTATTATTTTAGTAATTAATCAAAAAAGTATTTACTAATTTTTTATGTTTTTTATTATGTCTAGAGTGGTGCATTAGATCTTTAGTTATACTTCAAGTAGTATTTAGGTATAATCTATTATAATATTTTTATATAACAATATTTAAGTATTTTATTGCACAAAAATGTGCTTAAGATGAGTTGACTCAAATGTAAGATTTATGTTTATATCAATAAGATCATAAAAGTTATTTACATTAATGCATAAAAAACTACAAATTTAAATCATAAACAATGTCCTTAAAAGGAATCAAACACAAAATCTTTATAACCTTAATAATTTCAATTCTCAAAGGGCTTTAGTTTTTTTTTTTTTTTTTTAAAGGTTATGATTAAATGTGACACATATAATAATAACAATTTTTTTATTTAGCCAAATTATTTTTACATATTCTTTTCTAGCAAAACTCATGAACATGCATTATTAGTAATACCATAAATTCAAATATTTTTTAGAAAAATTATTCAAAAAATATCAATAGTTAAATATACACAATCATTTCAATGATTCATTATTATCTAAAATAATACTCTATACTATTTATCATTTGACATTGATCAATTTATCGTCTAAAAACTTAACAAAAAAGTATTGAGTTCCATTATTTTAATCAATCAATATTAAATTGGATGCTACTCGTATATATAAATCACTTCTAGAAATATGATGTCTAACATAAAATCACAATGGAGTTAAATTTAATTAATATAATGATATTTTATATTATGATATGTATTACAAAAAAATAATTTTAATTTTAATTTAAAACAAAATTTAAATTTGAATTATTTATTTTAATAATCTTAATCTTATTCTTTTATAAAAATGTTATTTGAATACTTATATATAATAATTTAGTTAAATTATCTATTTATTTTAATAATTTTAGTTCTATTATACTATAAAAGTATAATTATCATATAATAATTTTATATAATATATAGGAAAATGATATAAAAATTTATTTTTTAGACTCAGTAATATATCAAGAAGATAATTGGTTCATAACTACCAATAGGTCCTAGTAGTTGGACTTAATTCCTACCAATTCCTATTGCAAATAAGTTATAGTAAAATCGTCGTTAAAAATAATTTTTTTTGACAATTTTTGAAAATTAGTGACTTTTTTGTCAGCGATTTTTATAAATTGTCACTGAAACTTACAATTAGTAACTTTTTTCTGTGACAAAATTCTCAAATTGTCACTAAAAGTTAAAAATTAGTGACTTTTTTAATGATTTTTTTAAACTGTCGTTAAAATTTATAATTAGTGACATTTTTTGTGACAATTTTTAAACTGTCGTTAAAAATTAACAATTAATGACCTTTTTTAATAATGTTTGATGAAAAATGTTATTAATTATCATAGGACTTATTGGATTATAAGTCCACTTATTAAGGCCTATACATAAGTCTCTCCTATATTAAATTATAAGATAGTAACATAAATTTTAATATTAAAAATAATAATTAAATTAGAAGAAGAATTAGTAATATAAAACTAAAAGTGGTTCTAATTATTAAATTTTAATTTTAATTTTATATTTATTTAGAAAATAAAAATATGTAAAAATATAACTACACAAAATTTATTTAAGAGATTAAATATAAATATGTTGTGATTCGATTAAGAAGAAAATATATAAATTAATTATGTAGAGTATTGATTTTTTCCTTAATATTCTTTTTGAATTATTCAGACATATTAAATATGGTTATATAGAATTTAAATTAAATATAAATGTTTTCTAAAATAAATAATTTCATGTTGAATAAAAAATTAAATACAAATTAATATTAAGACATCAATAAGATAGATAAAAAAATATAAGATATAAAAGAAAATTAATTTGACTCGTGCGATGACATAATTAAGTAGATTCTCTCTTATTTATTTGTATATCGAAATATTTCTTTTTTTAAAATATCATAATAATTAAATTAAATTATTAATTATATAAAAGAAATCTAACAACGACAAAATTGAATACATGATGCGAATCATATGAAAAATAAATATTTCTCAAATAGAATCAATAAAAAATTGGTTATTATAATTGAAATTAAGTTTGTGTATAACTTTATATATAAATAGAAAAGGCATACTGACGTGATTTTTTAAGAAGAAAAAAAAAAACCTTTAAAATGTGCCACGTAAGAAATGAAAAAAAAACACTATATATATGATGAGAGAAATTCTTGGGATGTGTACCATATGCATGAAAAATTATTATGTGCTCTTGAAGCGCCATGCCATGTGCTTATCTTCTTCACCAAGTCATCATACACAAAATTATGAGTTTACCTTTTCACCAATCACAACATCATTGGAACACCATGTAATGATTACTCCATATGCACCCTTTAGTTACACCTTTTGTGATCATTGGTCATGACTTATTGTTATGTCAGTTATGACTAATTGTGATGTTAATTATGCTATTATTTTAATTATGATCCAAATATTTTATGGTTATGTCTTAAGTGATGTTTGGTTATAACACTTTTTTGTTGTTGTTGTTGTTTTTTTTTTTTAAAAAAATTATGATTGATATAGTATTGAATTATAATATTTGTGGTAATCAAATCTATAAATATCATAACTTGAACATTTTTCAGCTTATTTCAGTTTTTAACTTAATTTAAGTTATTTTGATGTATTTAGTTTAGCTTAACAATACAGATTATAGTTTTTTGTAAGTCAAAAATCAACTTTTTCTTTGAGTAGGGGAGAAGAAACTTAATTTATAAGTCAAAAATCAGCTTAAGCGCGCAGCTGAGATGTGAGGGGTAAAATGACTAAAATGCCCCTCACAATTTCAAATTATTACAAGTGTGTCATGCATATAAACCAAAACACACTCATTTTTGTCCCTAACATGAGCCAAAGAGGCGATTTCCGGCGAATGGAGGCGATTTCCGGCGACAAGGTGATCTCTCTCTCTCTCTCTCTCACACACAAACCAAAAAGGCAAATCCCTAGCGCGCCATTGATGAACTAGAGCTCGCCATCGACGGCGTGACGATTGAATAGTGACGAACCAGAGCTCGTGATCGTCAACCCTAACCACACCCATCATGATCGATCGCGATCCGAACCAAAGACAAATCCTAGAGCTGCCGACGGTGGCTAGGGTTTGCTATTGCTGAATTTCTCTCTCTCTCTCTCTCTCACGATCTGAAACAACATCATGATCTGAAAAATTATGATGATGATGATGATGATGACGATCGAGGGTTTTTGGTGGTGGTGGTGGAGGAGATGGATGAGTTGATAAAGGGCTTCTTCACCGACGGCGGCGGCGGCAGCGGCAGCGGCTCCGGCTCCGGCTATTCAGATCTAGGGTTTTGCAAAATTGTAAAGAAATAAAAGAAAAAAAAAAGAGAAAAAAAAAACAATTTATTAATTGAGAGAAAAAAAATAATATTGAAATAAATTTAAAGCTTATGTTAATACTGAAATAAATATAAAAAGAAATAAAAAAAATTAACAAAAAACAATTGTTATAAATAAATTGAAATAAATTTAAAAAATTGTTAAAAAACAATAATATTGAAATAAATTTTTTTTTAAAAAAAAAAGAGAAAAAAAAATAATATTGAAATAAATTTACAGTTTATGTTAATATTGAAATAAATATAAAAAGAAATAAAAAAAAATTGTTATAAATAAATTGAAATAAATTTAAACAATTGTTGAAAAACAATAATATTAAAATAAATTGAAATAAATTTTTTTTAAAAAAAAGAGAAACAAAAAACAATTTTAAAAAAAAATATTTCAATTAATATTGAAATGAATTGTGCAAATTTACAGCTTATAAATAACAATAATACATGGATATTAAAAAGAAATACAATTGTTATATTATTAATTGTAATGAAAAAAATAACAATAATATAAATACATGGATATTAATTGTAATGAATTAATAAATTAAATAAAATTAACAAAAAGAAAGAAGAGAAGAAAAAAAAAAGAAAAAGAAAGAAGAGAAAGGAAAATAAGGAGAAAAAGAAAAAAAAAATGAAGAAAAAGAAAAAAAAAGTATTGATGCTAATTAATTTATAATGAAAAAATGAAATAATTTTATACTAATTGATACTATTAATGAAAATAATAATTTTTGTAATACTAATTATATTAACTTTTATTAATGAAATAACTTTTTTAAAATTAAAATTTTAAAAAATAACAAAATAACCATTTTTATATCATATAAGGGCAAAAAAAATAATTACACAACAAAAAGTTATTTTACAGCTTATCAACCAAATACTACTCTTCTGCTTAAATTCATAATCTCACAGCTGCACCAAATAGGTTAACAGCTTATGTTTACAATTATAAACCATAATCTGTTAAGTTATAATCTATAATCACTTTTCCATAACTCTACAAACGGGGCCTATGTATCATAAACCCATTCACCATGTTTGGTTTCAAAAATTGAGTCTACTTTTAAAAAATTGAGTTTTTTGTTTTTTGTATTTTATTTTTATTTTTAGTGATTTTTTAATATTTTACACAAATTTTTTTTTTTTTTACATACACTTAATCTAAATATGCTTAAAAAATAAAATTTTTATAAAAAAAAACTTCAAAAAATTCACCAAATATAAAAAATATAAAAATTTAACAAATTTTCATATTTTATTATATTCAATAAAATTTTTAAATATTTTTGTGCAATTTTTTTACTTAAGTATATTAAGATAAGTGAATCTAAAAATGAAAAAAAAAATTAATTAAAATATTTTTAAAAAATATTAAAAATATAAAAATAAGAATTGAAAACTCAAAAAACTATTTTTGAAGATTGAAAACCAAATAAGGTGTTATCTTTTTTACTTTTTCATATTTCATTTTTATGGTTTCTCACAATGATGATCTGAACAATTTATTTCGTAAATTTTATAGTGAAAATCGTTTGTATAAAAAATTGGTTTCATCGGTATAATAGATGAATAAATCACATTTTACTTTATAAAATTGATAGTTTAAATTTAAATTTATAGTCATCATCCATTTAAAAAATAAAATGTAATTTATTCATATGTCTAGTAATATTTGATGAAATTGAATTTTTGCACAACTTATCTTTGCTACTAAAACTATGACAAAAACGATTTAAATCATCGTTGTGGGTTCGGAATGGAGCCCAAAATGTACATAAGTATAGATGATAACTATGATATGGAGAGGAGCCATTCCCAAAAAGAGGGGGGGGGGGGGGGGGGGTTAATTTCATTTTTATTGCCCTAAATTATCATCAATTTCACCTATTTTTCTTAAATTTTTTTTATTTAAGTTCATGCAGTCCAATTAGAAACGATTATACAAATAAGTAATCGTTAGAAAACCTAATTTGATGATCAAAAAATATCAATTCAACCATATAACAATAATTAAAAACCCATCAAATTGGTTGTGGAGTACATTTTGTTCTAGATAGTTTGAAAAATAAACTGTTTGGCAAGTAAAGTTTTTAATCAAAAAGTTACTATAAATTATCATATCACTCTATTTATTTTTTGCATATTTTTAGTAGAAAGTCAAAAAACCAACTAAAATATCCAATTTTCAAACAAGGTCTAAATGTTTGATGTTCAAATTTTGAATTGATAATTTTACCAATCAAAATAAGTTTTAATAGTTACTGATTTATATTGGCTGTGGAGTGTATGTCAATCTGGTGGCATGCCCCTTTTTCTTTTTTTTTGAGAAATTTTTTTTAAAAAAAAGAAAAGAAAAACTACTAAATTTTTACCTTTATAACAAGATAAATTTTGACATTTTAATTTTATAAATTTAAATCCTAATCTTTTTAGGGCATTTGGGCCAAAAGTCCACTCTTCAATTTTCATTGCTTAAATATCCACGTGTAAAATTATTTTTGTCCATAAGGACATACTTTTGTATAGGCATGTTCACGGTTCGGTTTTGGATGGTTTGCGGATCGGTTTGGACCCTCCCGCATGTATGCGATTTAGAAAAAATTCAATCCGCAACTGCCCATAGTGTGGATTGCGATTTGTACAAATAGAGTTCACGAATGTACGGGCGGATTGCGGATTGAACTTTTTTCAATTTCCATATTCGATATAATATAAGATTGATTTCAGTTTTAAAAAGTAATTAACAGATTCAATTTCCTCTCCATGAAGAAGTAGATTCAATTTCCTATAACGTTCACAAAGCAAACAAAAACAAAAACATTAAAAAATAATATTCTCTACAACATTTCTTTTTATATCATGAAATTAGGGTTTAGTGTGTTAGTTAAACATATCTAGAATAGGATGAATGAAATCAATGGTCCAGATTTTTTTTATAAAAAAAAAAAAAAATCCAAGTGCGGGCGGATTATTGCGAGTGCGGGTTAAACCTGCAACCCGTAATTATGCCATATTCTAAACCACATCCGCCCACATTATGTTTGCGAAACCGCCCATTTGTATGCAGATCGGCTCGGGTTGGACGGGTTAGGCTGTTCGGATAACCCTATACCCAACCCTACTTTTGCACAATGACCAAACTACCCTATATATATATATATTTTTTGTTTCCAAATCAAACCCTAGTCAAAGTCTCTCAAACTATTGTCTCTCTCTCTCTCTCTCTCTCTCCGTAGTTCCTCTCTCCTTTCTCTCCACCACTTCACCAAGGGGCAATTTGAAAAGTTAGCTAAAAGTTAGCTTTTAGCTTTTAATCTATTTTGGATCACATAACCTCTCACACTTTTTACATGTCTTTTTTTTAAAGCCAAAAAGTCAGCTTTTAATCATCTTCCCCAAACACCCCAACTTTGTCACCATCTTCGACCTCCGATTTGAGTTTAGCCACCATGACTCTCTCTCTCTCTCTCTCTCTCTCTCTCTCTCATCCGATTCAGATTAGATATGTCGATTAGGGCACAAATCATCCTTCGTCAAATTTCAACTTCTCTTAATCAATATCTCAATCGATTGATTGGGCCTTTTCTTATCTTCTTCGTCAAACTTTATCTCAATCGTTTACTTTCTCAGATCTAAATCAACAGATCTGAGATCAGAGAGAGAAAAAGCAAATGATCTGAGATTGAACTCTCTTCACGAAAAAGAAAGTCGCGTAAATCATGGCTTTAATCATGTGAGAGATGCGAATTTTAGATCAAGTTCCAATAGGTACAAACTCATGTCTCTGGTGAAAAGTGGCAGCGCGTAATCAGCTTTGAAAAATAAGCACAAGGTCAGCTCGCTTGGCATAAACAGCAGTGCCGACTGTGGCGCGTGATCAGGACGATAGCGGAGGAGCGCAGCAAGAGGGAGAAGAGGATCGAAGGCAGTGGTGCAAGGAGAGAGAGGGAAAGAGTCTAGATCAGCAATAGAAGTGGTTATCCGTATGATTTGTTTTCTCTTTATATTGTGTAATCAAACATCATCAAAATTATCTGTTTGATCTATTTGATTACATAATTTGTTGATTATGCATGTTTAGGTTTTGGTTGATTATGAATGTTTAGGTTTTGGTTGGGGACATCATCAAAAGTATCTGTTTGATCTATTTGATTATGCAATCTGTTGATTATGTATGTTTAGATTTTGGTTGATTATGAATGTTTAGGTTTTGGTTAGGGTTGGCAGACGGTTTAACTTTTTATTCCATAAATTGATCTCTTTTAGCACTAAAATGGTTGAGGAACACAAACACTACTTGATTTAGTTGATTTTCACCAGATAAAATGACAAATTTGTTGAATAGTTGATTTTTAACAGATAAACTAGAAGACGACCAGATCATTGCGTATGAAATTTGGTCAGATATTTGAATAGAAAATGGAAAAAAAAAATAAAAAATTGAAGAGATATAGATAATAAATTTGGACAAATATTTAAACAGATAAGAAAATTTTGAATTGATTAAACAGTGAACAGGTAGAAAATTTTTTGAACAAATAGGAATTTTTTTTTGAACAAATAGGATAAAACTTTGAATAGATAGTTAACAAAAGTTAATAGATAAAAAAAAGTCAACAGGGGTAAAATTTGAAACAAAATAGTGTTCAAAACTAATAAAAAGAATTTTGCACCAAACTATTTCACAAAAGGTGAATTTCTCACCAACAAAAAATATTTATTGGACCTAATGCCTTAGACACTCTCTAAATGGGATTTATCACCAATATTTTCATTTTTTTTTTACTTGTTTTAATGTAAACCATTTGCTTATTTTCATTAAGTAAAATTAACTAAAAAAATAGATTTTAGTCATTAAACATGGTAAAAAAAAAAGAGAGTATTTTATATATTTTATGTACACTTCTATTGAGTTTAATAATTAAAATACTGATTTCTGTTGGTTTTATTCAACAAAAATAGGTAGATGGTTTAAATTGAAAATAAATCAAAACATTATGATTCAAATTTTTATTTTTATTTTTTAAATAAAAAATATCGCATGACATTGTGTTTGTCAATTTTAAGTTGGTCTCATTACTGTTATGGTTCACGGATTGTGATAGTCTAATTATGATTATATATAACAAAATAACTAAGTTCATGGATTATGATAATCTAATTATGATTATATATAACAAAATTACTAAATTGAATTTTTTTCCCCCCTTCTTATAATGCCATATGCGGTATGATAAAACTTAGGATTTTTTTTTTAAAAAGAAGAAGAAGTTAATTTCTCCTTTTTTAAAAAAAAATAAAAAAATATACATGACTTGTGTTAGTCACTTTTAAGTTGGTATCGTTACTGTTATAGTTCATGGATTATGATAATCTAATTATGATTATATATAACAAAATGACTAAATTGAATTTTTTTTCCCTCTCATAATGTCATACTTGGTATGATATAGTATTGTTGACAAATATAAAAGGGTGACAATAATGCCACATTTGCTGCCATTCTCCTTTTAAGCATTATCTAAGGTGCACTTGATAATACGATTCAACACTTAAAATTGAATGTATTAAGTGATAATTAATTAAGTCTATTTGATAATTACAATTGATATTACTTAAAAATTTAAGTGTCTTTTAAAACATAGGCTAAAATTTGAGTCTTATAAAATTTACTTAATTTTGACTGAATTTATAAATATTAAACATAATTATCAATATATAAACTCATTATCAACACCACCATCGTTGCCGCTACTATTACCACCACCACTATCACTACCGTTATCACCACCACCATCATGCCACCACAATTGTCGCCACCACTACCACTATCACCGTCATCACCATCATCATGCCAGTGCATCACTACCGTCACCACTACCACCACTACTGCCGCCGCCGCTGCTGCTACAACCACCACCAACATGCCACTGCCACTACTACCTCTACCACTGCCATCGCTACCGCTACCACCATGCCCGCCGCCACTACCGCTACCATCACCATCATACCACTACCACCACCACTACCATCACAATATAAAAATTGAAATATATAATATAAAAATAATAAATTTCAAACTTAATCTTATACATATCAAACAATTTATTTTTAATTAAGTACTTGAATTTTTTCAAACAACTTTTCAATTTAAAAAATTCACCATTCAGTTTTTAATATTTACTTTTTAATTTTTAATTATTAGTTTTCAGTTTTATCAAACATCACTTAAATAGTGTTAAGAGAGTGGTAAGGAAATAGAAAATTATACATATTTTTTTGGGGTAATCTTTAAAAGTCAATTTGTTGATTAAAAAAGTCTATTTATTTTTGAAAAAAAAGATTTGAAAGTCATTTGAGCATCATACTTATTTTTCGTCAAAAAATTAATTTTAATCACTTTAAAAAAACATTAAAAAAATAGAAATAAACCAGTTAATTTTTTTTTAGTATTAACTATTTATTAGTTTAAGTGTTTTTAGGTAAAATAAACACAAGATGATATGCCAAGTCTTGATTTTGTCATTTTAAAATAAAAAATCTATTAAGATTATTTATATTTTCAGTGACAGTACGATACCACTCTTGTTAAAAAAATTTATATAAATATTTTACATGAAAATTATTTTCCTCAATATAAAGAACAATTCAGAGAGACAAAAAATGTGACAACCTAAATCACCAGCCGAGCCCGAGGCCGAGTATTGCTACAGGGCCCGAAAAATTTTCGAGCCAAACGGCTCGAATTTCAGGCGGTTGGAGGAAGAAGAAGGAAATGAGGAAGAAGAAGAAGGAGAGGAGGAGCAGAACTGGAGGGGGCCCTAAAAATGGGGTTGGAGGTGGGGGTGGAGGCGGAGGCGGAGGCGGAGGCGGCGGCGTGCGGAGGCGGACGAGCGACGAGCTGCAGAGCGGAAGCGAGCGGAGGCAGAGGCGGCGATGCAATGGCCGACGAGCTGCGACGATCGGCCGACGAGCTCCGACGCCAACGACGACCTGCTTCTCTCTCTCTCTCGCCTGTGTTCTCTCTCTCTCTCTCGCCTGGGTTCTTCTTCTCAACGAAGAAGAAGAAAGAAAAGGAGAAAAGGAAGAAAAAATAAAAATAAAAAAACAAAACCCCAAAACGACGTCGTTTTGGGGTTTTGAGCCAATTCGAGCCTCAAGTTTCGGGCCCTCAAACATTTTCCGCCCGAGGCCATCAAAATTTTGGCATATATCCGTAGTATAATTGTAAATGTAAATTAATGTGGTTGTTTGTTAACGTTCTTGTTTTTTATTTTTTATTTTTTAATTTAGTTTTTATTTAAAAAAAATGAAATTGAAAATTTGTTTGGCAAAAAAATAATAAGCTTCTATTTATACACTTTTTCATTTATACATTATTTTTAAATTCTTAAACCAAATAAAACATTAGTATTTGATTGGAACTTTTTTTTATTAATTAATCAAAATATCCTCCTGTGACTCACTAAAAACTCTTTTCAAGTACTTTTTGATAATAAAAAAATGATACTTTTTGTTAATTTACAATAAAATATGGGGAAACAACTGCAGTAAAAATAAGAGGAAATACGTACAAGTCTTAATAAGTGGATTTATTATCTAATAGGTCCTATAATAATCATTAATATTTTTCATTAAACACTATTAAAAAACGTCACTAATTGTTAATTTTTAGCGACAGTTTAAATTTTTGTTATAAAAATGTCACAAATTATAAGTTTTAACAATAGTTTAAAAAAATCGTCACAAAAAAGTCACTAATTTTTAACCTTCAACGACAATTTGAAAATTTCGTTACAGAAAAATATCACTAATTATAAGCTTTAGCAATAATTTATAAAAACCATAATGAAAAAAGTCACTAATTGTTAATTTTTAATGACATATAAAGAATCGTCACAAAAAATTATTTTTAACGACAATTTTATTAAGACTTATTTTCAATAGGTTTTGATGAGAATTAAGTCCAACTATTAGGGTCTATTAATAGTTTCTCCTAAAAATAATTATAAAATCATGAAAAAGTATAAGAGTGTTTAAATTATTAAAGTATATATACACTTTATCACTAATTTATAATTTTTTTTCCTGCTACCAATCTGGTGTTATTCTCCCATTAAATTTTCCTGTAAGTTGGTTCTAGTAATGCTAATGTACTTACAAATTTTATTTTGACAATTACATTCTTAAATGTGATGTTATAATAATTATATTTATATATTAAATTAAATTTATCATTGAATTTTATCGTTGTGTTAATAATAGACATGAGTAGTGAGATTATTCAATCAATATAATTAGGACAAAAAAATGATAAATCTAATATAATATATGGGTTGGGCTTATATCATATTGAGATGATAGAAGGGAAAATTACTCAAAAGTCTCATTTGAAAAACATGTAATCTATTTAGTTTCATAATTTTTTGTTTGTACCCAATGTTGGGTATACCTCCTTATTGGAGTGTAGGACCCAATTGATTTATTAAAAGAGTTTTAATTTGGTTTAGTTTAGGTATAATATATTTTTATATATTATATCTAATTTGTGGAGACTTAATCCAATTTGGAAACAACTAAGCTTTGATAATAAACTCTAGATTCACAATATTTTAGGGTTTGTTTTTGCTCATCCCGAGGTGAAGAAAACGGCTGCTACACATACTCCACTTTGGTGAAATCAATTATTTGGGTGTGTGAACAGTGGAATTAATTTGCGTGGTTCTTTGCTTCATTTTCGGTGTTGATTTGGTTCGTTATTTTGGATCTTCTACAACTTTGGTTCTGAAGATTTTTGTTCATCTATTTGGTGAGGTCTTTCCTCTTATTTTTTTGTGATTATTTGGAATTCACCTAAGGGTGGTTTTGTGAGACCATTAGTGTCTCGTTTGTAATCGTTTGGAAACTTATTTGGTTGATAGTGGAATTGGATTTCGATCCCCTGAACGTATCTCACATTGAGGGAACCACGTAAAAATTCTTGTGTTACTTTTGATTTAATTTTTTCGCATTAGTTTTTATTCCCATTAATTGATTTACTTGGGGGAAATCACATATTTTCCCTTAACGGTTTATTTGGATTTATTTATTTGTGTAAATCAATGGAGGGGAATATGGGTCGTATGTCTAGTTTCAATGGAAGCAATTGGGTAACTTGGAAAACTAAAATGGATGACCTATTATTTTGTAAAGATTTGTATGGACCCATTGAGGGTGATAGTGGCAAACCCGAGGGTATGAAAGATGATGAATGGAATAGGCTTAATCGAAAAGCCGTTGGTGTTATTCGTCAATAGATTGATGATAGTGTATTTCATCATGTTGCTACTGAAACTTCAGCACATGATTTATGGAAAAAATTAGAAGGCCTTTATAATAGGAAATCAGCCACAAATAAAACTTTTCTGTTTCGTAAGTTGGTTAATTTAAAATATAAAGAGGGCAGCCCTATTCCGAAACATCTGAATGAAATAAAGAGTATTTTTAACCAACTTGCTTCTATGAAAATTGTTTTTGATGATGAGTTGCAGGCTTTGATGCTACTTAGTTCTTTGCTCGAAAGTTGGGAGACTTTGGTTGTGACGGTTAGTAATTCGGCACCTGATGGAGTTGTTACAATGGGCCAAGTCACTAGTAACTTGTTGAATGAAGAAACTAATTAGCGGGTTCCTCTCATTCGGAAGCATTTGTCGTAAGAGGCCGAATCAAAACAAGGGGGAGGAGTAAGACTCCTCATGGTCGTAATCAAAGCCGTGACAAATCAAGAAATGGTTCTTTTTCAAAGAAAGACATTGAGTGTTATTATTGCCATGAGAAATGGCACATGAAGCGAGAATGTCGAAAGCTCAAGAACAAGGAGAAAAGGCGTGACAAAAATGTGGATAAGAAGCAAGAAGACACAACGGCAGTTACTACTGATGATCTCATGGTCATTTGTGAAAATGATTGTATCAATTTTGTGGGCCAAGAGAGCAATTGGGTGATTGATTTCGGTGCTTCTTTTCATGTGACTTCTCGAGTTGATTTCTTCACTACCTACACCAAAGGAGATTATGGTTCTGTTCGAATGGGTAATGAAGGTTTGTCCAAGATTATCGGCATGGGTGATATTTGCTTGGAAACAAATTTGGGCTGCAAGTTGTTGCTTAAAGATGTGAGGCATGTTCCCGACATTCGCCTCAATTTGATCTCTACTGGGAAGCTAGATGATGAAGGCTTCAACAACAAATTTGGTGATGGAATATGGAAGCTCACAAAGGGTTCTTTGGTGGTGGCTAAGTGCAAGAAGACTCATACACTTTATTCGATGCAAGGAAAAATTTGTAAAGGTGTTGTCAATGCACTTGAAGATGATACTTCTACCGAATTGTGGCACAAGCGGCTTGGCCATATGAGTGAAATGGGGCTACAAGTTTTGTTCAAGAAAGAGCTTCTACTCGATTTGAAAGGTACACATCTCAAAACTTGTGTTCATTGTTTGGCGGGTAAACAACATAGAGTTTCTGTTCATAAAAATATTGCTTCTAGAAAAGAAAATGTTTTGGAGTTGATTTATTCGGATGTTTGTGGTCCTTTAAAAATTAGAACACATGGTGGTGCACTTTATTTTGTTACTTTCATTGATGATTATTCAAGGAAAGTTTGGGCTTTTCTACTAAAAACTAAAGATCAAGTTCTAAAAGTATTTAAGCATTTTCAGGCCATGGTTGAAAGAGAAACATGGCAGAAATTGAAGTGCATCTGATCAGACAATGGTGGTGAATACATTGGGCCATTTGATGAGTATTGTCGCAGCCAAGGTATTCAGCATCAAAAAACAGTTAAGAAGACTCCTCAACAAAATGGAGTTGCCGAGAGGATGAACCGCACCAGTGTGGAAAGAACAAAGTGTTTGCTTTCACAAGCTAAATTGCCAAGATCCTTTTGGGGTGAGGCATTGAAGACAGCGATTGACGTGATCAATTTGTCTCCTTCCTATCCTTTGAATGGTGATGTTCCATAAAGAGTTTGGACCGGCAAAGATGTGTCTTATGAGCACTTGAGAGTGTTTGGTTGTCGAGCTTTTGTTCACATTCCAAAGGATGAGAGGTCCAAGCTTGATAGTAAGTCAAGACAATGTATTTTTCTTGGCTATGGGTGTGATGAATTTGGGTATAGATTGTGGGATCCGGTTGACGAGAAAGTCATTCGAAGCCGTGATATTGTGTTTCTTAAAGACCAAACAATTGAAGACTTTGGCAAAGGTGATCAACCGGAGCCAAAAACTAGTGATCTCATTGACATGAATCCATCTCCTTCATCTTCAGTTGATGATGAAAATAGGGGAGATGTGCAGCCACCTATTGAAGATGTGGAGGATGATGCTAATCCTAATGAAGTTGAGCTAGAAATTGAGGAAGAGCATCCAACTCAAGAACCGCCACCACAACTTGAGTTGAGGAAATCTACAAGGAACTGACAACCTTCAAGAAAGTATCCTCCCAATGAACTTGTATTGATTTCTGATCAAGGGGAGCTTGAGAGCTACCAAGAAGCAATTGAGCATGCAAAGAAAGGTGATTGGAAAAAGGCCATGGACGAGGAGATAAATTCCTTGCTTGAAAACCAGACTTATGATTTAGTGAAGTTGCCTAAAGGGAGGAAAATTCTGAAAAATAAGTGGGTTTTCAAATTGAAGAATGATAGGAAGAATCCGAGGTACAAAGCACGTCTTGTTGTGAAAGGCTTTGGGCAAAAGAAATGTATTGACTTTGATGAGATTTTCTCGCCGGTAGTGAAAATGTCTTTTATTCGGGTTATACTTGGCATGGCTGTAAGTATGAACCTTGAAGTTGAGCAACTTGATGTGAAGACCGCATTTCTTCACGGTGATCTTGAAGAAAAAATTTACATGGAGCAACCAGAACGTTTTGTGAAAAAAGGGAAAGAGAAACTTGTTTGCAAATTAAAGAAAAGTTTGTATGGTCTCAAGCAAGCTCCACGGCAATGGTACAAAAAATTTGACTCTTTCACGATGAATAATGGTTTTTCTAAAACCACTTCGGACCATTGTGTGTTTGTAAAAAATTTCCCGGATGGTAAATTTATTATTCTTTTGTTTTATGTTGATGACATGTTAATTGTGGGTCAAGATTCTACCGTGATGAACAGGTTGAAATTGGAGTTGAGCAAGTCTTTTGCTATGAAAGATTTGGGACCGGCAAAGCAAATACTTGGTATGAAAATTGTTCGTGATCGCAAAGAGGGGCTGATTTGGTTGTCTCAAGAAAGCTACATTGAGAAAGTTCTTGAGAGGTTCAACATGAATAAAGCAAAGTCGGTTGGTTGTCCACTTGCAGGTCACTTCACGCTTAGTTCGAACCAATGTCCTACAAGTGAGAAAGATAAGGAAGAGATGCTGAAAGTTCCTTATACTTCAGCAATTGGTTTTTTGATGTACGCCATGGTTTGTACAAGGCCGGATATTGCTCACGCCGTTGGTGTGGTGAGTCGGTTTCTCTCTTATCCGGGTAAAGAATATTGGGCAGCGGTTAAATAGATTCTAAGGTATTTTCGAGGGATTTCGAAGGTGTGTTTATGTTTTGGGGATGGTAAGCCGATGCTTGATGGGTTCACAGATTCTGACATGGCCGGTGATATTGATTCTAGGAAATCTACTTCGGGGTATTTGATGACTTTTGCAGGGGGAGCTGTGGCATGGCAATCTAAATTACAAAAATGAGTTGCTCTCTCGACTACCGAAGCTGAATTTATTGCCATTACGGAAGCTTGCAAAGAAGAGTTATGGTTGAAGAAATTTTTGCAAGAGTTGGGTTTGAAGTAAGAAAAGTATGTGCTTTATTGTGATAGTCAAAGTGCTATTCACTTGAGTAAGAATTCTACTTTTCATTCGAGATCGAAACACATTGATGTGAGATACCATTAGATTCGTGATGTATTAGATTCGAAATTGTTACAACTCGAAAAGGTTCACACAGATAATAATATTTCAGATATGTTGACTAAGACTTTGTCGAGGGATAAACATTTAAAGTGTTGAACTTTGGCGGGTATGGTTGATGTCTCTACCTAAGTCGGTAGAGGGAGAATTGTTGGGTATACCTCCTTATTGGAGTGTGGGACCCAATTGATTTATTAAAAGAGTTTTAATTTGGTTTGGTTTAGGTATAATATATTTTTATATATTATATCTAATTTGTGGAGACTTAATCCAATTTGGAAACAACTAAGGTTTGATAATAAATCCTAGATTCACAATATTTTAGGGTTTGTTTTTGCTCATCCCGGGGTGAAGAGAACGGCTGATACACATACTCCACTTTGATGAAATCAATTATTTGGGTGTGTGAACAGTGGAATTAATTTGGGTGGTTCTTTGCTTCGTTTTCGGTGTTGATTTGGTTCGTTACTTTGGATTTTCTACAACTCTGGTTCTAAATATTTTTGTTCATCTATTTGGTGAGGTCTTTCCTCTTGTTTTTTTGTGATTATTTGGAATTCACCTAAGGTGGTTTTGTGAGACCATTAGTGTCTCGTTTGTAATCGTTTGGAAACTTATTTGGTTGATAGTGGAATGGGATTTCGATCCCGTGGACGTACCTCACATTGAGGGAACCACGTAAAAATTCTTGTGTTGCTTTTGATTTAATTTTTCTGCATTAGTTTTTATTCCCATTGATTGATTTACTTGTGGGGAATCACATATTTTCCCTAACACCCAAAAGTCTAATAACGTTATTCTTCTTCTCTGCTTTTCTTTTTCTCTGCCTTTCTTCTTCTCTTTGTGATTTCCAGCGATCGTTGACGGGTAACTATATCTTGCTTCTTCTCTTTCTCTTTCTCTTTCTGACATATAGTCACCGACGACCAACGACTACCATCGACTGGGATTCACCGGCAACTACCGACCGCCGACTCCTTACCTCACCGACAGTAAAGAAGATATGTTTCCGACGAAGAATATAAAGAAGATGAGTAGTTCTACTACTTCAGATCCAACTAGATCTAAACAAAAAATAGTTGCCGGAGTACAATCATCTCTCTATATTCGCCTCTCTCCTTCGATCTCTTATTTTTTTTACATTTTCTTTGCTATACACTTCTCTTTTTCTGTTCTAATGGAAAAAAATTTTAAGTTCTAAACAAATTGTTTTCGAGTTTTAGTTACAGGCGATGAAAATTATAAAATTTTGCAGTTTCAGACTACAGGCGATGAAAATTATAAAATTTTGCAGTTTCAAACTTTTTTGGTGCTGGAATGAATCATGGTTTAAAACTGTAAAATTTTGCAGTTTCAAAATTTTTTGTGCTGAAATGAATCATGGTATAAAACTGTAAAATTTTGCAGTTTAATAATATTATTTAGAACTGTAAAATTTTACAGTTTCATAACATGTTTTTTAATTGATTAATAAAGATAAATGCTTAATAGATTTTTTCTTTGAAACTATAACATTTTACAATTTCAAAACTTGTTTTTCAGTTTGATCAATATTTGAGATTATTTGTTTAAACCTTACAAAAATTGAAAAATAGCATATGTTTTTCCCATTATTGCTGTTTTTTGTTGTTCCATTTTTTTTTCATTTTTTTTTCTTTTAGTTTATCAATATCAAGCACATTTTGCTATGTTTTTTCGCTCTAATTTCTTCATTTATTCTTGTTTTTTCCCGGCAATATTTTGCATATTCCGGTGAGTCTCCAATGATGTTCTTAACGTTCAGTGAACGTTCTGAACATCTCGACGACTTCCATTAATGTTCATAATACTCCGGTGAACTTCCGGCAATACTCCAGCGACTTCCCGACGCTACTCCGGTGACTTCCTGGTGATGTTGAACATTCCGACGAATCTCCGGTGACCGTTTGACGGAAGTCCGACTGTAGTACGATGTAGTAGCGTCTGTAAATTTAAAAAAAAAAAAAGGATTTTTTTGTAACAATTAAAAATATATAGGACTAATTGGTGCAAGTGTTTTGTTTGGGGATTAGATAGGCCTTGAACTTTGTATATGGGACTTATTGGTAAGTTCCCCATGACAGAATTTGAGGGGCACGTAAAACTTGATATAGGATTCGTTTCAATAATTCCAACCGTTTATTTTGTAGGGTCCACAATATATATATTATTCATACAAAAATTTAGGAGGTTATTATTGACCAGTCGTACTTTTGGAACTTAAATACCATTAAGGTCTCGTTTGGGAACAGGCTAATTTAGTAACTTTTTGGCTATTTGGCTAAAATATGAGCTAAAAAAACTAGTATATGTTGGGTGACCTTTTGATTTTTTATGAAAAGATGTGCAAAAAGTAGAGAGAAAAGAGAATCTTTAACTTTTTGGTATGGGTTGTTCGCTTTTTGATTTTTTTAGTGACTTTTTGACTAAAAAAGCCACTTGTCAAACGAGGCCTAAGTCTGATTGACTAATTAAATATACTAATAAATCATCAATTACCTATATTGTCCTCATTAAATATTAATATATCATATCTTTTCATATTTCTTTTTCATCTCTCTATCTCTCTACCATGTTTCCAAAAACTTCATATGAGCATTGGCCGGCCACAGGCACCGTCGCTGTCTATCACCACCACCACCACTGTTGTGATCTACCGCCACCACTACCATTGTCATCCACCCCACCAACGTGGTTATTCGCTTGCCGCCATTGTTTATCAATTATCGCCACTGTCGATATATGCACCATTGATACCATCTCAGATCTATTTTGTCTTTTTGTGACTATTTTAGTCAAAAAGTCTCATTTTAGCTTATGCCAAACGAAGGCTAAGACTCTAAACATTTTATATTTCAAAAAAAATTAGGTTTTTTATTTTTTGTGTTTTTAGAAGAATTTTTTTTTATAAAGAATTTGTTTTAAGTGCATTTAATTTAAATGTACTTAAAAAGTATAATATTTATAAAAAAAATTAAAAATTTATCAAATATAAAAAATATAAAAACTAAATACATTTTTCGTATTCCTGTGTATTTATTGAATTTTTTAAATATTTATTTATAAATATTTTTACTTTTTAGATACATTTAAGTTATGTGCATGTAAAAAAATTTTAAAAATTATTTAAAACATTTAAAAAAATTCACTAAAAAAAATAATTTTTTAAAAAAAATCAATCAAAACCAAACAAGGTGATTATAATAATCATATTTATATATTGAATTAGGTTTTCTCATGTTGAGATCTCAACATGATAGAACTTTAAGGGCTTATAAGGCCCACCACGGGTTCTATTTCGATAATTCAAACCGTTCATGTTGTAAGACCCGCAATATATATTATCCATGAAAAAAAATTATTTTGATTCAATAATAATCTTTTTCCATTTTATTGCATTTTATTTCTAAAAAAATTGACAATAAATATACTTTTAAAATAGACTATCTATAATTTTAGAGATAAATACGATAAATAAAAATATTACGATTATCGAATCGCCTTATGGGCCAGTCTTATTAACTGGACTTATCCATCTGTATGTCTTGCTCATTGTTTCACCTATTAAATATCCCCAAAATATCCTTCATACACCTCATTCAATAACTCAATCATTAAATTACTGATATGACCCACCATCACATACTTCTAACCATTGGCGATCATTTCCAACTGCCGATGATAACCTCCAGCAACCTCCAATGATTACCTCCGGCAACCTCTTCCAATGCCAATTCCTGACGCCATGTTTTAGCAAAAATAACGTTCATGTCCACTATATTACTACTATCATTACCTTCTTAGATTTGATGGTGACAAAAAAATAGAAGAAGAAGAAGAAGAAGAAGAAGAAGAAGAAGAAAAAAGAGAGAGAGAGAGAGAGAGATAATGAAGATGAAGATGAAGATGAAGAGAAAAAGGAATGCCTTACCAAAAAATAGTTGTCCTTAGTGTCATAGATCAACATAATCATGGGTTTATCATTTGTTATCTGTCCGTTTTCCACTGATAAGTTTATCACTGATAGATTAACCCATCTAGCATATTCATCTCTACAATGACAAATCAGTGATAAATTCATCATTGTATAAATATGAAATTTCACCAACAGTATACAACATATTCAACAAACCAATTATGAATTTATTACTGATAAATTAACCATACTATATATTTACCTCTCTCCAGTAACAAAATAATAAATTTATCACTGTTTAAAAATCATCAGGAATAAGTTTTATGTCAAAACAAATAACATAACTTACAAACTCACAAAAATGACACGACTTTCAGAAAATAACAATGATAAACTAATCAACACAACAAGCAACATGAGTGTTGTTGATGACGATAGAGAAGGACGGTGATTGACGTGAGTGATGTTGCCAGCGACGGAAGAGAACAATAGTCGACGGTGATGACAACAAATGGGGAGAACAGTGGTGTGAAGCAAACGATAACGACGGTGAGGAAGGAAGACAGCGACAGAGTGTAGATCTGCCATCACCTTGTTTGGTTTTGATTGATTTTTTTTTAATTTTTATTTTTTTTAGTGAATTTTTAAAAATATTTTAAAAATATTTTTTTAATTTTTTACATGCACATAACTTAAATGTATCTAAAAGTAAAATATTTATAAATAAATATTTAAAAAATTCAATAATACACAGGAATACGAAAAATTTATTTAGTTTTTATATTTTTTATATTAGATAATTTTATTTTTTATATTTTTATTTTTTATTTTTATAAATATTATACTTTTTAAGTACATTTAAATTAAATGCACTTAAAACAAATTCTTAAAATATTTTTTTTTCTTCCTAAAAACACAAAAAATAAAAAACCTAATTTTTTTTTTAAAATAAAAAAATGTTTAGAGTATTAGCCTTCATTTGGTATAAGTTAAAATATGACTTTTTGACCAATAGTCATAAAAAGACAAAATAGACTTTTTAGTCGAATAAGATAAAATGTCACATTCAAACCACAATCATTTTATTTTTTCTCTCACAAAAATTAAAAAAATAAAAAAAATTATCCCAAATGAAATTTTTTAGTCTCAGACTAAAATAATTAAAAAATTAAAAAATGAGTAATGTTAGAGATTCCAAATATTCTATCAAAAATTTTACCAAATATCTCACATGGGTGTGAGACTCACACAATAAATCTCACACCCATGTGAGACATTTGATAAAACTTTTAATAAAATTTTCAAAACCTCTAATATTTTTGTTAAAAAATTAAAATGCAAATTCACATTCCAAACGAACCTTTAAGCACAATGCCCCAATACATTGAAACCCATGCACATTTGTTAAGTACAACTCCCAATTCCCAATGCATTGAAAGGTGGGCATTTCACGTTTAAAATGAATATGCTCATTATCATACATATAGAATCATTAAAATTGCAACACATTATTCAAATTTAAAATTTATGGTTACATTTGGTAGAGTTTTGTAAATATAATTTGAAAGTATGAGTTATATTTTGAGTTGGTGAGTTTTAGAATTATGATTTGAATGTAAAAAATTTGTTTGGTGAAGAGTTTTGATAAGTGTTTTGAATTGAGTAAAAATTTTTTGATGTGACATATGATGTTTGATACAAAAATTTACAACTTATAACTAAACATACAACTCAAAATTCTGTTACAACACATAAAAAAATTTGAAAATTCAGAAAATATTTTTTTTGAATATATAAAAATTAACATATGTAAATTGTAAAAAAAAAAAAAAAAATTGCATTGTTCCGGTCAACCGGTGGGACGACCGGTTAGGCGAAATTTGAAAAAAAAAATTCTGAAAATCGCGACTGAGACAGAGTATTTGGTGCAGAGTTTTGGAAACATCGTTTGAGAACTCTAACCAAACATCATACTTGAATTAAGGTGTGGAATCATGATTTGAAATCACAACCAAACAGATGTTGCGTTTGGTAGAGCTTTGTAACTATGATTTGAGAGTATGAGTTGTATTTTGAGTTTGTGATGTTTGGAATTATGATTTGAGTGTGGAAAATTTGTTTGGTGAAAGAGTTTTGAATTGAGTGGGGAATTGTTGATGTGACATTTGATATTTGATATAAAAATTTTTAACTCATAACCAAACATACAACTCAAAATTATTTTAAAGCACATAATTTTTTTTTAAAAATTCAGAAAATATTTTTTTCGAATATATAAAAATTAACATATCAATTGCAAAAAAAAAAAAAAATCATTGTTCCGGTCAACTGGGCGGACGACAGGTTAGGCCAAATTTAAAATTTTTTTTTTTGAAAATCGCGCTCTATTTGAAAGAGTTTTCTGCAGAGTTGTAGAAAATTAATTCCACAACTCTATTCAAACACAATATGCGAACTCAATGGTAGAAAATGAATTTGAGAATCGTTCCAAATAGAGCATGTTTTGAAACGAAAGGAATAATAAAAAAGTATTTATAATTTTTTAAATTATAAAAAATAATTTATAATTTAAATAAATTTTAAAAGATATATATATAATTCCTCTCAAAAAAATTTGAGAAGTCAAGAGTCAAAGAAGTTTGGCGCTGAGCAATTTTGGCAAATGACAGCACTCTCAACATTGACTAATCGTAAGGTTCGCTTTCAAAAAGCAACCACAAAAACAAAAACAAAAAATAAGGTAATATTAAGTAGAGTTTTAAAATTATGATAAGTATGAAAAATTTGTTTGGTTATAAATTTTGAATTAATTTTGAAATTTTTAATGTGACATATAATATTTGATTAAAAATTTTACAACTCATAACCAAACATATAATCTAAAATTCTATTCAAAACTCATAATTTTTTTTTAAAAATCTCTCAAATATTTTTTATTTAAAATATAAAAATGACAGGTGTCCTAAAAAAATAATATTTCGATCAACTGGCCGAAAATCCAGAAGACATCCAAACGGATGACCGGATAGATATACTTTCAAAAAAAATATATATATAATTAATTTTTAAAAATCCTAACCATAGACAACACTTAAATCAAGGTGTGAAATTACCTTTGAAAAACATAACCAAGCACAGCCAAAGGAAAACCGAAAAACAGGCTGAGAGTCCATGACTACAACATACAGGTGACCACACTGTACCATTTCCTAGGTAACCCCTCCTCGTGAACCCCGCAAAACCAGCCGAAAGTACATATTAGCGTCATGGCGTGTTTAAGACGTATATATATATAAAATAAGTACATTACCTTATCACCTCAATGAACCATTTTCAACCACTTATCACTTTATAAGTACTTACACTTATCAAAACCCTCGCCGCATAATATCTCATCTCGTATTTCATCTTCCGAGACGAGATAGTATTTTGTCTTCTTCAACCCCCTTCTGTGCTTCTTCTTCTTCGCTTCACATCTCTCTCTTCTCTTCGGTCCTTTAAATCCCTAGAGAGAGAAAGTTCGTGTAGAGAGAGAAAGACTGGTAAAAGCGGCGACATCTCGCAGTCTTCGTCTTCGTTCTCGTAAATAAAAAGCTTCGATCTGTTTCTTTGTCTCTCATTCAATCTAGGTACGAACTCTCTATCTCAATTTTCGTACTCATATACAAAAATGTTTATATATATACAGATATGGTTTTTGAGTAGTGAGAACTTTGTTGATTGATGTGTTGTTTGTAATTTAGGGATTGTTGTTGAAAGGGTTTTGATTTTGATTTTTTTGATTTTTATAAATTTTTGCAGTTTTGGTTGGGTTGAAGACAAGCATGTCGTCTCTGAGTAGAGAACTTGTATTTCTTATTCTTCAATTTCTGGAGGAAGAGAAATTTAAAGAGGCTGTTCACAAGTAAGGCTCAATTATGTACATTATTATTATTTTTTAATTATTTTTTTTGGGTATTATTTTGTTTGTGTATGTTTGCTAAGAAAATCAAGGAAATGGATTTTCCATTATTTTTTTAGCTTAGATGGTCATTCATTTATGGGAAGCCGAAACCTAGGAAGCTAAGATTTGTGGATTAGTTTGATTACAGCCCATTTTCAGAGATACCAAATGGGGGTTAGAATTGTATATGTGTTTAGAAGATTTATAGTTGTGTATTAATTTGTATATCTATTTATGTGTTGCAATTTGGTGTGATTGAGCCAAGATGTATATGTGTTTGGAAGATTTATAATTGTATAATATCTATATTCTATGTGTTGTGATTTGGTGTGATTAAGCTAAGATTGGTTATTTGTTTTAATTTTTGTTTGTATGTTGGAGATTGGAGCAAGAGTCCGGGTTTTTCTTTAACATGAGACATTTTGAGGATATGGTGACAAACGGGGATTGGGATGAGGTGGAGAAGTATTTGTCTGGATTCACAAAGGTTGATGATAATAGATACTCCATGAAGATCTTCTTTGAGATCCGAAAACAGAAGTACTTAGAAGCGCTAGACAAGTAAGTGCTAAACTGATCATATTGAAAGTATCTCTGTGGAGCATGCTTCATTAGCTTCTTTTTGTTTTTACTTCAGTTCTTTTGCATCTTATTTTGGCTTGAAACGTGTGTTAATTCTTTGCTATATTTCTCATTAATTGTAGGAAGGATCGTGCGAAAGCCGTGGATGTTCTGGTGAAGGATTTGAAAGTTTTTTCAACTTTTAATGAGGACCTCTTTAAGGAAATAACACAACTTTTGACCTTGGAGAACTTTAGGTATTAAAACAATAGTCTGCAAGAATTGTTTTTATTGCTGCCTTGTTCCTACATATCCAATTTGTCGAACATCTATCGTATTGTTCATGGTTTCTAAGATTAACTTACTGACCCGCAGAGATAATGAGCAGCTATCTAAATACGGAGATACTAAGTCTGCTAGGAGTATAATGCTAGCAGAACTTAAAAAGTTGATTGAAGCAAACCCCCTGTTTCGTGAGAAGCTAACTTTTCCTAACTTGAAGAACTCAAGATTGCGGACGCTAATTAACCAAAGGTAATTTGTTTGTGTTTTGCAGGCTTAAGTTTTTCTTCCAAGTTAAGATATTCATCTTTAGATGACACTCTGTTGTATTGTGTTGTTGTGTTGCACTGCAGCTTAAATTGGCAGCACCAGCTTTGCAAGAATCCAAAGCCTAATCCTGACATAAAAACCCTGTTTGTAGACCATTCTTGTGGACAATCGCAACCAAATGGTGCTCATGCCCCGTCGCCTGTAACTAACCCACTAATGGGTGCTGTTCCTAAAGCTGGAGGTTTTCCGCCACTGGGTGCTCATGGTGTAAGTGGAAGTAGAGGAGTTCACTCCCCGTTCATGTGATGCTTTAACTTTTATTTCTAGAAGTTTGACTTGGTGTTTTTTTTTTTTTTTTTTTTTTTTTTTTAAAGCCATTCCAGCCAGCACAAGCTGCTCTGCCAACATCTATTGCAGGATGGATGACTAATCCATCTCCGGTTCCTCACGCATCCGCTTCTGCTGGGCCCATTGGTTTCATTACAGCTAATAATGCTGGCACTTCAAGTATAATATAAATCCTTTCCTACTTACTACGTGAATGGTTATTTATCGCTACAATTTGGTGGCATACACTGAACAAATAAATAATGCATGAAGATTTTAGTGATAAGATGTCTTTAAGCTTGTGTCCACTGTCCATTAAACTAAAATGATATCTGAATGGCATTCATTATGAAGAATCTTCCATGATTCAACTCTCTCTCTCTCTCTCTCTCTCTCACATCCAATCAGCCCAAGCTCTCTCATTATTGAGTCTTTTTGCCTTCTGTGTATATGTTCACTTTGTAGCAGGTATTCTAAAGCGCCCCAGGACTCCTACAAATAATGCAGCTGTGGATTATCAGACAGCAGATTCTGAACATGTGTTGAAGAGATCAAGACCTTTTGGAATGCCAGACGAAGTACTGCATAACAATTCCTCGGTATTTTCTTGTGGACTGGATGGAAGTTTAATAGGAGTTTTATCACCCAAAGTTATATCTTTGCTTATTTATTTTAATTTATTATTTTTTTTGGGCATGATTAGGAGTTTTGTATTCATGTTTTGAAGCTCTTAGATGGTGTGATTCATTATTTTTCATAATTAATTTTGTGATTAATGGAATTTCTTGCCGTTGGGGCTCCTTTTTCAGAATTGGTAGTTGATTTTTGGGAAAATTACTTTACCCCTTCGGGTTTGGCCCATTTTGTGATTAATTTTGGATTGAAGTGCAAAGTGATGAAAACCATTAGAATTAACTGAGCTACAATAAGTTGACTGTTATGCCTGTCAAAATGGAGCCTAAAAATGATAATTTTGCCCTGAAAAGAGCTCTTCACACTAGTTAACGCGTTTAGGGTATTTGTCATTTCATTAAATCAGTTATGATGCAGATCACTCCAAACCACAGGGAGTTTGTGGTCAACTGTTGTGGGACTATGTATTTTTGGGCCAAATTCTAGTGGGTAAGAAAGTAATTTTCTCTTGTTTTTTTCTTTTGAAAAAGTGTGTATATGAGTGGAAGGCCTGACCTTATTGCAGCATCTATTAAATCCTCTTCCACCTTTTAACGTGGAGCAGTCACAAGTCATTAAGATGCCCCTTTGTCATCAAGTATGACACAACAAGAATACAATGATGTAGTTCACTTAGTTCAAATATGTAAGGTCCCATTGTACCATGGAATAATGGTTTTAGACTTTGTTTGGTCATTAGGAACTTGGAATCAATTATTAAATTGAGTTTCAGCATTAGGAAAGTGGAATCTATTTTCCAGCTGAAATTGAAGCAACTAGTGCTTAGGAAACAAGAGAGTACTTTAGTAAGAAAGAAAAATAAGTGTGAGAAATTGCCTGCTATAGGAAATTAGTTGAACAATTCCTGTCTAGATTAGCCTTTTCTTTCAAATGTGACTGACTGACAACATCAAATTTCAAGAGTGTCCAATTCTGGAGGCCTAGGAGGATAGACAACTACATGAGAAATTCGAAATGATTCGAGTTGCGACGATGAAAAAAAAAAATTGAATGCACTTAATTGAAGTGTAAAAATAGTAAAGGAGCAGGGAATGGGCATAAAGAACTTAGATTTGTTTTATTTTATCTGCTGTCGGGTTGTTTGCATTTTAAAGAGTTAGTTTTTTGGGCATAAAGAACTTAGATTTGTTTTATTTTATCTGCTGTCGGGTTGTCAGTTTGTTTGCATTTTAAAGAGTTAGTTTTTTATGAGGCTTATCTTATGCACACCAGAGCAGCCCTCTTTATGTCTCTGTGTGCATGTCCTCATGTTTTGTGTTTATTACCTTTTTCATTCTTCTTGTTTTATGTTTAGTTATTTACTTTTGAATCTGTACATGTTATCTATTTGAAGAGGGGTAAGATGAACTAAGGTTCATTTATAAGCCTAGCTTCCTTAGATCCTTTAGTTGAAAGTACGTTTTCATGTTGGGATGGGAGTTGAGTTAATTGTTCCTACATTTACATGATCTCGTTGACAGGTCAATAATCTGCCTGTAAATATTCTGCCTGTTGGATACCATGCTCAGAGCCATGGTCAGAGTTCATACTCTTCTGATGATTTGCCCAAGGCTGTTGTTATGACTTTAAATCAAGGTTCAGCTGTGAAGAGTATGGATTTCCATCCAGTTCAACAAATTCTACTACTTGGTTAGCTCCCACCGTGCCCCACTTTTCTGTATTGGTCAGCTTTGAGGAATCTGGATAATTGCTTGTTTATTTCTTTTGTTTTTGTTCGTATGTTGATAATTTGATTTATGATAACTAATTGTAGTCGGAATGAACACTGGAGAGATCATGGTGTGGGACCTCAGTAGTAGGGAGAGGCTTGCTGTTAGGAATTTCAAGGTTTGGGAACTCCAAGCATGCTCAATGCCTCTGCAGGTTAGGCTGCTTTAGTACTAAATAACTTTTGAGTGAAAAAAGTATGTATTTGATGCTTCCTTGAGTCATTGATACATTTTGTGATTGTGTATCAGGCATCTCTGGCCAATGATTATACTGCATCTATCAACCGTGTGATTTGGAGTCCTGACGGTACCTTATTTGGTATGTTGGCCTAACATGATTGCTCCGTTCTACTTAAAAATATTTTTCATCATATTTTGAGGATTTTTCTTCCTCTGAAATTGCTCTTCCGGTGCTAGAACTAGAGTAGGCTATGCTTCACATGATCTCAGCTATTGGGCAAAGAATATCTCCTACAAAAGAAAATTCTCATACATTGAACTGTCCATTATTATTATTATTTTTTTGTTGACACTAGACAATGTACTTCAATGAAGGATATTGAGAATGAAGTGGGGATTTTGTTAGTTCTAATATCACATTCTTACTTTAGGTGTTGCATACTCCAAGAACATTGTGCACATATATTCCTACCATGGTGGCAATGATGTACGAAACCATCTAGAGGTTTGTGCCACAATCAATCAACTGGGAGTCCATTGATTTACTTTTGCTTTGATTTTTTTTTTCCTGTCAATATTTCCGGTGTTCAGAGCTCACTTTAAATCTCTGCACAATATCGTTTTTTGTAAATACCTTTTTTTGGTTATCCAGATTGATGCTCATTCTGGTAGTGTTAACGATCTTGCATTCTCTTACCCAAACAAACAACTTTCTATTGTCACATGCGGGGAGGATCGGCTCATTAAGGTTTGGTTTCTATGTCATTGCTTTACAAGTAATGCAGAGGATTGGACATTAGTTGTAAAGGTTTAATTTTCTACAGGTGTGGGATGCAGTTACAGGGAATAAGCAGTATACTTTTGAGGGTCATGAAGCACCCGTCTATTCTGTATGTCCACATCGCAAGGAAAACATTCAGGTATTCTTTGTTCACTATATAATATATAAAAGAAAGCATTGAAACTAATGCTAAGCAGTGTGTAATATATGAAGAAATATGCGATGTAGGTGCCATATCATGCCATATATGTGACATGTGACATTTTACCACTTTCCTACATTGGCTCTTAAGTATTACATTTTTTCTACATTAACCCTCCAAGTAGGTTTACCCCCTATTTACACCAACAGAAAAATATATAGAAAAAAAATTCTCACTAGTCGCGATCCAGGCAACTATGCTTGACCATGTATGAATGGAAGGAAGAGAAAGAAAGAAAGAAAAGTGGAGGAGGAGATAGAAAATGGCTTTTGACTGTTTGTTATTGTGGGAACATGGTTTCACTTTAACGGTGCTAGTCTCATTGACAAAGGCACTTAACCACAGGATGTGGGATATAACTAGGGCTAGTCATGTCAGTAGGTATCAAGCTTTTACAGGAGCTTCAGCAGTTGGATTAGGGTGCTTTTGGTTGGTTGGCAGGGAAACCACCTATATATTAGTACCCTCAAAAATTAAAAAATTTAAGATTCAAAATGTAGTACTACGGGTTGGAATTTTTAGTAATACGTGGAATCTTATTACTTCACCATATTGGACCCTTAAATATCATTTTTTTTCTCACATTGACTATTAAAGTATCTTTTTTTTTCTATTTACACCAAAAAAAGGGAAACATTCCCATTAGTTGGGTGGTGGCCGGGTGGTTACACATGTTGGACAAATGGCATGATGTGGCACATATGTGAGATTTTGTCAAAAAAAACGGACAGACGATCGTTGGAGCAAATTGTGAAATTTTAGTTACTTAAAGGATCAAAGTGAGAAGAAAAATTTTGAGGGACAAAATTGAGAAAACACTTAAAGTCAAGGGGGGCAAGGTTTGATTTACTCGATTTCTTCTAACATGCATAGGTCCCTCCCTCCAGTTTCTACATAATCTTCTATTTCTGCCTAATAAGCATAGTTGTCAAATCGGGATTCGTATCGTGAATTGAAATAGTCTCGTACCAAATCACAAATCGAATTGTGAATCGAAAAGATTCGGTCACTTCTTCTAAATTATTTAAAAACATATATTTACACATTTAGATGTTAAATTTATCTTATGAATATAAAATATTTAGACTTAAATCAATAAAAATGTTATTTTGAATGATAATCACGTAGTTTAATAAGTAAGAAGTTAATAAAGGTTCCTATGTAAGATCACCATTTTATCTTTTTTTCTTTTTTAGATATTTTTTATCAACCATTCTTAATAAAAATAATAACTAAATAGGCAAACTATCAATTTCTAAAGTAACAATAATTAACAACGATATTAATATTTGAACAATAAGCATACATACTTTTCTAAGTAACAGTGAGCAAATAATAAGAAAGAATCATTTAGAATTTTTTTTTAAAGCCTAAAATATTTAAAAAAGGATAAGTGACCTCATACATGTAATATTTAATTTAATAAAATGGCAATAGATAATTCATAGTGTAATTTGTAATCTTAAATATCTTTAGAAGATATATTACGATTTTTTAAAGGAAAAAAAAAATGAGAAGAAAGGTGAAAAATATGTTGGGCCTGACTAAATCTGATTGGATCTTATTAAAAACTCCATGATCACTAAAATAACAAAAAATCATGTATATATGCTGATTATTTTGGTATTAAACGCTATTAAAAGTTGTATTATGTCATTTTTACTAAAAAGATGGAGGAAAAATAGAGTCGAAAATATGTCAGACATAATAATTTTAAAAATTGCATGAATCACAAAAAGTGAATCGAATCGTGAATCAATTGTGAATCGTGCGATTCACTAAAGATTCACTTCCAAAATAGATTCAACTATATATTCGTATCGATTTTGCAAATATTGCGAATCGAATCGCGATGCGTAAGATTCTGATAACAGAGCTAATAAGTTGTAAGCAGAAGTTGTACAAAAAACTAGTATAGACTTCCCCAAATAAAAAAAGAAGCAGCTTATATAAGTTGCACCAATCCGCCCCTATGTCAAACTACTCAAATCTGACCTATTTTTAGTGTATTTAACATGATTAAGTTTACATACAGCTATGCTTATTTAGAGTTTAGTCAAAGTAGCTGTGGTCATGATCAAAAGCTAATGGAGACATGTTTAGATAAATGGAAAAGCTATGATTTTTCTTTGTTTTAAGAATATCCATCAGAAGATTTTTTTTTTTAAAAAAAAAAATTCTTTTTGATCTAGGTCTAAACGTACCACATATGCCAAAGCCATTCTAGCTCTAGTCATTGACTTTTTTTTACTGTCCATATCCCATGTGGTGTGGTCATCTGTATGTTTGAAGGATCTGAAACTCTCGAGGGGTTTACTTGTCTTGGACATGAGTATTAAAGTCCAAGAGGTTTAACGTATCATGGGACTTGAAGTTGTAGGGTGTTTCTTGCACCGTAATTATCAAAATTCATCACTTTAAGACAGCCTTATTATGGTTGTTGGACTTTTTTTTTTATTTTTTTATTTTTAATTTTTAAAAACTTCTACCTTTTTTAATTCCAGTTTATTTTTTCGACGGCAACTGATGGGAAAATAAAGGCGTGGTTGTATGATGACATGGGTTCTAGAGTTGACTATGATGCTCCAGGTCATTCATCCATCACAATGTCATACAGTGCTGATGGAACCAGGTTCAAAAAATGATTCCTACGTTCTACTTTTTCCGTTACCTTTTTTGTATTTTTGGGGTTAGGGATGAGGGTTTGATATTTGCTAAATATGGCATTCTCAACTAAAGTATTGGTTTCATCAAATGGGCACCTGATAGGTTGTTCTCTTGTGGGACCAATAAAGAAGGAGATTCATTTCTTGTGGAATGGAATGAAAGTGAGGGAGCTGTCAAGCGTACTTATCATGGTCTTGGAAAGCGATCCGTGGGTGTTGTGCAATTTGATACCACAAAGAATAGAGTCTTGGCTGCTGGTGATGAGTTCATGGTCAAATTTTGGGAAATGGACAATGTTAACTTATTGACAACTATTGATGCTGAGGGTGGATTACCGGTAATTGTTAGATTCATGTCACTCAAGCTATGTTTGGATGGTTGGAATCAAATGGAGGGAATAGGAATCTCACTACCAGGAATCACATTGCTAGAAATAGAATTCCAGTATCAATGTTATTCATGTGTTTGGTTTAGATAGGAATTATCTATCTAAAATTGATAAAAATTCAAAATTGTGGGTCCAACTAACTTTTTCTCTTAAATAGTCAACGTTCCTCCAAGAATGTGAGATTATCATAGGGGACGACAGGGATCAAATTCCAGCTTAGTTTGGGAATGCGATTCCTGGTAGAAGAGGTAATCAGGAATCACATTCTTATTCTATTCCGTTCCAAACATTGGAATCATATTCTCATTCCACCTCAGGATTCCGCCATCCAAACATAGCCTCAATGTAGATCTGTCTGACATGATCAACTGTTCTTATTTTTTACTATTTGTCTAGGCTTCTCCCTGTATCCGATTCAACAAGGAAGGTATGTTTATGGCTGTTTCAACAAATGAGAATGGTATCAAAATCCTAGCAAATACAGATGGCATCAGGCTACTACGGACGGTTGAAAATCGGTCGTTTGATACTTCTAGAGTTGGCTCTGCTGCTGTTCCGAAGGTACATTGTTTGTAAACTTTTGCATTTTTTGTGCAAATATATTACTGATATCATATTTGAATAGGCTCCTACAATGGGAACATTTGGTGCTGCTAATGCACCTGTCGGATCGAGCATCGTAGATCGAGCTGCTCCAATGGCATCCATTGTTGCAATGGTGAGTGTTGTCTCAATTGTGAGGAACCCAGTTTTTGAACAGAGCACCTTTGTTCTTTTTATTTATGTATTTTTTAAATGTAATTATGCGGACTATTTCGTGTCATTGTGATAAGTCTGCATCATGTGCTTGCAACTAGCTTTACTAGCATGTTTGTTCATTCAATGATCAATTTTGACCTTTTGGTTATTGTAGAATGGTGACAATCGAAGTTTGGTAGACATAAAACCCAGAATTGCTGATGAGTCAGTAGACAAATCCAGGATCTGGAAACTGACAGAAATCAATGAACCATCACAATGCCGATCCCTAAGGCTCCCGGATAATATGACAGCAACAAAGGTAGGCCTATTAGAAATTATTGGATTGATTTTTCCTCTTTACAATCTTCTCTATAATTCAATGTGTGCTTTGGTTGTTTATGTTATTAGTGGAATGCTGTCTACTTTCTTCTCTCTCTCTTTTTTTTAAATAATTGGCTTGCTTCATCCTCTCTCTCTCTCTCTCTCTCTCTCTCACACACACACACACACACACACACACACACACACATTTGCCTAATTATGCTGTTGACTACATCCTTAAGTTTAGTTAATAATTTGCTTGCTTCATCCTCTCTCTCTCTCTCTCTCTCTCTCTCTCTCACACACACACACACACACTTGCCTAATTATGCTGTTGACTACATCCTTAAGTTTAGTTAATAAAGAAACTGCATAGATGCATTAATAGCAGCTATAATTTGTTTGTTTCATTTTATTTATTTTTTACTCCCTATGACCCATTTTTATGCGGCACAGCATACAAAAAGCATCTTTTCTTTGAATAATGGATTCACAAAAAGCCCTTTGTCTTTGTTTGAATAAATTTTTGGGAAATTGGGATTGTACTTAAAATATGAACTTAAAGAACGGTAATTTGGGGAAGAGCAGATTAAACTTTTATGAATTTTAAAACTTGGTTGGACACATAAAATGGGACTTCTAAAAAGGAAAGTAGGCACTCATAAAATGGGATGGGGGGAGTATTTTTTATTGCTTAACCATCAGTTATTTGATTAATTTGATTAGATTTCTTCCTGCATAAAAATTTCAAAATCGGACAATTTAATTAATTTAGACACATTCCACTCATGCATTTGTTTTCTGGGCTTAAATCAACATCACTGAAAAAGGCACTGGCACCAGAAAGTGCTTTTGACTGAATGATCTGTATGTAGACTAAGGCCTTGTTTGTCATAATTTTAAAAAGTCAAATAGTCACTATCCTATTTAAGTCACATCATCTTATTTAAGTCACATGATCTCTCTATCACATCACTTCAAACCCAACCCATACCCAACCCATATTTTATAAAAAGTTAAAAAGTGCACTTATTTAGATCATCCCAAACCACTCCTAAGAAAAGGATCTTCGAAGATTTTTACTTGCAACAGAAATCTTGGATGTTCTTGCAACACAACATGCAATAGTTTCTCTTTACTTTGTGTTGCTTGATACTTTCTCTAGAGTAGAGATTTGAAAATTCATTGAGCATTTTTTTTTTTTTTCTTTTTTGGGTTTTCCTTTTGAACTTAATTTGGTTCCTTGTGTTCTACATTCTTATGTTCTCTCCCCCGCCCCCCTTGTTTCAGGTTTCTAAGATGATCTATACAAATTCAGGACTTGCGATTTTGACACTGTCAGCCAATGCAGTGCACAAACTCTGGAAATGGCAGAGAAATGAACGGAATGTGTCTGGCAAGGTATATTTAGTCATCTGTGCAAGAAACTTGCATTGCAATTCTATGAAATTAATATTCATAAGCTTGTCACTTACACAAGTACACCCAATTTGCCTCTTTGTTGTAGGCAACTACTAGTGTTGCACCGCAGCTCTGGCAACCTTCAAGTGGAATATTGATGATGAATGATGTTAGCGATACAAATCCTGAAGATGCTGTTCCCTGCTTTGCACTATCGAAGAATGACTCTTATGTAATGTCAGCCTCAGGGGGGAAAATCTCGTTATTTAATATGATGACATTCAAGGTAAAATGGCTTTTACACCAACTCTTCTTTATCTTTTCTCAAATACTCTTTTTTTGTGAGCTGTCAAATATTTTCTATTTGGTTGATTAATTTATTCCTAACTGTTGAAAAGGCATGGTATTCGGAATCTATGATTATTGTAAGACTTTGTTTGGAACTTGGATTTGAAGAAAAGGAAAGGAAGGTGAGGGGGGAAACTGTCGTCCTTTATTTTTCCCCCCTCCTACTTAGGAAAAATGTTGGATTAAACTTTTTATGTACTGAGATAATAAGTCATTGAAAAGAAATAAATAATGGAAAAGAGGATAAGGAATGAAAATTTCTCCATTACTTTCGTTATATTGTCTTTTCTTCATTATTTTCCATGGTAATCAAACAAGAAATGATGACTTCCTTTGCTTATTCCGTTCGTTTTCCCTCATCAAATCCATGAACCAAACACATCCTAAGAAATTTTGCCTAACTCTTCGCAAAATTAGTTAATTTACTTGTCAAAAAGAAATTCATTTTTCAAAACATTTAATCTCTATTCTCTAGCCTAAATTTATTTGAAAAATAAATTGTATACCAGTCTTTAGAAGGACAAATATTTAAAAATAAAACATTGTGAGCCGAATGAAGAATAAATTGATCAAGTTGCTAATCATAAGTTGCTAACATTTGAAATTACTTTTAGTAGGCTTGATTAGGAATTTTCTACGTTTTTTCCTCCATTGTTTTCCCATTGTCTTTCATTCTTTCATTCTTGTTGCATTTATTGTTTGGCTTTCATGAATGCAGACAATGACGACGTTCATGCCTCCTCCACCTGCAGCAACATTTTTAGCATTCCATCCTCAGGACAATAATATCATTGCAATAGGGATGGAGGACTCTTCTATCCAAATATATAATGTCCGAGTTGATGAGGTTGTAATAATCTGTTTAAGTGAAGCTTTAAGTTTGTGAGTTAAATTCTTTATGTTTGAAATGTTACAAATCAATTGATAAGTTCAATCTTAATATCTTGATTTCAAGTGGCAATGCATTGTGGACCCATATTAAGTCTGTGAGTCAAAACTTGTTGATAATGGGCCCACCACGTTAACATTCTGTAATTTCTATTTATGCAGGTCAAAACTAAGCTCAAAGGCCATCAGAAAAGAATAACAGGCCTTGCCTTCTCTAATGTTCTCAATGTTCTGGTATCTTCAGGTGCTGATTCTCAGGTATGAAATTGGGGGCCATGTGTATGTTACTTTGTTCAGCTAATTTATGCCTGTAGCCAAAAACACAGAAAATACCAAGCCATAACCAAGAGTTTGAAAAATTCCACCTGATTAGAGATCACAAGGCATTGGAGGATGATTCCGTAAAATTACAGTAGTATAAATGTTACATACCTACGAGCAAAACAAAAATAAATGGGTAAATTACACTGACCTCTCCTGAGGGTTGGATAAAATATAGCAAGCACCATAGGTCTGAAGAAAGGAAACAAAAGTCTCACTTCAAGCAGGGTAGACCTCGGATGATTCAATTCGAGGAGAATTTCAACCTCATGTTCTTTTATTGATATACTTCTTTTACACAGAAAAATTTCCAACTAATTGAGCCCATTAGTAGGATAACTACCAGGGAAAACTACTCCATCCTACTGCCCCATGACTCTCATCACCAATCAATTTCCAAAATCCATTGTATTGAGTCGTTGGATGCTCTTCTTTCTTCCTTTTCTCCCAGTGATTCGGTTCTCCTATAAGAAATCAAATATTCATTGTTTTAACTTTTCTTCTATAAGCCATTGCTCTTCATTTCCGGAATTACTTTTAAAAATTGGCAAAATTTTGCATATTGGAGTTATACAGTCAGTGATGCTCATCTGTTTCTACAGTTGTGTGTTTGGAGCACAGATGGATGGGAGAAGCAAACAAATAAATACTTGCAGGTTCCAAGTGGGCGAACACCGAATCCTCTTGCAGATACTCGTGTACAGTTTCACCAAGATCAGATTCATTTATTGGCAGTCCATGAAACTCAGATAGCCATATATGAAGCACCTAAACTGGAATGCCTTAAGCAGGTGAAGCATATAATTTTTCTTCTATTAGATGTTCAAATTAAACATCTTGGACCAAAAAGTTCTTATTGTCAAAGGGTTTGTTTGTTGCAGCTTTTTACAAGCTGAAAGTTGTTCATTAGAAAACAGTAACTCTGCTTTCTAATAATCAACTTTTTTCAGTTCATTTATCTCTGCCTCATAAGCTGTGCAGAAGCTGAACCAAGAGTCTGGCACATATTTCCAAACTGAAAAAAGCTATAAACAGCCTCATAAGCTGCACCAACCATGGTCAAAATAATGCATCATTTTTTACTCATATTCTGAAGTTCCGAAACTAGGATTTCATTTTTAGGTATTTTGGTGAGCCATATACTGAGTGACTCATGATTTGTTTACATATTCTTCTCAGCATCGCCAACCTATGTACTGCATCTGTGGACATTATTTGGTAGTGTCAGATAATACTGCGGTTTTAACTCCTTCAAAGTTTTGAAACTTGGATTTTGTTTTTTGGTTATTTGGGGAGTCATGTTCTGAATAGCGCGATACATATTTCCCTAGATCTTCAGCTTATGTGCTGCATGTGTGGACATTATTTGGTATATTTTTTAACAAATATGGAATTTTGTGGATCAATTTATTTTGAAGCAAAATTGGGGGTGTCTGTTTGATACATGTGTTATTAGTTTAGGCGGGAATTTGTTTTATTCCTAGCTTCTGACATTTATGTTTTCAACTTGTGTTTCTCTAATAGTGGGTTCCTCGAGAAGCAAGTGGTCCAATCACACATGCTACATATTCCTGTGATAGCCAATCCATATATGTCAGTTTCGAAGATGGCAGTGTTGGTATTCTGACTGCTGCAACACTACGATTAAGATGTCGAATCAACCCTACTTCCTATCTACCTGCCAACCCGAGGTGAATACTTATCTAATCATAGTTGCTAGAATCGTGCAGTTCATGATTCGATTTGATTCATACGATTCAATACGAGTTTCAATCAAAACAATTTGAATCATACTGTTGAATCTTAAATCGAGTGACTTGTACAATTCAATTGCCATTCACTGTGATTTAGTTATGTTTGCATAATATATGGAATGATGTTATTTTCGCAAAATTAAATATTTTATCAAATGGATTCGCAATTCAATTCACTGTTTTGACAACAATGTATTTAATTACTTATGAGGCAATAATATAGGTCCTTTTCGTTTACCCACCTTTATCTAACAATTTAATGTTATTACAGCTCAAGAGCTTATCCTCTTGTCGTTGCGGCACATCCATCTGAACCTAATCAATTTGCAGTAGGACTTACCGATGGTGGAGTCTATATCGTCGAGCCACTAGAAGCAGAAGGTAAATGGGGCACCTCCCCTCCCCATGAAAATGGCGCCGGGCCTAGCACCACCTCCGGTGCAGCCAATTCAGATCAACCCCAAAGATAAAAAGTACCGATACATACACTCTATCCATCTCTTTGCACTCTCTGGTCCCACCATAAGTTTTGTTTTGAAGGGGAAGCTGGAAGATTCTTTTTGTTGGCAAGTGGCACTGAAAGATTTAGGTTTTATAGATGTAGGATAATCCGAAATCAGCCTAGTAGAACTAGTTTTCAAGGGCATCAGTGGCTTCAAATTCATTCAAATCCTAGAGATCATGCTGTTTGGAACTGTGATGTAAATTTGCAAGGCATTGGTGAAGCAGATCTGGAGTTCTCTTTTGATTTTAAAGGAACTTTGGAAGGAAATGATGGTTTTTAGTTCTTGCTCTTTGTTTGTCCTTCAGCCACTTAGAAAGGGTATTTTGTTAATTAAAATTTGTTCTTTTATAGTTTAATGTGTTTAGCAAGCTTTGCTGATTTGTTTCCCTCTTGGGTCTGTGTTAATATGATCTATTCAGTTTATTACTTGAATTTATGCTCTCTTTTTTGTTTTTGGTAATGGGGTTATTTGTTGCGAGTAGTCCCTAGGGTACATGCAGATCTCTTGTTTCTGCACATATTAATTATCAGGAATAGGCCTAGGGGGTGGCTCCCAGAGGGCCAAGCACTTGGTGAGATTTGAATTCGTCGCCTTGAAGCGCTTGTTAAGACACGATTGGTCACCCGGCTAACCCCTTGGAGTTGAATTTATGCTCTTTTTTGTTGATGTCTGGTGTACTTTCCCCTTGAAGCTGGTGCCTTAGTGCGTAAGGACTCCCACCATACCACTATTCTTCATATCTTTTCCCACTCTATTTTGTAGACTTATTCTAAGTTTACAATGATGATCCAACTGTTCATCTTGTAAGTCAAGCAATAAAGATGAGTCGTGCAAAAAAATTAATTTCATTGGATATCATCAAATATATAGACAATCACATTTTGTTTTAAAAATTGATGGCTACTTTCAATTTAAATTTAAATTGTTCATTTTAAAAAAATAAAATGCAATTAGTTCGTTTATTGATTGATATCTGATGAAATTAATTTTTTTACATGTAAGGTTTATTGGATTGATAGTTCAAGATCATTGTTGTTGGCTTAAAATGGAATCCACAAAGAGTAATGTTAGAGACTTTAAAAATTTTATCAATGTCTTCCAAGAGTGGAATTCATGTGAGATATTTAGTATAGTTTTTGATAAAATTTTAAGAATTAACATTTTTGATCCATAAAATGAAGTATGGAGGAATGTGAAAGATAATGAATGGTATGGAGATGAGTTATTCTTATAGTGGAAGCCATAGAAGTTGGGTTCATTGGAGTGACTTTTTATTCTTTCCCATATGATTCCTGATAAGGGTTCAAGATACGACTATTTTATTTTAAAATACAATTGTCTTGTTTTTTAGTTCACGTTTTGTAATTCATGATTACATATTTTGGAATAAAACTTTTAATACAGCAGAATGACTAAAATATTCTTGTTCTTTAGAGATATTATCACGCCTCATGTCAATAACAATTCTACCTAATCGGGAAGTTAGAGAGGTGACAAAACCCTAACAATTCCATGTCAAAAGCAATAAACTGAAAAATGACGGATTATGTTGTGAAAGAATTTTTGAGCCTATAAAAAGTAGAATTTGTGCTTTACCCCTTTTTTGAAAGTTAAAGCAAGAAACTTGACTTTGCCAAAGTCGTCATAAGAATAAGTTCAAAAATATATTCTCAAATATGGCGTTCAAAAGCAAGGAGAGAGCATCCATGACAATAATATCTCCCGTCGTCGTGTGATTTGGCACATCATTCCTATCATTCCTAGTTTGTTTGTCTTAGGAATAAAAGATCGATACTTTCACACGAAAACTATTTAGAACGGAAACAAAAAAAGGGATAATAACCTTTGAATCTCGACTCATCCTCCCAATATGGGTCCTTCACCCTCGCAATATGGGTCCATCTAACCATAATGGATCTCTCCTACCACTACCCACTAGCAGATTGATTTAGGGAAGGAAAAAAATGCCGATTAAAAAATTCCTCCCATCCAGATAAGATGCAACGTGAAACTTTTTGTTACATTTCAGCATATCATAGCATTCAGCAGATTGTTGTAGCAAATAAAATCCTGTCAGAAAATGAAGAAAAAAATTAAAAAAAGACAGACACCACCTATGAAAAGCAAGGGCAAACAGTTTCGCTCACAACTTTATTTAGCATTTCTGACCAGAACAAGCAACCGGGTTGCACCACACTCCTAGTATAATGAACCTCCTAAAAGGTAACACTGTAAAAAGGATCCAAACAATGTACAATCAATGAATGAGATTTCAGTAGAGATTATGATTAGCTAATTCCGTCTTCGACTTGATTTTGTCCGCCTTTTGGGGTTGGCTGCAGACGACACGTTAGATTGTACTGGTAAAAGTGTTCCTCCTCTGATCCCATCTGTATCTGTCATGGTAGCAAGTGTTTTCTGGGCTCCAATGTACATTTTCAAGTCTCTAATCTGTGATCACCATTCAAATTATAAATTTAGAAAAAAAAAAAAAAAAAACAAAACAAAACAAAAGAGTAACTTATCAACTGAAATAGTTTTAAAAAATAAATTACACGGCAGTCACTCATATACCTGGTCTTCTAGATCCAATATTGTTTCATCTCTTGACCTCACAGACGAAATTTCCCTATAAAATAAAATAATATAAATTATCTTAAGTTGGCATAGGTGGCATTTCATTGTCATCGTGTAGAAGTTACAGCAACTGGGATTTGACATACGCAAATTACTTTTTAGCCAATTTTTGGCTCGTACATGCAATTAAGGAGAAGAACAAAAGTCTTCTGGAAATGCATCGTTCAAGAGAGCATATTCTATTCAACAAAATATATTCCCGACAACTTGAATCACTAGCAAGTACTGTATTGTTGTTTATCATTCTTCTCCTGTCCAACGTTATCACATTCAAGACGAGGAAGCAATCAAACATATGTACAATGGAAAATAAGCTGGTGTACCTCTCCTCAATTTCCTTGACCACTTTCTGCAAGTTTTCTTGGTTTTTCATAAGATCTTGATTCGTCTGAGGACAAAAGCAACTTTATTAGGGAAAGAATCATCAATGATCATGCTCAATTTAACGAACCTTTATCGCAACTACAATTGTCAATCATCATACAGATAAGTGAAAAAAATAAATAAGCAATGGCAGTGTGATCAAGGTGTGGTGACCCTACTACAAAATCTGCATTTTTGGCGAAAATAAACACCAAAAAGATGCTTTTGAAATTTCAAAAACTATTTTTGCACCCAAAAAACACATGAAAATGAGGAGTGTTTTAGAAATTTTCATTATTTTTTAGTGTTTTTCAAAAAAGCAGATTTTGAAAATGAAACCAAACAGAGATGAATTTTTAGAAGCTTACATCTGCAACGACCTTCTTTTCCCCGACACATTTTTCCAGTTTTGATTGGATATCATGCATCCTTGAAGCCAAGGCTTTCTCCACTGCTCCAGATATTGAACTCTCCTTTTTACTTTTCGCCTCTATGAGTAGCACTTCAAAATGCTGAAGGAGAACGCTGGTAAAAATGTGATAAAAATAACACAGTAGGTCCTTATTTATTCTACTATTTAAAAAAATAAAAAATAAAAAAATAAAATTCGTTTCCTACCTAACTACATGACTCAATGATTCTAAGAACCCCTACAAACCTCAAATTTTTGTACGCATGGATGACTATCAATAAACAGAAACTACTCTTTAAGTATAAATGCAAGCCTATACGTACTTGTCTTTGAGTCTCCATCTGGGTTGCAAGAAGACGGTTATACTCGTCCATGATCTGATATCAAATACACAGATCAAATAAGCATTGCATACACACTGGAAAATGAATAATCATATAACTAACGAAGATTGTAGCTAATGTAGTGGTTAAAATTATGGGTAATCCCAGCACAAAGTCCCAGTAAAAATGTATTAGGATCACTTAAGAACATAGATTTAATTCAGTCTAGGAAGCACACATGGCAGGCCATGGACACACTTCCCAGGGTGCCACATCCATACGTCCATGTCTGATGTGTGTTGGACATTGACACTAGTTGCATGCACTGCAGGTATCAAAGACTAACTTGAACTTGTTTTGTATCTTTTTTAAAAGCTAGACACATGAGACGTGTGCCAATTGCCTAGACACATGGGATACACACTAGGGACTTGCACAAGTATGGGAAAAAAATGGCAGCCAAAAATTTAAATTAAAAAGGCACATATTTATATATTAATCCTCTTTTTTAGGCTTTTTAATATTTGAAAGCCTATATCCTTCAAATTTCCAATCTGTTTGTGAATGCATAGAGATTTTTAAAAGACATTATGGCTTTCTAGTCCCATCTTGTTTCTCCCAATATATGAACATAGAAAATGATTTATTTGTTATGTAAAAAATGACTATATTTTTTTAGGATAAATTACACTAACACCCCTGAAATTTCTGTTTAATACAGATCCCTCCCTCACATTTGAAAATTTTCATTTCCCTCCCTGAAGTTTGTAATCTCATTACAAATTGCCCCTTAAATAGCTGATGTCATGTCCTAAAATTTTCTAAATGACCATATTATCATTTTTCCTACCATTTCTTCTTCCTATCATCATGACTATATTCTACAACTTTCCATCATTAAATTCTATCTGAACATATTCTTATTGAGTGATGATATACAAACATAAATTTTATATAAAATTTTCAAACACAATGATATAACTTAATGGTGACATTTTACTTTAAAATAGAACACTCATAAACATGATTTATATTTACAACAATATTACTATCACAACATTTCTATGATATTTTTGTATAAATTTTTATATATGAATATAATTTTTCATTTTTATTTCTACTATTATATTTAGATTAGATCAATTTAATCTACATATATTTAAAAAGTATAAAATTTGTACAACAAATTTTAAAAAAAATCAATGAATACAACAAAATAAGATAATGTACTGAATTTTTGTATTTTTGTATTTGGTGAATTTAAAAAAAAATATATTATACTTCTTAAGTATATCTAGATTAGGCGTATCTAAAAAATAAAAAAATTTGCTTAAAATATTTAAAAAAAAAATCAGTAAAAATAAAAAAAAACACAAAAAATAAAAAATAAAACCTCAATTTTTTTGTGTGAGTTAAACCAAAGAAAATGATTGTTATTTCCCTAAAATGACATGAACAAAATATCTGCATTATTTTATTATTTTATATGTATAAAGGCTAATGCACAAATATGTCATTTCAATCTGACAGGGAGTAAGTGTAATTTTTCAAATGTGACGGGAGATTTGTATTAAACGGAAACCTCAGGACATGTCAGTGTAATTTATCCTTATTTTTATATATTTATAAAAAATATCTGTTCATCACTGTGTTTCACCCATGTCCATGTTCTTGTTGTGTCGTTCTTATTGTCCCGTATTTGTATTTGTATTTGTATCTCTATCTAGAATCCTTTATATTCATATTTCCAAGTAGATTCCAATATGAATATGTTTTTGAGATACATATCTGTCAATAAAAGAAGGTGAAGAAAAAAAATTACCGCTTCAACTTTGCTGTCAAAAAGTGCCCCACTAATTCCAGAATCCTCGCTGCATCCACAAGTGCCACATTCTTCATGATGTGACAAACATTGAGAATTCATCATCACTGACTTGGCATCAGCTTTTGATTGGTTCAACCGGTGAACATATATGTCACCAACATAATCCCAAACCTGCTGCGTTTCTAACTCAAGAGAATAGCAATGCTGTGTATCTTTCCAATGTCTAATAGCATGTCTTTCTTCGTACCTAGATATGACAAAAATGACTAATATAACCACAAATCCATAGTAAAGGAAATTAAGCCGATAAAAAATATAACATAAATTTGCTAAGGTACTTGAATAAAGTATCGCTTGGAACACAAATAAGTGAATAATGCTTTACCTTCCACAGCCAACAAAACCACATATCACACAAACCCACAGATTCTTCAATGTTCCACAAACAGCGCAGCTTGGTTTCTCATCCTGCTGCTGACAAAGTCGGCAGACCTGATAGCATACATAACATTATAAGATAAATCTTCTCACACATGGAAGTTGCAAGCTCCTCCTCTATTCCAAAACATTGAAACTTTCTAGTTTAGAAACTTTCTAGTTTCTATAACAAATGTAAGTGGTTGGCAATAAGGTGATATACATCATTTTGTATAAACATACAAGTCAATATGCTCCTGCTGCTAAATTAATTCACTAAAAAATAAGGCAAAATCTTGTTTACCTCTTGTGGTTTACCCATCTAGCACTTTATGTCACTATGGCTCAATTCAAACATAATCACTTCACCATCTAAGTAGATTCATGGTTATGTTTCATGTCATACGTCATTGATTTTTCGATAAAATAATAAAAAGCAAATAATATATTGAAATTTTCATCTCTTTATTACCACTTATATAGGGATGCATTTGGGATGTGTATCAATTGCCATCGTTAGGGTTGTAAAGCGAAACTACTTACTTCAGCTCAATTCATATTCTGCTTGTTAAAATTTCATCAAGGATTGGCTTATTATATAAACAAATCAAGTTTGAATACATTTTAAAACTCATTACATTTTCAAGCCAAACAATTTACTATAAACTTTGACTCAATTATGTGGATTATAAAAAATCAAATTGTTAAAGTTTGGCTCAATTAAATCTCATTTTAGATTGGCTCAAAAAATAAATAATGTAATCTTAAATACATTTTAAAATTCGTTAAATTTTTAAACCAAACTTAAATAACATACTATTACTCGACTCCATTCAGCTCACTTACAATCATGGTCATGGTAGACTCCCAACTGGGGAAAGTCATGTATGAATTTCCAATTTGCATATAACACAAAACATTTCTTCTTGACACATGCAAAAATTCTGATGTCTATAACAAATAATAGCCATTCATTTACAAAGCATTTGCATTGTGTTAGACATTAATGTAAAATGGAAAAGTGTATGTTCCAGTATTAACGTGGATACAAGGTTTCATAAACATCAACCAATAGATATTTCTGACAAAATACATGGACATGACTGTGTCCACATGTCCCCAACATATGGAATGCCACCTAGATGGTGTTGTACACAGGTCTTGATATAGAACTATCTACTAGTATTCATTATCCTTGGCACTCGGTAGATAATCAACCAAATCAACAAAAAATTGATTACAGCTACTAGGGGGCATGCACATGAACTTTTGATAGAGAAGTAAATTAAATTGAGATGATAGCACCATATAAAAAAGTCCTTTCTTTAAGGAACAACATTACCAAGTTTCGTTAAATTCTTTCTAATATGGATAACACAAAGGATCAATAACAATCTGGAAACATTATTGAATTCAATTCACACAACGATAAGAGGAGAGAGACAGAGAAAATAAGTTATTTATCTATCTTATATTTCAAGTTGGATAACAGTCAAGAAGGAAATTCAATTAGTTTTCATATGCTAATAGGAAGTTGGTTATTAATATTCAAAAACAAACAGTTAGAGGTGGTTATAGTTCATGTCCTTCAAGACATAATAACATTTATGCTTCAAGAACGTACACCTCATCACAAGTGGAGTTTTGAAGATACATCAACTGAGGACATAAGGAATCCAGACTAAAACACCAAAAATCTAGCTAATAACTAGTAGAAAAGATCTGTGTGCTTCATTTCACCAAAATGTAGCAAAAATCCACTAAAATTGTTATCTACAGCATGAAAAAGTCGGAGAAAAGCAAGGATGAAGAAACTCACCTGGCAAGACAAATAGGTCCATTTCGAAACGCAAGGACATTGAAATGAATGATCACATAGTGTAGTCTGTATTCCACTTGTGTCTTGGTCCAATCTCTCTACCAATTTAGACACAGAATTATGTTCAAAAAAAAAAAATTAGACACAAAATTGAAATAAATCACCATAAAACTACAACTCACAAGTTTTTTAACCCCCAAAATCAAAGTCAACCCCAAATGCACCATCAAGAACGCACAAATCACTACTAAACAAACTAGCAATTATAAATTTATATATACTAACCAAGACAAACCGGACAAGTAGGCAATTCAACAAATCCGGGCAGAGGTGAACAGGCTTCTTCTGCCAACTCATAGCTCTCCGCCGATTGAGCAAAATATATATGACAGACCTCAGCCTAACAAATCAACCAAAAAAATCTCAAATTAAAAATACTAGTAAACGATAGCATTAAACCTTTTAAATCTAACTAATATATATACTACTATATAATGCACACAACTCATAAGGGTTTGAAGGTTTGTAACTTATTTTTCCCCCAAAAAAATGCTCAATATTGTTAACTGCTTCAAAAAATAACTGCTACCATTTATCAAATTCAACCCACATTCTTCATTCATCAAAAAATTAGAATGTCAAATTGCAGTGAAATTACAAGCGCATACTAATATATAAAGGACACTACTCATAAGGATTTAAATTAAAAAAATACTCATATTATTAACTTCTTCAAAAAAAAAAAAAAAAAAAAAAATTAATTAACAGCTAGCCATTCTCAAATTCAACGCATCTTCTCCATTCACCAAATCATCAAAAAATGCAGATGTAAAATTGCAGTAAAATTACAATCGCATAGTTTGCACCCATTGTTAGTGTGTGTATATATATATATATATAGAGAGAGAGAGAGATGATTAGGGACCTCCGATGATCTGAACCGCTTTCCATTGAAGTTACAGTAAAATCCATCAGCAGTCAACTGATTGGCAAGCGTGATCAACACACTGTACCGATCCTCCATTCCATCATTCCTACAATACACTCAAAACAAAAACAAAAAAACCCTAGGGTTTCAAATTCTCGAGTAACAATCTCAATAATAATAAAAAAATAAAAATTGAAGAGCTTGGGGGTGGTTACCGGAGGAAGCAGAGTTCGGAGAAGTGGTCGAGGTGGGATCCACAGAAGAGAAGGAAGTCGTCGGGAGAGAGGTAGTTGGGGACAGCGACGACGAAGAGTTTGGTGGATCGAGCGCTAGGGCTCGTGAGAGAGGTGGTGGAGGAGGGGGATTGGCTGCGGAAGAGGTGGACTACGCCATTGAGTTCGGTTATGGAGAGGTGGTTGCTAGGCTTTGCGTCGGAGCTGCTGGTGGTGGCGGTGGAGGAGAAGGGACGGCGCGTGTCGATGGAGTGGATTTGGAGGATGAACATTTTTGTTTTTTTAATTTTGTTCTTTTTGTTTTTGGAGATCGGTGAACGTGTTGTTGTCGATCTGTTGGGCTTTAAGAAAGGAGAGATTGGCGGTTGGAGAAGCATCCAACATTTTTGGTTTTAGAAAACAATTTGGGCATCACTACTCAACAAGTTAATTGATAATAACAAGAAAAATGTTACAAAAAATAAAATTATAAAAATTATAATTTAATTTTAATCCTTAAATTATTTAGTATTTTTCTTATAACAAATACTAACACGTGTCCCTTATCTATGGGTAAAAAAATGGCCTAGCAGGCGAGCCGGCCGTTGATCTTAGCGGATTTCAACTAAAAATTAAGTCAAATTGGGCCGACTCACTTGTGTAAAATCTCGATTCATGCCCAAGCTCAAGTCCAAATCTAAGAGTACTCAGGTCTTAGGCAGCCCTAACCATTTGTTTATTTTTTTTTCACTAAAATAGTTTGAAAATTACATTAGGCCTCGGGATGGGACAAACCTAAATAGTCGTTGAGTGGGCCGAGTTTCAAGCTGGGTCGAGCCCCAAAACACATTGCCCATGGGCACGGACTGGGTTCAATCTTGGGCCTACCTAGGGTGGGTTGGATTGCACTGGGCCGTGGGCAGGCTTCGGGTGAACTAATTTTACACCCCTAGTCCTATGCATTATTTAATGTTAGGAAGTACGTAAAAAAGTATCTTAAAAATATGAAAAAAATATTTAAAAGTATATTGATTTCAATAAAAATATATTCAACTTAGCAAAAAATGTCTTGTGTTTTTCAATTGTTTTGTCTTTTTCTTTGTGCTCTCAGGGCATTGTTAGTAAGACCATTTTCTTATTTTTTTTTATTAAATTATATTAATTTTATCTATTTATTTTTAAAATTATGGAGAAATTACAACAAAAAGATCAGGTTTCATATTTGTAACAAAATAAATTTTAAATTTTATTAATTTAAATCATAATATTTTGATTTGTTTTCAATCTAAATTATTTACCTATTTTTGTTAAGTAAAATCAATGAAAAAAATAGTATTTTAGCATTAAATTCAATGAAAAATAATATTTTAGACATTTCATATATAACAATATTGAGTTTAATAGTTAAAATATGTTTTTTCTGTTGATTTTACTTAACAAAAATAAACAGGTGGTTTAAATTGAAAATAAATCAAAATATTAAAATTTAAATTGATAACATTAAAAAACCATAATTTATTTTATTTCAAAGTCAAACTCTGGATTTTTTCATAATTTCCTCTAAAGTTTTTAATTATTTTTTGTGTAGTCCAATTGAAGACAATTATACAAATCAATAATTGTTGAAACTTAATTTCATGAAAAAAATCACTCACCTAAATGCATTTTAAAAAAAAAATCACAAATATATATATTTTTTTACTATTTTGAACCAACTCCACCCTATGACCAAATTAACAAGTGTTTTTGTCCAAGTTATAAAATTTTCTGTTTTTTGCCCATTAAATTAGGCTTCTGATTTATACAATCATCTTTAATCATACCACGTCGAGAGAAATCATAAATTTTAGAAAAATTAGTTTAGGGTTTAATTATAAAAAAAAATTAAATTAACAAGTGTTTTTGTCCAAATTGTAAATTTTTCTGTTTTTGGCCCATTAAATTAGGCTTCCGATTTATACAATCATCTTTAATCATACCGCGTCAAGAGAAATCATAAATTTTAGAAAAATTAATAGTTTAGGGTTTAATTATTAAAAAAATATATATATGATAGTTTAGGAAGATAAATGTGATATTAATATTTGGCTAGTAATTGTGGAAAAAAAATTAACACGATCCATCTTGTTTGGGAAATACTAAAAAAAACTTACATTTTTCTAAATTTTTATTTTTAGTTGAATTGTGCTAAGATTTTATTAATTTTTTTAAAGTATTTTTTGTTTAGAAAGATATAAAATTTTAATAAAATGTTGTTTTTTTTAAGTTCACTAAAAAATTTAATATCAAACTCCACGTAAACTTTTTCAATAACAAAAAATAATTTTTTAACATTTACCGATTGTAACAACTTTATTCTAAAACTATGATAAAAGAAAAAACTCCTAAAAAACATTTGCCAACTCTAAGTAATTTGGAGCACCACGTATGAATGCTACATAAATATGTATAAAAAGAATTATAATTGATAATACAGCGTGTTCCAGATGGAACGGGTCGGATTGATACACGCTTTCCAAACCAGTGCCCGAGGTACCAAGCCCACAGAGGAACCTGCACAAGAGTTCAACGGGGAACGGGGAGTCCCCCAGCGAACCCTCCGACGAGCAAGTTAAAAAGAGAGATAGAATGTAGAGATAAATTAGAGATAGAGAGCTTAACCTTCTTCTTATCTTCGATGTCTGTTTATATCTTCTGGTAATCATTTTGTTGTCCCTTTCGACCTGTCATCTTGGTCGAAAGTCTATACTCTAACTTGCCTTGTTCTGTTCTGTCTCAACGGGAAGGGGTTATCGCAATAAATGTTATAAGGGGCTTCATTAATGGCTGATGTGCAGTGCAATAATTTTGCAGGATCTTTGTCTGCTTATATGGCTTGTCCTTCTCTTGCCACGTGTTTAGATGTCATTGGTTTTTAATACCATGTTGAGTTCCAGTAACGTTGGACTTTAGTAGTTGAATTATGCATTGGGCCCTAAATGGTGGGTTATGACCTTTAGGCCTCGTTTGTTTGGGGTTATAGGAAGGGGATCGGGACTACTAATAACTTGGTATTACTAATACCTTATTTGTTTTGAGAGATGGCCTTAGGACTACTAATACCTTGGGGTCATGTTTGATTCATGAGATTAATAGTGAAGTATTAATAATCCTATTAAATTAGTGTAGTATTCATTATCCAATTGGATTAATATCCATTGGATTAATAATCCCACCCCTACCCCATTACTAATAATCTTACAAATTTGTTGGATTAATTATCCATCGGATTAAAAATCCTAAACCAAAATATTAAAACAAGCATAGGATAATTGGGCCCACAGATTAATAATCCTAATCTCATGCTCTAATCCACCCAATCAAACATGCCCTGGTATTACTAATACCCTTGGAAAGGGGATTCATAGTGAGGAGGTAGAGATGGTATTAGAAAAATAGTGAAGGGATTAGAAATTTTTATATTTTTTTTATTTGTTTTATTATTTTATATAAAAGTAATTTAACAATTTCTCACTATCAATCCCCTCACTATCAATCTCTTCCATTCTATCTTTGAAAACAAATGGAGCCTTATTGGCTTACCCATGTCAATAATTAATTTGAAAATTATTACTTTATTGATCAAGGACTTTGCTTCATACCCCCACTGAGGGTCGACCCCAGTGAGGTGGCGGCCCCCGATTCGCTGAAAACACACAAAAAAAAAAAAAAAAAAAAAAAAAATTTTGTTTGGCCATTTGGGACTTGACACGCACGATCCCCAACACCCCCAGCTGGGAGTCGGAGGCATTTCCCATTGATCAATGAACTAATAATGATTAATATAATTTTAGATTGTACAATGGAATATATTATTATATTATTCAAATGACCAATGATCTTATGACATGTATTCTTATTTTTTATGAAGTCTAATAATTGAGAAAGTTACATTCAAACTTTCCATCATACAGACCGTATAATGGTTTGCAATAATATTTATAATAATGATGTTATAATGACTAACTTTGGATAGTAAATTTTGAATATTACAAAACTTTGTTACCACCAACACATTATTTAATTACCTCATCTTCATATTTTATGCTAATTCACTAATAATTCATTAGATGATATCTAAAATTCAATGTCCAACTTTGATCTCCATAAGCATTACTCATCATAAATGTGATCTATTCATAGGCTACAGGGATGTTCAAATAAATCAAAATAGCTTAATCAAGATTTCATTAAAAGGAAAGAAAAGAAAAGGGAATAATTTGGAATAATTACACTCAAAAAGGTTGATTGTCATTGCATTTATACCTTTGACATTTCAAAAAACTGTATCCCCTCTTTCAAGTTTATAATTGTTTACAAATAGCTACATCCATTAGTCAATAGTTGAATTGTATTGATGTCAACAATTAAAATTTTGAAATGACAATTTTAACCTCACTTTCTATCTTCATATACTTTTATTTATTTTCTTCTTATATATAACATGCCAACCGCTACCCCCGTTCTCATTCTCTCTAGTTATCTTACTAGCACAACCACCACTCACTACTACCTTTTCTATCCTCTCTTCTATCTACCACAATCACCACTGCATATCACTATGCTCTTCATCCTTCATCCATATCTCTAACATCGACATCGCAACACTTCCAGCATTGCCCAATATCAATGGACTAACCCTTTTCAACTTTTATAGTGGCCAACTCTCTCGCTTCACTCTTCTTACCGCCATATGCTCTCAAAAATCATGACTCTGCTCCGTTGTGTATAACCAGCACATTCTATACCATGGACTCCACCTCCATCTAATTTCACGACCATTATTATCACACTTTTCCATGCAACCAATCATTCATTATCTTAGTTCACTCAGTCATTTTTACTATACACAGATCTATTACCACAACCATTATAAAAATATAACAAATCCACCAAACTTTCCTTCAAATTATACTCACAAAAATCAAAATCATACTATACAAACCAAACATAAAATCAACTCAAATTTGCCAAAATAGAAAGAATGAAATAAAGAAATAAAGAGAACGAGGGTGTCGGTAATGGTAAATGGATTAAAGAGACGGTGTTGGTAATAAATATGGCATCAGGCATGACTTGGATCTTGTTTGGTGTGTGACACTTTTAGTTTAAAAGTCTAAAAGTTATTAAAAAAATCAAAAAACTTATAACCTATATCAAAAGGTTAAAGATTCTATTTTCTCTTTACTTTTTGCATATTTTTTCGTAAAAAACTAAAAAATCATTCCAAACATATTAGTTTTTTATTATCATATTTTAGTAAGAAAGTCAAAAAAATTACTAAAATAACATGTTTCCAAACGAGACCTTAGAGAGAAACTAGGGTCATTGATAATGGTCTAATCCATTGTCGATATAGCATACAATGATGATTCGATTAGTAAAAAGATAAGCATTGGTAAGAAGAAAAATGAAAAAAATAAAAAAAATAAAAAGAGAAGAGAAGAGAAGAGAGTAAAATAAAAATAAAAAATGAATGATATGAGTAGTGAAGATGTGGTGTGAAGCGTGAAGGTGATAATTTTACTTTTTATATTGATCATGTTAAAGAAAAAAAAAATATAATCTAAAAGAAAAAAATGCATGAAATAGGATTCGAGGATCATAAATCTAAGTTTAAAACTTCTAAGGGTAAGAACTACAAGTTTTAATCTTTTGAAGACATAAGGACAATTGTTGGCTATATATTTTGTACAAGCCAATCATAATTCGACGCGTGGCAAAATAAGGATAATATAGGAAGATTATTCAAGTCTTCGATCCTGATCGTACACGTGGCAGTTAGTATTGGTTATTACGAGATCCGAGTAGCAGTGAATCAACAAAGAGATGCAAAGGGATGTGGCTTCAACGGTTACTCACATTTCAAATTCAAATTCAAATTTAGGAGGGAAGCCTAACTGCAAGTAAAGGCGTAATGGAACTAATCTTAAGGCAACATGATCAGCGACCATGGAGGAGCAGTTCGACGGTTAGAAGTGCAGTTCGATGGTCATCCTTGAGCAGTATAAATAGCAAAGAAGGCCCTAGAAAAAACCCCGGACTCAAATCCAAAAAACCAGTCCTTTATACTTATTTAACTTTCCAGTTTTACAATTCCAGTTTTACATTTCCTGTACTTTAAATTCCTGCACTGCACTTCGTTCATAGGAGTAGTTTCAAATAGATTATTGCTGTAAACCTCTACGAGGCTGAGTTTGGATCATTGTAAGTTTTTCATTTTTATGAGATACTTCGATTGTTCTTCATTTAATTGTTATATTGCTTAAATTCTCCTAAATCAAGCCACCAGTAAAAGTCCTCTTCATTGAGGCTGAAAGAACTAAAACGCAATCGTCTAATAATTAGTTGGCAATTAATTCTCTGTAAGGACTGATTGATCCTTGCTGGCACGCTCACAATTACAATAATAACCTTCGAAAGCCAAAAAAGCCAACATATATTTTTGGCACGCCCAGTGGGACCGTTTGAAATGGCTAGACGTAGAAGACAAGGAGAAAATGAACGCTTGGAAGGCGTCGTGGAAGGAGAGGTAGAGATACCTAATCCGGAGGATAATGTGATAACACATCCTGTGGAAACTCCCGTTTTATCAGAACCTATGGTCGAACAGACCAGTGCTTCAGAACAAGTATCACATGTTCGTAATATTGGACGAGACCAAGGAATTGAACCATCCATTGTTCCATCTACTCAGCCAATAAATCCATGGGGTGGCTTAGTAGATGCTATGGGACAGCAATTAATGAACACAATGGAAAGGTGGGCAACGTCCTTTTTGGATCGAATGAATAACCACCAACCAACAAACGTAAGACACATAGAAGAAGTTTCGAATGTCTCTCAGCAAAGATTGGCTAGAGATAAACAGCCTATGCAAGTTAATGGACATTCTAATGGCCAAACTAGTAATCAGAACTATGAAAGACCATCACCTCAGTCTTGGTACGAACCTATTCCGAGGCCTATAACAGGTCAAAATGCCCCAGTATTTAACAGTGAAGCCATGCAATTTGGTGGATCTGGCCCAGTACAAGAAAATGGCATAAGAATGGTTCCAAATCCTATGTTCGAAGCCATACCTGGCACGAGGGGGTTCACTAATCCCTTACTCGAATTTACACTCGGGGGGTTGGAAGGTTTTCCTACAAATGGGAGGAACACAATACCAGTTCCAGCACCTTTCACTGGTCCTTTCGTAGGACATGCTCAAAGGGGTTACCCACATCACCAACAGTAACCTGCACCACAGGGACAACTAGTCCCAAATATACCACCTTATGGACCAAGAGGACCACAGGCGCAAGTTTGCCCACCAAATCCCATGTTTGCCCCTCCAACAGTGGTTCAGCAGGCACAAAATATGGTTCCTAGGGACCAAATTGCAGATATTGTTAGAGAGATGTATGGACTGATGGCTCGGGGGGTCCAGACTCCTGTGTACAGGAAACCATATCCAGAATGGGTAGACAGGGTACATGAATACCCAAGAGGTTTCAGGATACCAGATTTTACCCTTTTTTATGGGAATGGAAACTAATCAACAGTAGAGCATATTGCTAGGTTTGCTGCTCAATGCGGCGAATTCACCAATAATGACTGTATGAAGTTAAGGTTATTCCCAAATTTCCTAACTGGGGGAGCATTTGTATGGTATATTAACCTTACACCTGGCTCTATCCAGACTTAGCAACAGATGGAAGAGGCATTTTATGCCCAATTCTTCCAATCAGAGCCAGAGGTTTCCATGGTAGACTTGGCAAGATTGAGTCAAAGGCCTGATGAGAAGGCTACTCAGTTTATTGCCAGGTTTAAAAGGGCTCGAAATAAATACAGAGTCATTTTACCAGAGCCAGAATTCTTGAGATTGGCTCAAAATGGTTTAGAGTTTAGGCTTCGAAAGAAGTTTGACTCGATTGAGTTCAGGGATTTAGTGGAACTCACTTATAAGGTGTCTAGGTACGAAGCATTACTAGAAGAGGAACAAGACCGAAATAATGCATCGTATAAGACATATTATAGAGATCCTAATTATGAAATCGATGTAGCAGAAATTGTGGGGAAAGAACCTGTGATCTGTGAAGTATTAATTCATAAGGATATAATAATTGACCAGCATTTCAAAAAGAAAGACCTTCACAGGAAATACTCTTTCGATTTAACTAAGGTAGATGACATTTTTTATCATTTGCTTGCGACCAACTTCCTTAAGTTACCGAAAGGAGTCAAAATTCCATCTCCTGATGAACTTAAAGGAAAAGTATATTGTAAATGGCATAATTCTTGGTCTCACTCGACTAAGAACTGTATTGTTTTTCGGGACAGGATCCAAGAACAAATTCGGAAAGCAAGTTTGAAATTCTCAGCCAAAACAGAAAAATCTATGGGGATTGTGTAACAGCCCTCGTACTGATTACCGATAAACTACTGAATTAGCTACTGATTACTGCCAAACTGAACTGATAATGACTGATAATTGAATTAACTGAAGTACTGAATGGACTGATTGAAATCGAAACTGAAATTGAATAAGTTTATAAATTGAATTGCACACTGCATCTATTTGATTGATTGATTATCTGTTTGAATTCATGTGTTAAACCTGCTAATTGAAGGCCTTATCGGCGGCCGAATTAGGAACCGTTTAGTGTTTCATGATCAGTAGAATATTTGTGATTTAATGGTGTATTTATCTGAAAATTTATTAGGAATGATTAAATTAGATTAAATATTGATTAATTGAAGAGTTGGCCTTATTTACCAAACTAGCCCTTAGTGGACCTTTGTTTATTATTGTAATTGAGCCTTACACTTAGAGACAACATTTCCCTCAGCCATGTTTTGAGTGTATAGCCGACCAAAGGAGAGAGTTAGAGTGAGAGAGTGATTTCATCTTGTGTATTGACTTACTCTTGAAGAATTGCTTGAGAATTGAAGTGTAGATTGTCAAATTGGACTCTCAAACTTTGAATACAAGACTAGGGTATGTATTTCAACCCCTCATTGTTGTCCTTAAGGTTGTTTCTTGCTAGATTCTTGGCAAATTATAGAGTTAAGTCTTGTTTAGTCCATACATGTAAGATTATAGCTTAATTCATGCATGCATGGTTGAAATGTTGGATTTTGAGTTGAATCCATGGTAAATTGTACATGCATGTTATTATTTGGGCTTAAGTCCATGTTTTCAATTTGTTTTGAAAGAAATGAGTTCATTTGAACAAGAATTGGAGCTTTGAAATAGTTTAATTTCATGCATGTTGCATATTTTCCATGTTCATGAAAAAATGGGTTTGAATTTGTATTTAATTGACTCACCTTTGGGGCTGGAATTCATAAATTGGCCTTTGAAACTTGTTATACATTGTTTTAGGATGTATTTTCCAGAATTTGGGCCCAAGAGGTCGAGTATTGAGTTGGGAATGCTTGGTTTGAGCTTGGAAGGCAAATCTGGAAATTCCAGATTTGGCTTCTTCGCTCGAGCGAAGGATTCCTCGCTCGAGCGAGCACCTTTGTTCAGGGCTCCGCTCGAGCGAGCATCGAGCGTGGTATCGCGCGTAAAAAACGAGCATCCAGTACTTTTACTGTTTCTGCAGACCGCTCGAGCGAAGGATTCCTCGCTCGAGCGAAGTCTTTGATTTTGCAACCTCGCTCGAGCGAAGGAAGGCTCGCTCGAGCGAGCCCCCTGTTTTCAGCAACTTTTGAAAAATGCCTTCCAAGTGTATTTTTGCATCCTCATCCCATCCTAGGCATTCTTAGGCCTAGTTTAAGGCATCTTAATGAGGATTTAGACATAGAACCACACCGAGGAAATTTAGGGATTTAATTATCATCCTTCCCGACTGTGAAACTTAGTGTGTGTTCTACTTGTTAACTGTTTAGGGTTGGCTCTCGGGGACGCGCTCTAGCTGCTATTAGCCCAATCTCTGTGAGTAACGTTTGTGTAAAGATATGTTCAAAATGGTTATATTTTGAATACTGAACTGAACTGTTTATTGAACTGATATTGATTATTGAATGAATGTATGTCCTGTATTCCGAACTGTACTGTGGCATCCTTAGCACTTACTGATTACTGTTACTGTTACAGAGCTCTGTCGGTTCCCTTGTGGAACCATATCGTTTACTGATTGATGGCCATCATTATTGTTGGGTCTGTTAAGGCCCGGTCCTTTGGACCTATTGTTTATAGGCTATTGGATGTACCACATATGACTGATTGACTGAAATACCGAAAGATCGAAATACTGTTTAATGAATTGTTTTCATTACTGTAAGGACATTCATTCATAACCTCTTTACGCTTTATGTTATTCACTGGGCTTTAGCTCACTGTTTATATATATATGTAGGTTCTCAGCAGCCAGACCGGAGCTAGGAGCGTGGGTTGGTCCCCAGTTTTGTCAAGCCAGCCTATGTGCCTCACTGCGAGGTTCCGAGTTGCCATGCTATGGCTTGGGGTGTCTTTGTGTCCCCCCATCGGTCTCCTTACTGTTTTGTACTACTGTATAGACTGTCTACTGTTTCACCGTACTGTTATCGAGGGATTAGGTCCCCGTACTGAATGTTTGTATATGATCGTATAGACTGTACTATTTTGAACTGTATGAATGCATGAAAATGTTTTTGGGCATACAGATTTTCACAGCTCAATGGACACTGGTTACTTACTGTATTGGCTTCCGCCAGGCCCTGTACTCTGTTTAACTGTATTACTGTTCAGCAGGCCTTCGGTAATCTCGGATTACTGGCCGGTTACGGTGCTAAACCCATAGGGCCGGGTTTGGGTCGTGACAGATTGATAGTAATCCATTTCCAGAAATTGGAGAGGTGGCAGCCAATGTCATTATGCCAGACTTTCAGAGCTTGTCATTGAAAGAATTGGAAGAAGTCAACGTGCAGATACATGTAGCCAACCAGACAAAAGACACTGGAAATCCGCCAGCTATTGGACAAGATTTCTCACACCAAAGGGAAGACTCTGATGAAGAAGCACTGGATGACGACTCCTTAGAAGCAGCTGTAATGCAGAGTATGTGTCCCAGGTGCAGACTGAGTTACAAATGGTTAAAAGGGCTTCCAATTGATGGGAAGCAATATTACAGGGATGTGCAAAGACGTCCTAAACCAACCAATGCTTACAATAAAAGGCCATATCTATCTGGTGTTAGGCAGCAGCCATTGACGGTTGAACCAACAGCTGATAGAATGCATTCCAAAGGCAAGAGGCCTTTATATGAGTCCATGCCACCTAATTGTTACAGAATGGAGGGCAGTCATTCTGAGAGGAGACTGGAGAGAGGTTCAGTTCATGGGATCAAAGCCAAAGATTGGCCCCCTAGACCAGCCTCACGCAGGACACAAAGTGTACACCTTCATCAAAGGCCTGAGTTAGGCCCAAAGCGTGAAGTCAGGGCTAAACAGTGGCCTTCACAGCCAGCTTCAAAAATGACTTCGAAGAAAGGAGAAAGCAGTTCGACAACCGGGTCAGTAAGTTCGTGGGTACCTGGGGTCCCAGATTGGTTTGTGATGCAGAACAAACCTAGGGAAGTGTTTACCCAAAGAGATGTAATTGGAAACCAATGCAAGATGATCAAGCCTCCTTTGGTGGCTCCAAATAATTGGGTACTGTTTAAACACCCAAAAACAAAGAACCAGACATGGTCCCCGTAATTTCTAGATCACAAAGGAGGAAAATTCAGTGTAAGTATACTCAGTACCAGCAAGACCTGAAAGAGAGTTGAGAGAGCTCTTCATTGGTCCAGATAGAAGGAAATAAGAATCCAAAGTCAGACCATACTCCAAAACCAACTCTACAATGCAAAATGGGTTGCAGCAGAGAACAATTGGTCAAAGTTCACTATGAACTAAAAGCCAGAGAGAAATCCAGTCTAGCAGGATTGGAGAAGGCATTGATGGAAAGTGATAGCGAGACAGAGAAAGAAGTTGGCTTAGGCCAAAAGAAAGAAATGGTTGAAGAAGAAATGTTCGAAGCCTTCATGGCTGAACAAACATTTTTGGCTGAAAAGCCAGTTAGAAAAGACCATTCGAAGGAGCTCGTTAGTAATGTTGTACCAGAATGCAGCATGAAGGATGCTTCGGAAGTAACTGAACGAGGTGACCAAGAGGAGAAATAGGCACAGTTAACCATTCAATTTGGCTCAGTATCAGTGAATATGGTACACATACTACCGCACGAATTCCAAGCTGGAGATGAGAACCACGAGGGGCAAAAAATTGACCCAATTCCAGTCTCTAGTGAAGACTCACAAGTGAGTATGGTGCAAGATGATTCCAGAATGGTTACCCCAATGGAAACTGAATATGAGAGTGAAGAAGAGGTAAGCATTAACCTCTCATATCCCTTTGAGTATCCCTCGAACTCTATGACACAGCATGTTAAGCCTTTGTATATCAAGGCCTTTTTCGATGGGTCATAATTGAACCGAGTCTTGATAGATAATGGGGCAGCAGTGAACTTACTACCAAAATCTTCCTTGAAGAAACTAGGGAAAAAGAATCCCAGGTTAATCCCAACCAGAACAACCATCGCTGGTTTCGCTGGAGACAAACAGATGGCTCAGGGAATTCTACCCATCAACCTGAGTGTGGGAACCAGAGACTGCATGACAGCATTCTTCGTCATCGATAGCAATGCTAAGTACAATGCTTTACTTGGTAGAGATTGGATCCACACTAACAAGTGTGTGCCTTCCTCTTTGTATCGGAAAATAATGATGGCCTTGGGCAATGGGGAGACAAAGGAAATTGATGCAGATCCTCAACCCTTCATAGCCTGTGCAGACTTCGCAGAGGCCAAACTGTATATTAAGGGAGTGACACCACTCAGTGTACTAAGGAAACCTGATAGCTCAGCCGAAGTGACGGCTGATGAGGAAGTGACATACCTGAAGCACTTAGTCCAGGAGAGTGCTAATGAGGAGGTTGTCATTAAAGATGACAATGATGCCTGGTTGTAGGCAAAGAAATGAACTCCAAGAAGCAAAGTCTTTGGCTCTAATTAAGTTCTCAATATTGGATGTAAAATCAATAGTCCAGAGAGTACAAGAGCAAGAGAAAGAAGCCAGGATAATTGCCTGCAAGCAGGAGCAGCAACAGGCCAGAGTTTTGGCCCTTGACAAATACTGTGCATTGGACATTGAAACAAAAGTCCAGGAGATACAGGAAGAAGAAGCCTTATGGACAGACTTTGTCTATGAGGAGGAGGATAAAGATGCTGAATTAAAGAACCTGGGAGCAGAACAAAGCAAGAAGATTGCTTCGAAGGCAGAAGGGATCAAAGAGGAAGTTTCAGTAAGTTCTCAAACACAAGACCCCTTAGAAGAAGTAAATTTAGGAAAATGTTCTATACAATAGCCCACCTATATAAGTGCTTGTTTGAATGCTCTGGACAGGGACCAGTTGTTGGTTGTCCTGAAGAAATATAAAGGTTGTTTTGCATGGTCCTATAATGAGCTACCAGGATTGGATAGGTCATTGGTGGAATATAGGCTCCCTATGAAGCCTAATTTCAAGCCATATAAGCAAAAACCAAGGAAAATGAGTCCAAAAGTGATTCAGAAAGTTAAGGAGGAGATTCTTAGACTACTCAAGGCAGACTTTATTAAGACAGCCAGGTATGTTGAATGGCTATCCAATATTGTGCCTGTAGTTAAGAAGAATGGTAAAATGAGAGTATGCATTGATTTCAGAAACTTAGACCTAGCAACTCCAAAAGATGAGTACCTTATGCCTGTAGTGGATTTGTTGGTGGACAGTTCAGCAGGGTATCAAATCTTATCAATGATGGATGGGCACTCTGGTTACAACCAAATCTGCATTACAGAGGAGGATGTCCACAAGACAGCATTTAGATGTCCTGGGAATATTGGCACCTTCGAATGGGTTAAAATGCCATTTGGCCTGAAGAATGCTGGAGCTACATATCAAAGGGCCATGAACACTATCTTTCATGACCTCATTGGAGGGTATTTAGAATGTTATATTGATGATATTGTAATGAAATCCCAATCCATGGAGGAGCACCTATTTCATTTAGAAGCAGCCTTTAAAAGAATGAGAAAGTTCAAGTTGAAACTCAATCCTCTTAAGTGTGCTTTTGGCGTATCATCTGGAAACTTCTTGGGATATGTAGTACACAAGAAAGAAATACAGATTGACCAGAATAAAGCCAAAGTCATCATTGAAGCCAGACCTCCATCAAGTAAGAAAGAATTACAAAGGTTCCTTGGGCAGGTTAATTTTCTTCGAAGATTCATTTCTAACACTGCAGGGAAAACTAAAGTATTTTCTTCCTTGTTAAGGCTAAAAGATGAAGAAGAATTTGGGTGGACAGCAGAGCATCAAATTGCTTTCGAAGGAATCAAAGCCTACTTGGCCTACTTGGTCAATCCTCCAGTGTTGATGCCACCAAAGGGTGATAAGCCCTTGAAGTTGTACATAGCTGCAGCAGAAGATTCATTGGGAGCTTTCTTAGCCCAAGACACTGAAGAAGGCAAGGAGCAAGCTGTTTATTACCTTAGTAGATTTTTAAATTCTTATGAATGTAAATATTCAGCTGTAGAAAAGCTGTGCCTTGCATTGTATTTTGCTGCAATGAAATTAAGATACTATCTTTTGCCTACAACTGTCTTGGTAATTGCAACCACAGATTTGGTTAAGTACATGTTATCTAGACCTATGTTGAGGGGAAGAATTGGCAAATGGATATTAGCCTTATCAGAATTTCATTTAGAATATGTTCCTCAAAAGGCAGTAAAAGTTTTAACCAATTTTTTGGCAGACCATCCATCTCAAAAAGAAAGTCAAGAGATAATGGAACTTGGTATGGCTAGTGTTGAGCCATGGCAAATATGGTTCGATGGATCAAAAGCCAATGGCCTAATTGAGATTGGTATTGTGATTAAATCTGTCACACCCCAAACTCGCCCCTAAAAGTTTGGGCATGACCTATTCGAAAATGGACACTAAACCTGTTATACCTATCATACGGGGCCTGAACGGAAGCATTTAATAATAATATAAAATACATAGAATAACATCCATTGAGCTATTACTAACATGCCAGGATCACATACACGTACTCAGCTCCTTTACTGAGCGTATAACTAAACCTTATTAAAGGAAAGGGGTTATATACATACATTTTCACTTGGATAGACAATTAACCAAAAATTTAACAAAACTTTACAGACATGCATGGGCTTGGTCCGGGTGCCTGGACACACTGAGGTTGGCAAATGAAAGGCGATCATCAAGGGTTAAGACTGACCTCCAAGGTGGTCACCTACAGAACAGACATAACACAAAGTAAGCCAGGCTCAGTGAATAATAGTACATAAACAAAACGATGCTTAACTTGAAACATGATATATTAATGCGTGTGAAATTGTAAGGTTGACATAGTTAGTCTGATTCTGTATTAATTGCATAACGGCCTTAGGCCCAGTCTTGAAACATAATAACTTGAAACATAATATCTTGAAGCATAATGGCTTTAAGCCCTTGAATATCATAACATTAAACTTTCAAACGTGTTGCGTAAAGCCCTTGAAACATAGTGGCATAAAAGCCCTTGAAAATGGCATAAAGCCCTTGTAACATATTGGCACTAAGGCCCTTGTAACTTGTAATGACATGTAGCCCTTGAAAATGTATGTAAACTTGTACCATACTTAAGCTTGTAACATGCATAGACTTAAGCTTGTAACATGCATAGACTTGTAATATACTTGAACTTGTACCATGCGTATACTTGTAACATGCTTGAACTTGTAATAGACATGAACTTGTAACATGCGTACACTTGAATACTTGGAGACTTATAACATACATGAACTTGTATATATACTTAGAACCATACTTGAAATAGAACATACTTGTCAAAGATAGAATAAAGACCAATCTTTCAACGTTCACATTGACTGTCAATCATCATAATGTTCGTGTAACATGTTTGTGTAACACTTACAAGAAACAGAGCGTTAGTGATAATAATTGTCAATGATAAATAAAATATATATCTTCGTACTATTACTCACAGTGTTTGGCTGCTTGGTCTGCCCCTGTAGTTGTCCCTACACAATTTGTAATACACAAAGAAATCTAATCACATAACCTTATTTCGTTCTTAATTAATTCTCTTTATTCCAATTACACATCACTTTGCACTTCAACATAATTCAAACTAAATCTTTGAATCCCATTTCAACACCCCACAATTGAGTTCATGTCATCCAGATCCTTACTAAATTATTTCCCTAATTTTTCCTTTACTTTATTACATGAATTTCACATTTATAACAAAGTTCATTCGCTAAATTTAAACATAATTTCGAAACATCTCAGAAATCCAATTAAACTTGTACACGTATAATTCAACCCACCAATTCCATGATTCTATGTTTAATTTGGGCAACCTCAGTATTTATCATCACCAATTAATCTAGGGTTTCAAGAATAATGAGGATCTTTAGCAAAAATTCAAACTTCTTAAATCACCAGTTTTAATTCCAATTTTCCCAATGATTCTACACCTAGGATTCACAATCCATCATTTAAACTCATCAATTTAACTCCCAACATCACAAACCATAAAACCCCAAATCTCAAGTTTGACATCAAATGTTCAAAACCATAAATTTTGCATTTATATACTCAAAATACCACAATCCATCCATGAATTCAAGTATTGTAAAAGAATAAGGGTCCCTACCTCAAGAATCAAGCAAGGGGCAAAGCTTTGAGACGAATCCCCCAAATCTCGAAATTCCAATCGGTTGAAGTTGTTCGTCTACTTGTCTTCTTCACTTCTTGGTGGAGGGTCTTGCTCAAACCTAAGGGAAATGGAAGTATTTGGGGATCAAAACCCTAGGGTTTTCGGACCTAGGGAGAGAAGAGAAGAAGGGAAAAGGAAAATGGAAGAAATGATCCAAAAATTCGTGTTTAAAGCTACTGTCCCGTAATTCCCGCTCGAGCGGAGAAATTCCCGCTCGAGCGGACCTGTTTTCAGCACAGATCCCAAAACTTCAAACATGCGTAACTCTCCCATCCGGACTTCGTTTTAGGTCGTTCTTGTGCCCAAATTGAAGCCCCGGAAATAAGCTTTCCAACAATTCGAACCTCACATCCAAACTCAAAGTGTGGAAAAAGAAAAGGGCAAATGAGTGACGGTTGGTCGCAAACAAATTATTCAAACTAAAGTTTTGGATCAAATCTTATTCTACCATCATATTACCACCACAATCAGTACCCCAGAATAAAATAAGGAGGTTCCAAATACCTTATATAAAAAAAAAATGCCTTAGACGAACCCACGTGCCTCAAAATTCAAGCTGAACTAAGGGACCCGCTCGAGCGCCCCACCTTGCGCTCGAGCGCTCAGACAAACAAAGCCATCCGCTCAAGCGTCCATTTCTACGCTCGAGCAGAAATCTACAACCCTCAGAATCTCGAGCAGCCTGCAAAAATACTGGGAGTCTCACAAGTCCGCTCGAGCGGCCACTCCTCCGCTCGAGCGGAGGGAGAAATTTCTGGGTCGTCACAAAATCACCACAAGGGGTAGAAACCACACATGGTTTCAGAGTTGATGAAGTTACTTGTTCTAATAACCAAGCTGAATATGAAGCCTTAATAGTGGGGCTAGAAATTCTTATTGGATTACAAGTTCATGCAGTTGACATATTTGGAGACTTTCAATTGGTGGTTAACCAAGTGAAAGGGATTTTCAAATGTCAAAGTATAAGCATGCTGCCATACTATGTTGTTGCATTACATCTGCTTTCTCAATTTCAAATAGCAAATGTAACTCATGTCCCAAGATTCTTGAATAATAGAGCTAATGATGTGGCTCAGAAAGCTTCGAATTTCAAGAGAAGGGATAATGCTCAAAGGGACATAGGCCAAATAACATATTAGAAATTAATACCACCCTTGAATAAAAAGAATATGGTCTTGGAAGTCAATCATAATGACTTGCAGGAACAAGATTGGAGGCATCCAATAATGCAGTACTTGGCTGGCCCATCCTCGAAGGCCAGCAGAAAAATTAAGTTGCAATCCATGCAATACATCATATACGATAATGCTCTCTACAAAAGGGGGGGAGATGGTTTATTACTGGAATGTTTAGGCCCAAAAGAAGCATTGATAGCTATGGCTGAGGTTCATGAAGGCATCTGTGGTGCTCATCAGCCTGGTGTGAAGATGAGGTGGTTGCTTCGAAGGCATTCCTACTATTGGCCAACTATCCTTAAAGACTGCATAGAATATGCAAAGGGTCGTCAGGCATGTCAAAAGCATGGCACAATAAGGTATGTGCCCGTAACTGACCTGCATGCAGTAGTAAAGCCTTGGCTATTTAGAGGATGAGCCATGGATATGGGAAAAATACACCCACCTTCTTCGAAGCATCATTGTTTCATTTTAGTGGCCACTGATTACTTCACTAAGTGGGTCGAAGCTAAGCCTTACAAGGTTGTAGACCCAGTCTGAGGTCATTGGATTCATCAAGGATTTAATCCATAGATTTGGCATCCCACAAACTATAATTATTGATAATGGGACTGTGTTCGATGGGAAAATGGTGAAGTCTTTTGTGGCAGAGTTTGGAATTAGCCTTGTTAATTCCACCCCCTATTATGCACAAGCCAATGGTCAGGCTGAATCATCCAATAAGTCCTTGAAGAAAGGAATACAAAAGGTTGTGGAAGACAATCCTAAGGATTGACATAACTTATTGTTGGAGGTATTGTGGGCTTATAGAACTCCCCAAGGTCAAGCACATGAGTTACTCCTTATGCCTTGGTGTATGGGCATGATGCAATGTTACCTGTGGAAATCAATGTTAAGTCTTTGAGGGTAAGATGCCAAGACCAGCTAAATCCTGAGCAATACCATCAAAGTATGTGCTTGGAATTAAAAGGTACAGATGAAGCCAGAATTCTGGCGTTAAATAGCATTCTCTTTCAAAAGAAGAAAGCAGCCAAAAATTACAATAAGAAAGTCAAGTGCATTGGCTTTGATGAAGGTGATTTGGTATGGAAAACAATGCTCCCAATAGGAATTAAAAGCCACAAGTTTGGTAAATGGTCACCTAACTGGGAAGGACTATATCAAATTCATAGAGTCCTGCCTTTTGGAGCATACCATTTGAGCAATTTGAATAGATACATACATCCCAAAAAGATTAATGGCAGATATTTGAAGCCTTATTTTCCAATTATTTGGGAAACACAAGGAATAGAATAGATGACAAACAAAGAACACAAGAGTACTCAAATGATAAATCATAATTTATTTTTCTTTTTTCATAAAGAGTTAAATACATTCTGCCATAAATTGGCCCAGAAATCATTACAATGCCTTAATTGTTCTTTTACAACAGGTTTCCTATTCTTAAATGAAGAAACCAACTGGATGGCTGTGGTCATTTCTTGCTTTCGATCGGCCAGTCCTTGATTGGTGATCAGCAATTTGGTATCAGTTCGGGCTAAGGCCTAGTTGACTACAGATAGCTCTTCCTCAAGTTGAGCCTTCCTCTCCAGTAGTTGAGTACGAAATTGGGAGACAGAGGAATGTTGTTTCTTTAGCCCTAATATCTCAGCATGTACTGTTGAAACAAAGTCCTCATCTCTGACCAATTTCTCCTCTGCAGCCTTGGCAGCATGGCAAATGTTGATGTAGAAGTCGATGGTAGCTGCTGCCTGAGATAGATGATTCGAGACATTCATATCGGACTGCTCAACAACTTTGCAACATTGAAGGAACCCATTTCTTATTATAGGCCTTTGTAAAGCCTCAAAAGGGGTCCTCGAAAAAGAGATTAATAATTCCAGGCAAGTGTCTAAATCCATTAGGGGTTCAGAAGGCTTGCTACTGGAGGAAGATGAGCTTTCAAGAATTTCTAGCAAGGAGTTAGCCAAGACTAATGGCTCAGCTTCATCATTGGCTATCGGAGAGGTAGAGGGTATGTCGAATAGACTGGCTAGTCTTGCTTCGAAGATATCTACCTCATCTGTAGACATGAGGGGTGTAGAGAGAGCTGTGGTGGAGGGCACAGAGGACTGCATAGGGATAGGAGAAATAGGTGGAGCATCTTCAGCAGTATCTATGGTCCTAGCCACCAATAAGTCAAGGGAAGAGGGGCTGGAACAAGGCAGAGGTAATAAACCATGGGTTGGAGAGCTGCCAGTACCCCTTATAGGAGAATCAACTGGCATCAGAGATAGAGTAGCAGTTGGAATTTCCTTGGAAGAAGGAGGAAGAGCAAGGTTCGAAAGAGAATCGAATTGAGGTGGGTCAAAGATCAGATGGGGAAGATATGGAGTCAAACCAAAAGAAAGGAATTTAGGAATGCTTGGTCTCAAGGAGGGTAAATCAGATGCAGGCTTGGGAAGTGGAAGGATGATTTGAATAGTCCTCACGTTCTGCAGTTGGTCAACTTCAACTGAAACTGAGGGAGTCCTTATTGGAAGAATAGGCTCAGTAGTTGTTGCTGCAAAAAAAAAAGAGATGTAAAGCAATGTCAAGTTTTAATACCAAGATTTGACAAGGGAGAAACAGTAGGAGCATGAAAGAAATTACTTGTTTTAGAAGTGATAGCAGCAATAAGAGAGCTTCGAAGGGAATAGTGCTCAGCAATATGTTGCCTTCTTGCCATTTCCCTTTGAATTGCATCAGTAGCAGCTGCTTCATCTCTTAAGAATTGCTGCTGCCGTCTCTTCTCAGCTCTTTCAAAGACAACTATGGCCTTAGAATGTTCCTGTTCTACTACCTTGGCAGCTGCATCATGAATAGGGTCTTCGACCAAATCAGAAGCAGAGATAGTCATCTTCCTTCTCTTTTTTCTCTGTATTGGTCTTGACTGTTCCTTCTCAATTTCTCGCTCTTCGATCTGGGATTCAGATTCCTCAGAAGTAAGTTCCTTTTCTGCTGCTTTGGTAGTTGTCCCATGAGCGGGGTCTTCGACTGGATCAGCAGGAGAGATAGTCATCTGCTTTCTCTTTTTCCTCTGTAATGGTACCTCTTGTTCTTTCTCAATCTCCTTCTCTTCGGTTTGGGATTCAAATTCTTCAGGAGTAAGTACTAGCTTTCTTTTCTTTTTTTGCTGTTGTTTGTCCTTAAGAGCAACTAGAGTTTCAGCCCTCTTAGGAGATTCTTCTTGTGGAGACCCTGCACCAAAATGTGTGAGTATAAAGGAAACAAAAGAGTCGAAAAGAAAAGAAACCTGAAAATACTTACCCTTTTTTGAAGCAGCTCTAGTGACTCTAGCTGGAGGGGGTGAAACTGGAGGAACAGTTTGAGTAATTGTGGAAAGAGAAGGCATGTTCTCGGCTGTTGGTGATTTAGCCTTAGAAGGTACTCCTAACCCTATCAGTAAATCGTGATGGTGCACTGATAGGTGTACTTCCATGTTGGCTGTCCACCAGTTTTGAAATCTTTTCAAAGCCAGGCCGGAAGGAAGAAATTGGACAAATTTGAACTTGCTCGATTCTTTCAACAGTTTGAATGTTGCTTCTTCCAGTTTTGATTTGGGTATTCTCAGGTCTCTGGCTGTAAGATGGACATTCGAGAGACTGCAGAGTGGAATGGGAATCCCCTGAGTTAACCCAAATTGCTTGGCAAATTGGGAAGGACAGTACACTTCAGCTATACACTTGTAAGCTCGAAGGTTTAAAATGCCAATGAACAGCTCCCTTGGCAGCAAAATAGAAGCCCACATGCTTTTGTGGGATGGGTTAGAGCACTCTTTATCAGCTAAGAATGTTCGTAACCAAGCAGGTCCTTTGTTGGCATCAAAGGGGCAGGAGAATGTAGCAGGTGGAGAAACAGGAAGTTGGTGAAAAAATATGAGGTAGTAGGCAAAGGAAGTAGGATAAAGAACAACTCTGGCATATTTTTCCCTATAAGTGCTAGGGTCCTGAACAAGGAATCTTAAACATTTGGGATGCAAATCAGTGAAGTAAGCAAAGAGCCAAAGTTGGAGCACCCAAAGGGGACCCCATTAGTTCACATCAAGAGGTAAGGAGATAAGGAGCCAGGGCTACACGTTTTTTTAAAACAAGTGCCTTCGCAAGTGGGGCGAACTCAGGCATAATCCTCTGAGACGAAGTACAATAGAGAAATTTGCACAACTAGTACAAAATGAAGGAAAAAAGTTCTCTATCTCTTACGGGACCTACCCTTTTGTTTTCAGCCTTTACAAAATCACTGTAAAAGGAGTTTAAAGATGGAAGGGAGAACTTAACAGGGAGGTCTGGATAGCCGGGAGTGAAAGGAGGGCTAAGGGGTGAAAGCCCTAAAAGATGGCAAATATCAAGAACGGTAAGAGCCATCATACCACACCGAAATTGGAAGAAATTGAAAGCCATATTCCAAAAACAAAGAGCAGCGGGAATCAAGAAAGGGTCTTCAAGAATCATAAACCTGGAAAGACGGAGGGCATCGAGAATGCAAAGCTCTTGCAGGTCCTCTTCTCGTGCAGGTACAACTCTGTCATACCATTCTTCCCATTCAGCTCTCAATGTCGGCCAGCATCGATGAGGTCGGGTTACCTTCCAATTTCCCCAGTCGAGCCCTCCTTCGTAGAGGAGAAAATGGTCCTCCAGACGAGGGTATAAAGTTGGAAGTTGAGTAGGAGCCTCTCGAAAGATGGGACCCAAGACGTATTCTTGTTTGTTGCTGTGACGAGGAACGAAGAGACGACCGTCTATGGCACTTGATTCATCAGTTGTTAATTTGGCGATCTCTTCGTCAATACATCTTTTCAAAGCCATAGTTGGGCTTATACGATCACCGGCAAGCACTTTCAGATAAGAAGGATCCATTGGTAGCAAGCAGTAAGGAAGAGGCAAGAAAGAAGGGGTTAACAGAGGAAAAGGGTTTGTGTTTTGAGCATGTAAGTGATTTCAAAGCACGAAGTAAAAAAGGGTTTTTAAAAAAAAAACCTTTGTGTCTGGAAGATATATCGCGTAAATCGTTAAGTACTAAAAATACAAATACGAAGAGCTTCCTTCAATATTGATACTTTTGGAGGGAAAACACATCTCAGGTGTTGAAGCCAGCTTCGAAGTATTGTATTTGGCTTCGAAACTAGATTTTGGCGCCAAAAGTCAAATAATAAACGGCTTCGAAACTAAGAAGCCAGCTTCGAAATACATTTCACACTTATGGATGTAAGAATGCTCAAGTATTCATTTACTTCGAAGGGTTTAAAGACCTGTTTCAGGTTTCTCAATGAAAATAATGTCCTTCGAAGCAAAACTTGAGATCCCTCAAGGATGGAAATTGCTGTTCGAAACATTAAAACCAATAATTGGTTTATATATGTTTAAGGAAAATTTTCTTTCTAGACTAAAACAATACAGCCCTCAAAAAGAGCTTCCATATTTTTGAAAGTATGGACTGTTGCTCAAGGCAAAAAGATCAATTTAAAACTGATTGATCATACTAAATCATTGACCATATGTTGGTTATGATTGAAACAAGTTTCGAAGGATAAGATTGTTCAGTTCGAAGCTCTGAAATTGCTTTTAAAGACAAATGGAGACAAGATCAAACCATATCAAACAAAGAAAAGTTTTAGTGATATTAAAGTAAAAGCAGTTACATCGAATGGCCCTATTTGGGTACAAACTCAAGCTTATAAAAATAGGGAATGGAGTAAATAACAAGATCATGAAATTTAGTCCAATTATGATCAATGAATTTTTGTTCTTTCTTTATTCTGTCCTCTATTTCTTCTAACATTGGCTGCATAAGTTGATGTGCCCTCACTTCGTAAAAGAGCTCTTCAGCCTTTAGTTCGAATGCTGTTTCTTTCAATCCTTGTTCCAATTCGTCTATATCCAAATCATTCCAGTATGCAGAATCTTTATTCTTGAAATCATCGAATTCTTCAATAAAGTTCTATGTTTCGTACTGGGCATGAACTCGAAGGGACGAGAGTTGGTCTAAAGATTGTGTGGTGGCCATAGAGGTCCGATACCAGTGGAGAAGCAATGGAAGTTGGTCCAAAAACATGTGAAGCTCTGCTTGGGCAAGGGGATTGAGGACATGACCCCGAGTCAGAATATCACAGGCCCATCGAAGGTTCTTAAGAGGGACTTCATCCTCAAGAACATTGAATGGCAAGTGAGAGAAAGCCGCGAGCAGAGGTTGAGCTTGTTTCCGCTCAGTTAGATTAGGGGAAGGTGGAGGTTTGTAAAATGGAAAGACCTTATCCGCGGAAAGGGCAAGCCTCAGTCTTTCTGTCCAGCAAGGATTTGGCGGAGGAGAAGGTGTGGATACTTCTATTTCAGGAGATGGAGTAAGGGCAGAAGGAATAAGGGCATTAATATAATCGAGCTAGTCAGAAGAACAAATCTTCGTCTTGTGGGCTAAGAATGATGGATTGTACCCTTGAGTCTCTTCGAGGCGTCGAGCATCGTGCACTATCTTTGTAGGCATGGAAGATGTATACCATGCTACAAGTAGATTTTCCTCCAAACTGCGTCGATGATCGATGGGTACATAAGGATAGACCACCGAGCTTCGCGCATAGGAAAGAAACTCTAAAGGGTCAGTAAATTCGACAAAGTAATGGTTGATTCGCTCCCTTAAATCACAGACCTCAGGTTTTGACCAGTGTGTCCAGTTAGAAGTCCCAGAGGAAGAAGAAGCTGCAGCCTTATCCCATGCAAAAGACTGTGAAGAAGAACTTCTCATGTCCATATTTGTAATTTTCTGAATCAAAGGATTGAGAGCAGTTTGTTCATAGTCCAAGGGTGAGTCAAAAGGAGGATTTCCCATGTCCATATTTTTAAACTTTTGAATCAAAGGATTAAGGGCAATGTGTTCGTAGTCCAAGGGTTGATAATTCGCAAAGGCATCCATGACCTGAATATAGAAAAGTGGGTAAGGATGGCTAATTAATGCATGAAGTTTCTTTCGAGGAAGAACAGCATCATCAGATGACTCTTCGTGTGCTCGATCAATGAAGAAGGAAATTGATTCGGCCATTAAAATGTATCAGTCTGTTCGAATACTAAGGTGGTGGAGGTGTTCAAAAGATTGAGGGGGAGTTAATGCAGATAATGAATGACAGTTGCATTTCTAGAAGAATGCAAAGCCCATGCACGTTCTAAGACGTGGAGAAAAGGGCTTGATCCACTAATATCACCAAGTATTGGATATATTAGTGCGGGGGGTAATGTTGGCTATATATTTTGTATAAGCCAATCATAATTCGACGCGTGGCAAAATAAGGATAATATAGAAAGACTATTCAAGTCTTCGATCCTGATCGTACACGTGGCAGTTAGTATTGGTTATTACGAGATCTGAGTAGCAATGAATCAACAAAGAGATGCAAGGGGACGTGGCTTCAACGGTTACTCACATTTCAAATTCAAATTTAGGAGGGAAGCCTAACTGCAAGTAAAGGCGTAATGGAGCTAATCTTAAAGCAACATGATCAGCGATCATGGAGGAGCAGTTCGACGGTTAGAAGTGCAGTTTGATGGTCATCTTTGAGCAGTATAAATAGCAAAGAAGGCCCCAGAAAAAGCTCCGGACTCAGATCCAAAAAACCAATCCTTTATACTTATTTTCCTTTCCAGTTTTACATTTCCAGTCTTACATTTCCTGTACTTTAAATTCCTGCACTGCACTTCGTTCATATGAGTAGTTTCAAATAGATTGTTGCTGTAAACCTCTACGAGGTTGAGTTTAGATCATTGTAAGTTTTTCATTTTTATGAGATACTTCAATTGTTTTTCATTTAATTGTTATATTGCTTAAATTCTCCTAAATCAAGCTACCAGTAAAAGTCCTCTTCATTGAGGCTGAAAGAACTAAAACGCAATCGTCTGATAATTGGTTGGCAATTAATTCTCTGTAAGGACTGATTGATCCTTGCTGGCACGCTCACAATTACAATAATAACCTTCGAAAGTCAAAAAAGCCAACAACAATAACAATTTTGAAAGACTATATTATATTTACCTATTTGTCCACTATTCCTCCTATTTGTCCAATTAATTTATCTATTTGTTCATATTACCACTATTATCAATCATTTTTGATAACTTGTTCAACTATTAACAATCGGTAATAGTAGATAAAAATTAAATTTTTATAAACTACTGATAAATACACAACTTATTTTTACAATCAAAACAAAACAAATTCTTATTAATGCTATACACACTCCTAAAAATCGACTTGTCACTAATTTTTAGTATGAAATACAAATCTTATATATAATCCATATGTAATGACATTGAAAATCTAATTGACAAAATAAAAAGGGGGAAGTGTGTAAATATGATGAAAGTACAGGGACGTATTAGACAAATCTCAGTTGAGTGGATTCTTCAGATATTTGGCGTTACTTTCGGTAAAGCAAACCAACAAACCAACAGCCAATCTTCCCACCACCCATTAAAGAATAATGCGAGGAATTTGGAATAATATAAATAAATATATTTTTTAATTTTTTATGAAAAGATATAAATAAATGATATGATTTAAAAAAATAAAAAGATAAAAAATATATTTATATAATACACCTCAAACAAAGTCTAAATATTTTATATAAATATAAAATTCATATCATATAAATTTTATATGAAGTTCACAGCTATATAAAATATTTAATGAAATATAACATTTGAAATTCATATCATACAAATTTTATGTAAAGAGTAATACTAAAGAATTTAAAAGTTTTATCAAAATATATTCCAAATATCTTATATAGGTGTGATACTCACATAATGTAGATCTGACTCACACCATGTGAAACATTTGGTAGAAGAATTATGCCAGAGATCTAAATAAATTATCAAATTTTCTACCACCAAATCTCTCATATGGGTATGAAACCCACATGTAATTTGTGTAGATCCCACACCTATGTAAAAAGTTTGATAAAAAATTTGATAATTTATTTAGAATTCATAATATTTTTCTTGATAGAAATTTTGGTAAAACTTTTAAAATCTCTAATATTTTTGTTATATAAATTTTACATCATACAAAATATTTAATGAAACATTTAATATAACATTTGAAATTCATATCATACAAATTTTATGTAAAGAGTAATACTAAAGATTTTAAAAGTTCTATCAAAATATATACCAAATATCTTATATAGGTGTGATACTTACACAATGTGGATCTGACCCATACCATGTGAAACATTTGATAGAAGAATTATGCTAGGATCTAAATAAATTATCAAATTTTCTACCACCAAATCTCTCATATTGGTATGGGACCCACATGTAATTTGTGTGGGTCCCACACTTATGTAAGAAGTTTGGTAAAAATTTTGATAATTTATTTAGAATTCATAATATTTTTCTTGATAGAAATTTTAGTAAAACTTTTAAAATTTCTAATATTTTTGTTATATAAATTTTATATCATATAAAATATTTAATGAAACATTTAATATAACATTTGAAATTCATATCATACAAATTTTATGTAAGGAGTAATAGTAAAGATTTTAAAAGTTTTATCAAAATATATACCAAATGTCTTATATAGGTGTGAGACTCACACAATGTAAATCTGACCCACACTATGTGAAACATTTGATAGAAGAATTATGCTAGGGATCTAAATAAATTATCAAATTTTCTACCACCAAATCTCTCACATGGGTATGAGACTCACATGTAATTTGTGTGGATCTCACACCTATGTAAGAGATTTGGTAAAAAATTTAATAATTTATTTACAATTCATAATATTTTTCTTGATAGAAATTTTAGTAAAACTTTTAAAATTTCTAATAATTGTGTCATATAAATTTGGGCAAATTACACAAATAGTCCCTATAGTTTGGAGCTTGTGTCACTTTGGTCCCTGACTTTCCAATTGTGACACATTTAACCCTAAATTTTGAATCTTGTTTCAAATAAGGACAATTGAATATATAATTAGATTTTTCAAGGGTAAAATTGTCAATTTGATAAAATATAAACTAATTTGACAAAAATAAATGTCAAGCAAATATTTTTGAATTTTTGAAAATTATTTCTACCTACTAAAAATAAAATTATGTAAAATTGATAAATCTTTTGGACATTTTTTTTTTTTTACCAAATTAATTTTTATTATGTGTTTGGATGATGATCATATAAAATTAATTTTAAAAAATTAATCATGTAATTTTTATTAATTTTAAATAATTTTATCATTGGTGGATAAAGATAATTTTAAAAAAATTAAAAATATTTTTTTGACATTTATTTTTGTCAAATTAGTTTATATTTTATCAAATTGACGATTTTACCCTAGAAAAATCTAATAATATTTTCAATTGTCCTTATTTGGAATAAAATTCAAACTTTAGGGTCAAATGTGTCACAATTGAAAAGTCAGGGACCAAAGTGACACAAGTCCCAAACTATAGGGACTATTAGTGTAATTAACCCTATAAATTTTACATCATATAAAATATTGGGTAAATTACATTGACACCCCTCGAGATTTATGTTTATTATAGTTCTCTTCTCACCTTTTGGAAATTACATCTCCCTCCCTAAGGTTTAAAGTTTCATTACAGATTATCCCTGAAGTTTAAAATTACATAACAGTTTTCTTTCACTGTAATGATCATCATACATAAAATTAAATTCACATAGAAATCAATTTTTCAAATATGATAGAGAAATATAATAAATATAAACTTCTTCTAATAAGTGTAATTTACACTAAAATATTTAATGAAATATTTAATAGAACATTTGAGACGCCTAAGCATTATTCTCCCCATAAAAACACGCGGTTTCCTCGCTTCCGTCCTCTCTCTCTCTTCCTCTCTCTCTTTCTCTCCGTTATACATACCCAGCGTTTTCACTCTAGAGAGAGAGAGAGAGAGAGAAGCTGTAGATATATATATATATATAGAGAGAGAGAGAGAGAGAGAGAGAGAGAAGAGACTCTGGTAGCACCGCCGTGAATCCAAGCCCATCTCCGCCGCTCACCGCCGTTGACACCACTTCACTCATTACTCATTTCCTCCATAGAGTCGCCCCCTTCTCTGCTCTACATCGGTAACTTTCTAGTTTTTCATCTATATATGATTATCGATGTAGACATACACTATATCTATCAAGTCTTGATCTCAATTGCTAATCCTTATTTCCTAAGCTATCACTCCCTCTTTTATTTTATTTCATCAACTATCAATTTTATCTATTTAGTTTTTAAAGTTTTTATTTTTATTTTTTATTTCTGTTCATGTAGTTCAATTGGAAACGATCGTAGGTCTAATTTGATGAAGTTGTTTAAATTCTGAAATGACAATTTTTTTTTTCATCGAATTAGGCTTCAACTGTTATTGATTTGTATAATCGTTTTCAATTGGATCATATGAACTGAAATTTAAAAAATTTAGTGATTAAATAGATGAGATGGATAATTTAGAGATGAAATAGAAAAAATGGTGCTAGTTAGGAATAAAAGTAAAATTGACCCTATAAACATATATCTCACAGATATTTTCACAAACAGTTAACGGGTGATCAACCAGTGGTGGGCTGTGGTGATGGCACCGAGCACGATCAGGAAGGCGATTGGGGCCGTAAAGGACCAAACTAGCATCAGCATTGCCAAAGTTGCCGGCAATGTAGCGCCGGACCTTGAGGTTTTGGTCGTGAAGGCGACGAGCCATGACAATGAACCAGCCGACGAGAAGTACATTCGGGAGATTCTAAACCTCACTTGGAATTCAAAAGCCTATGTTAATGCATTCGTGTTTGCGATTTCGAAGCGATTGAGCAAAACCCGTGATTGGATTGTGGCTTTGAAGGCCTTAATGCTTGTTCACAGATTGTTGGTTGATGGAGACCCTGTTTTGGGGCAAGAAATTATGTATGTGAGTCGAAGGGGGACGAGGATTTTGAATTTGTCGGATTTTCGCGATGAGGCTCACTCGAATTCTTGGGATCATTCTGGGTTTGTGAGGACTTATGCAATGTACCTTGATCAGAAGCTTGAATTCATGGTGTATGACAGGAAATTGAGTGTTGATGATCGACAAAGAAACGAGGCTGGTTATGGGTATGGAGAGTTCAGGGATGAGCCGAGTTATGGGATGAATAGGAGGTCAAGTTCTTATGGTGATGTGAATGAATCTGTGGGGCGAGAACAGCGAAAAGATGAAACCCCAATTAGGGAAATGAAACCTGAGAGGGTTTTGGAGAGGTTGAATCAGTTGTTGAGGCTTCTTGATCGGTTCTTGGCATCTAGACCAACTGGATCAGCGAAGAATAGTAGGATGGTGCTTATTGCACTATACCTGGTTGTGAAGGAGAGTTTCAAGCTTTATGTTGATGTATGTGAGGTTTTGGGGGTTTTGTTGGATAGGTTTTTGGAGATGGAGTATGTGGATTGTGTTAAAGCTTTTGATTCTTATGTTCACGCAGCAAAGATGATTGCTGAGCTTGTGGTGTTTTATGATTGGTGTAAGGATATAGGGGTTGTGAGGTCATCAGAGTACCCTGAGGTGCAAAAAATTAGTGATGAGCTTTTGGGGACGCTCGAGGGGTTTTTGAGGGAAAGGGCAAATAGGGCAAAAAGCCTTGGGAGAAGTAGGGGAGATAGTTCACTGGTTGTGAAAGAGGAACCAGTACAAGATATGGATGAAATAAAAGCGCTTCCTCCACTGGAGAGTTACGCTCCTCCACCACGACCCAAGCCACAGACCAAGCCACAGCAACATCATCGTGTGACGGAGGAATTGATCAATATGAAAGATGGAGTATCTGCTGAAGATCAGAGCAACAAATTGGCATTGGCTTTGTTTTCTGGACCACCCACCGCAAATGTAAATACCACGTGGGAAGTGTTTTCGTCAAATGGAGAGCCTGAAGTGACCTCAGCATGGCAAACACCGGCTGCCGAGAGTGGCAAAGCAAATTGGGAATTAGCATTGGTTGAGACTGCTAGTAATTTGTCAAATCAGAAAGTTGATTTGGCTGGTGGGTTTGATTCATTGTTATTGAATGGCATGTATGATCAAGGGACAGTGAGGCAACATGTGAGTAACTCTCAGGTGAGCGGTGGGAGTGCCAGTAGTGTGGCGTTGCCTATGGCAGGTAAGAGTGCAACGCCAGTGCTTGCATTGCCTGCCCCAGATGGCACAGTACAAGCAGTGGGGCATCAAGATCCATTTGCAGCGTCGTTGTCGGTTCCCCCTCCTGCGTATGTTCAGATAGCTGATATGGAGAAAAAACAGCATTTGCTTGTGCAAGAACAACAGATTTGGCAGCAGTATGGAAATAATGGGATGCAAGGGCAATTGGGTTTCGCCAAGATTGCCGGTGGAGGTGGTTTCTATGGCCCAGGTTCACAACCAATGATGATGATGCCTTATGGAATGCCACCAGTGACTGGGATGGGGCAGCCGGGAGGTTACTACTACTCACCCTACTGAATCAGCTTCTTGGAGGAGTGATCTTCATGCTGTAATGCCAGTAAAGATACACTCTTCTTGGCCTTGTTTGGTAGATTTCTGATAATATAAATGGTTTTTGTCATTGTGTTTCATTTCTGTACTTGGTATTTTGCATAAGAGGGAGTGAAGGGCAGACAATTTTAGAGGCCATGGTATAGAGGATCAGCTTTTGTTATGGTTTCTCTTTGTTTTACAGGTAATGAATATATATGATATAGTTCTTTTCAGTTTTGGGTCACTTTTGTCATGTAGATTGCTTTTGGGTGATACAACAACATAATTCGAATTGTACATGAAATTAATAGGTTTTTCTTCACAATTTTTTAACACGAACATAACAACATGAAAACAACACGAGTGTGGTTCAAACTGCATAACACAAAATTAATAGGACAAACCGTTTAATGAAGAATTAATATTTTGATGTTATTTTTACTGAGTGGTATTAGATATTTTTGAATTCTTATTGAATTTTAAAAATATGTAAAATAGGATTTTAAAACTAATGTGATTTTTCTTTTCATTTAAAGATAATGTATTTTTTGTTTATTGTTTTGAAGTCAATCTAGTAAAACATAAAATAATAGGGTATAAATTTTGTAAATTGAAAAAATAAAATTGAGTTGAAATCAAATATTTTTATGAATATTTTCATGAAATTTATATAATTGATTTCTGTAATTAAAGGTATCGGACACAACAAGAAAATGACAACAACATGATAACATAGAAAATCAAACATGTTAGATTAATTTTGAAATAATTCTGTCACGGATCTTAAATGACGCGTCAAAAACACAACCACCACAAATACAATGGCCTATTTTGGGAGGTAAAAAAAAAGTTAATTTCTTTTTTGTTAAAAAAAAGTATAAAAAAAAAAATGATGTAAACTAAATTAATTAATTTTTTTCATAATTACCAGAATGTCCACCCATTTCTATGGTCAGACAAGTTTTATTTATTCAAACTTGTCATCAAAATTGGTGTTGAGATCACAACAAGGAAGTTTGATTGTAACTAGCCAACAATCAAAGCAATCCCTTGGATGAGGTCAATCCAATTTTTTCTAACAATCTCAAAGTGTCCTAGTCCTATAATGACCTCTTTGTGTTTGGTGGGCAAATTCTAAAGTATACTCTTGACTATTCTCTTCATCACAATCAATAAAGCGACATTTTGATTGACTTCGTCCACAGTTCTGATTTCATTTTTTTTTTTTTTGTTTTAAACATTTGAATTGGAGTTATTTTATAAATATCTTGAGATTTATTGGATATTTAATTATGTAAAAAAAGTGAAACAAGATATTATTAAACGAGTGAGGCGGTAAGACAGAGATTTTTACAGAATAAGATTATTTTTATCTCAAATTTATATCTCATTATATGAAAATCTTTTATACATTTAGATTTTTTCTATTAAACGAATAGATGTACATGAGAAAATTGAATTCGTGACAATGTGCAATAGTTTTTGGCATGAATTTGCTAGCTTTTTGGATTCCACTGCATATATAGGTGTGTTCATATATTGGATTGGTTTGATTTTGTGATAAATTAGGAATTGAATCGGTCTCTGTGGTTTTAGAAAAATAAAAACTATAACTGAATCATTAAATTTATTAACCGGATCAAAATCGAACTATAGAACCAGTTTGTTTCGCTTCTACAGTTCTAGAAATTTTATATAGTAATAAATATGTGGTATATTTTATAATAATAAACAAACTAACAACAACTAATTTTGTCAAGTTGATTAGAGTTTGTTAATTTTACAACTAAGACTAGTGTTCAAAACTCATTGGTAATTATTATATTCTTATTTTTTATATGTAAAATAAAAAAATAAATATATAAAGGGAACAAACTTATTTGAATTGTTCAATCATTTTTGAAACTGAAGTATTTTTGTTTTTTGTTTTCATTATATAAAAAATAAAAAATTTATTTAGCAAACTGTTTTTGACAAAAAAAATAAAAAATTGAAAACAAATTACTTTTTAGGAAATATGAATGCAAAGACATTTTTTTTTTCTTTTTTCTTGAGGGTGGTGGGTGAACACTTCATAAGGTTCATGAAAGTAATCAACTAAAAAATGACACACCAATTGGGTTATAAAAGCCAAAATTTTAATCTTGGGTATATTATATATATAACAATTAAATTAAGACAGACTAGGTTGATTGAAATAAATTCAAACAAGGAAAATAATGTTCAAATTGATGTATAAATTTAAATTGAATTTTGTTGATGTGTGTACATGTTAAAATAATTAATAAGATTGTACATTTTGTATTAAAATTTGTATAATTAAAAATGTATAAGGATACAAGTTAATATGACATACCTAAATTAATTGCATGGTTGGTCCTAACAAAGAAAAAAAAACTTGATTGTTGAATACAAAAGAGTGGAAAGACTAGTAAACAATTACATTTCAAACAAATAAAAAAAAATCAAATTTAATTATAGTAGAGATGGAAACTTATAAAATATTATCAAAATTTTTATAGAATCATTATTATTTTTTAAAACAATTTTACCTTTCTTTTTTCTTTTCTCATCTCACTCCTCTCTCGTCATCTTCTTTTTCTCTGGAACTCCTTCAACTACCACCCATTACCTGACCACTTATTTCTTAGTCTCGTTCCAATCTTTATACCACATCTACTCACTCGTGATCCCTCCATCCATTCTTCTCACTACTATGATAACCTAACCTTTCCTCTAACCCCATTGCCACCCCAACCCCTTGCCACCGTGAAATATCCAACCCCATCTTTTTACTACCACGACACCCCTAACCCCTTTTTTATTAATATTGCAAAGACCTTTTTATAAATCGAGAGAGATTTAAAATATAAGGCTAGAGTTTTTAGATCTAAGGGTTTAATAAGTTAGAGAGGTAAATAGAAATAAGTTGTAGAGAGAAGAGGGAGAAAAAGAAAAAAAATTGTAAAAACATAAAGACTATATTAATTTGCAATATTTTTGAAACTTTTACTTCCATTGTAAAACATAATATCAAGGTGCAAAAGTTTTTGGCATGAATTTGCTAGCTTTTTGGATTCCACCACTTCATATATAGGTGCGTTCACATATCAGTTTGTAGGGGTGAGCAGCGGATATACCAATCCGCCAAAACTAACCGAACTGAACCGATCTGTCGCATTTTGGGCGGATGCGTGATGACGAGCGGACGGTTGCAGATTGATTTTTTCCGATCCGCCAATTTGGCGGACGGATGGTGGATTTGAGGTTCCTTTGGCCGCAACCAAACCGCCAAACCGCGAGCACTCTTAGTAATTTATAAAATTTTGTGTTTTCAATTTGTTTAAACATTTTGTTTGTGTTTTCAATTGAAAAAGAGTTTAAATATTCTGGTAAAAAAAAGTTTCAACTTGAATATATTTTTTGAATTGAAAAAAATAAACGTATTATTTATTTATATTTTTTGATTTTTAAATCTAACTCGAAAAGTAATAAATAGAAAATATGATATATACTGGTTGGTTTTTGTTTTCAAAAACATATATAAATGTAACAATACAGAGATATATAATCTCTACTACTGCTCTGTTCATGGTTTTGGTGGTTTAAACTGTTTTTATATTTTAAGAACCACATATTGTAATACTTTATGTGGATGAGGCATGCTGTGATTGTAATATGTGGATGAGGCATGCAGTAATTGTGATATTCTAAAGTTTCAAACTTTTTTTCTTTGGATGAGGCATGTAGTAATTGTAATACTTTTTTTAGTCGTTGATTATAATACTTTCTTTTTTTTTTTTTTTTTTTTGAGGAAGTGAACAAGTTGATCTATCTTGAAAATTTATAAAATTTCAAACCGCCAAACCAATTCACATCCATAAGTCAAACCGTTAATCCGCTCAATCCACATCCGCCGAATTGACAGATGGATGCGGATTGATTTTCTCCAATCCGCCAATTTGGCGGACGGATGACGGATTGGAGGTTCCATGGCCGCAACCGACCCGCGCCTACCCCTATCAGTTTGGTTCAATTTTATGATAAATTAAGAATTGAAATTGAATCATTAAACTTATGTAACCGGATCAAAATCGAATCATAGAACCAATTTATTTCGATTCTACGGTTCTAGAAAATTTATATAGTAATAAATATGCTATACATTTTATAATAATAAAGGTGCTAACAGCAGTCAATTTTGTTAAGTTGATTAGAATTTGTTAATTTTACAACCAAGACTAGCGTTCAAATCCCATTAGTAATTATTATATTCTTATTTTTTGTATGTAAAAATAAAAAATAAATATATAAAGGGAACCGAACTTGTTTGAATGGTTCAATCATTTTTGAAACTGAAGTATTTTTGTTTTTTCTTTTCATTTCTTAAAAATAAAAAATTTATTTACCAAACTGTTTTTGACAAAAATAAATAAATAAATAAAATTGAAAACAAACTACCTTTTAGGAAATATAAACGCAAAGATATATATATATATATATTTCTCTTTTTTCTTTTGGGTGGGTGAACACTTCCTAAGGTTCATGAAAGTAATCAACTAAAAATGGCACACCAATTGGGTTATAAAAGTCAAAATCTTAATCTTGGGTAAATATATTAAGACTGACTAGGTTGATTGAAATAAATCCGAACTAGAAAAATATTGTTCAAATTGATATTTAAATTAAATTTTGTTGATGTGTGTATATGTTAAAAAATTTAATATGACTGTACATTTTGTATTAAATTTGTGCAATTTAAAATGTACGATCTTTTTAAATCATCTTAATATATGTTTTAAGGATATAAGTTAGAAGACATCTAAATTAATTGCATAGTTGGTCATGATTGGCCCTAACAAAGGAAAAAAAATAAATAAATAAAGGCTGGATTGATGAATACGAAAGAATGGAAAGAATAGTAAACAATTACATTTCAAAAAAAAAAAAATCAAATTTAATTACAATAGAGATGGAAACTAATAAAATATTATCAAAAATTTTATAGAACCATTATTATTTTTTAAAACAATTTTACCCTTTCTTTTTTCTTTTCTCAAGACTAGTAAACAATTACATTTTAAACCCAAAAAAAAAAAAAAAAATAGTTACAATAGAGATGGAAACTAATAAACTATTATCAAAAAATTTATAGAATATTATTATTTTTTAAAACAATTTTATCCTTCTTTTTCTTTTTTATCATCTCGCTCCTCTCTTGTCCTCCTCATTTTCTCTAGAACTCTCGTAGTCACCACCTATTGAGATCACTCTGTTGTAAACCTCTTTTCAATTTATATACCACTTCTACTTACTTGGGATGTCTATCCATTCTTTCACTACTACAATAATCCATGACAATCTCTAACCTCGCCTTTAGCTCCATTGCCACCCCAACCCCTCGTCACCACAAAATATCCAAGCATATGTTTTTACTACCATGACACCTTTAACCCTTTTTTTTAATTAATGTAGTAAAAACTCTTTTATATACCGTGAGAGATTTAAAACACTAGTCTAAAGTTTCAGATCTAGGGATTTAATAAGTTAAAAAAGATAAATAGAAATAATAACTACAGAGTTGCAGAGAGAAGAGGAAGAAAAGAAAAATAAGTAAAAAAATTATAAAAACATAAAGATTATATTAATTTGTAATATTTTTTAAACTTTTACTTCGATTGTAAAATATAATATTCATCCCAAGTCACACTTAAATAAAAATAAATATTTTAGATATTTTATATATTTATATTGAATTTAATAGCTAAATTATCAATTTTTATTAGGTCTATTTTGACAAATTGGTTAAAAGTCAACTTTTTGACTCTTGGGTTTTTTTGAGTCACATCATCTCTTTATTTTTTTACACATTTTTTTTAAAAAAGTAAAAAAGTCAGCTTTTAACCAATTTTTCAAAATAACCCTTTATTTAATAAAATATACAAATGGTTTAGATTGAAAACAAATCAAAATATTAAAATTTAAATTGACAAAATTAAAAACTCAATATTTATTTTTTTATAAAAATCTTTTTTTTTTTTTTGGGGTAATTGCCCTTAATTTTTTAGATAAAGTACAAATGCACTCCCTGATATTTATTTAAAATATGGATTGTCCTTGTAATTTGAAAAATTACAAATATTGTCTTGTAAAATTTTTTATTTAACATAATTAATTGAAAAATAAAATTCTTAATTACTCTACTATACAATAATAAAATTAGCCAAATTATTAATTAAAATAAATTTATGACATTATTAAAAATTATTAATTGACTTGTTGATTTATTAATAAACAGGACAATGTGTTGTATGAAATTAGAAATTTCAAGGGGCAAATTTTAATTTCTAAAATCATAGGGGACAAATCGTATTTTAAGCAAACACCATGATATATTTGTTTTAACAAAAAAGGGACAAATTACACTGATGGTCTCTATATTTTAGTTCTTGTGTCATTTGGTCCCTGAATTTTTAATTGGCTTAAATTTGATCCTTAATTTTAGATTTTATTTTAATTTGGTCCGATTAATAATATAGTTAGTGTTTTTTAAGAAAAATTATCAATAAATTAGTTGAGCTTAAAAATACGGTGGTACGTTACATTTACGTGCATATTTTTTTTTTATAAAAAATATTAAAAATTATAATTAATTGATTAAATTGAGACAAAATTATAAATATAAAATCAAAATCGAGTGAATTAAAATACAAGACAAAATAGATAAAGTACAACTAAATTGAAAAAAAAAAAAACAATTTTCAATTGACTCTAATGAGGGTAATTATTCAATAATCTTGAAATATAGATATGTAGTATTTTATAGTATTATGGTTGATGGAGAATGTAAGAGCATCTCTAATAGTATAGCTATTCTCTCTTTTCAGTCATAGAAGTGAGCTTGGAAGTATGAAAGACTGCTCCAGCAGACTTGCTTAAGCATCGCCAAGATGGTTGTGACCTTACCAAGACAAGCGAGGTACTGTTCATGGGCCTTTCAATTTTTTATTTGTTTTTGCCTCCTGAATTTTGTTTTTGGCGGTAAAATTTTTCCCTTATTTTGGTACTAAAAGTTCTGTCAGTACCTCCCTAACAAATCCATAGAGAAGGCATTCCAAATCTCACAAACTCTCTCATTCTCTCTATCTTCTTCTCAAACTTTCTGCTCAATGGAGGTAATAAATTTTGTCATTTCTGTTTGTTTATGCCATGAATAGTGGATAAGAAATTGGATAATATGAAAGCAAATGTTCAGATTGTTACATTCTTGTTTCATTATTTGTTGATGTTGGCAAAAATATTACTCATTGCTTTGTCATTTGTGATTATAGAAGGAAATCAATGTGAATGTATATTTTTTCCTTTGTTTTGTGGCTTCCCCTATTTGTAATCTCATTTCACAAATGGTTGCAGCAAGTTCTGGCTCCATGTTCTTAATCAACAGGTCATGATTTTACCACTTGTAAAAGAGGAAATACTATGTATTTGTATTGCACACCATATGTTTGTTGTAATTTCTGTTAGAATAGATATTGTAAATCATACCTAATTATTTTATCCCATTAGATGAGTTTCTTATTGACAGAACACTTTAAGTTTCTGCTCCATTGAATGAATTCCATATGAATTCATTCCATAAATTGTTTGTTGTGTTCTGTCTATAAATTCCATAAATTTCTGTTTGTTCCATAAAATTTTTGCTTGTTGCTTGTTGTGTTCCATAGGAAATTGCTTGTTCTTGATCAACTACTTGTTGCTTGTTGGGAAATTGCTTGTTGTGTTGCTTCTTCATAGACGAGGGTGTTACTAGACTTCCACTCGGAAGTCCGGCCAATCAACCGGTCATGTAACAAGCCCGCGAGGGACCTCGCTACAGTTCGGACTCGATTTTATGTTGTGGTTCTAAATCTGAACCAAAGAGTCCAAATCCGGCAAATCGTTTTGAGAAAACTGATTTTTTGAAAGAAGTGCCAAACATGGACTGCTTTGCCAGATAACAGAGTCGCCACCTAAATATTTTAAAATGGGAAATTTAGGAAACCCTGACTCGGTGCCAAAAGGCCACGTGTCCGTCATCACCAAAGTTGGCTCGGGAACTTGGGTACGACTGGGGAAGGTCACATCGTGAGCACCCCCGCTCGCCCGGTCAAAGACCGGCCTCTACTAACCATGATATCTGTTTTTGAAAACATTGTGAGTTCTTATTCCGGTTATTAGCCTAGTTTACTATGTGATGCTCGCAGCAAATAAGTATAGACTGGGTCGTCTGAATTGGAACAAAACATTTCATGTTTGCTTTTGAAAGATGGTTTGCTACCCGCAGGTAGGCTTAAGATGCAGATTTTGCCACCCTCGGGTGGGCTTAGGAAAACATGGTGTTGCCACAATCTAGTGGGCTTAAAACAAACAATCAATGCATTATTCCAATTCAGATAACCCAACCTTCACCCACAGGCATTCAGGGCAGTTATATCACATAAGCAATTAGCCTCATGGTAAGCATGCTATTCATGGCAACACTCACACGCATGCAAGGATGCTAAAGCATAAAACTCACCGAGTACTCCAAGCCAAAACAGAAACTACATTAGAAATCATGCATGATCCTAAATATGCTGAAATGCCTAATGCAACACATGCAAAAATGCAACTATAGCAGGCTCGGCTATTCTAAATATGGCATATGGAATGCTACAACTAACAAGTATTCAATTTGGAATTGAAATACAGATGCAGTTTGTATGATGCGCCGAGCCCGGTACATGCAAAACAGATGAATGATGCAAACATGCTGTCATACTGTTATGCTAATTGAAATATGCCCTATATCTAACCATTGTAAGCAGGTAAATAAAAGGGAGAAAGACGTGGGGTTGGAAGACATACATCACACTCACACACCCTTATTACAACATTGCCCTCGCGCAGAGGGTCCGAATAAATATACAGTCCCAAAATAAAAGAATAATACAGATTCTAATTAATTGACAAATTAATTACAAAAGAAGTAAACTGGCATGCAAGCCAGGGACTGCCTTGCTTCTGATGAGTAGTGTATGCTGGGCTGCCTTGGCGCTGAAATCCACTGGGATGCCCCAATTAGCCTCTGTTTGCAGTGTTTCTCGAAATGCGCGCCGGACTCCGAAAAGTAGCTGATTCTTGATTTTGCTGCAACAGAGAGCAGGAAAAGGGCATGGCAATGTATTTCACAAATATATGCATGCCTCGATCCTCGTGCCACCAATCACGCATACCGATGCATGATGGCCGAGGAGTCGGATTGCACAACTCAATATTGGATGAATGCAGATGAATGCTACAAAACCTGACTCCATCATGGGTGATCCGGAGTGTCGGTGACTTGGGAATTGAGACCCGTTCCGTCACTCGGAGTACGAAACGTGCCTCGTTTCCTGTGCAATATGCATGGTATGCATGAATGCAACTAACATATGACCTAGCATGCACAATGCTATGAAAATGAGATGCCTCGAAATGCGTACCCACGGGCACGCAAACCGAGGCGATGACATACAGGCGTGAAATGACATAGAAAATGAGATGCAATAGGATTAAAATGAGATGCCTCGAAATGTGTGCCCACGGACACGCAAACCGAGGAATGCGGAATGACATGCAAATCGGATAAAACTGAAGTGCCTCGAAATGCGTGCACACGGGCACGCAAACCGAGGCGACGATGTGAAATGCAAATCGAATAAAACTGAAGTGCCTCGAAGTGTGTGCACCCGGGTACGCAAACTGAGGCGATGATGAAATGCAAATCGGATAAAACTAAAGTGCCTCGAAATGCGTGCACACTGGCACGCAAACCGAGGCGGTGATGAAATGTAAATCGGATAAAACCGAAGTGCCTCGAAATGCGTGCACACGGGCACGCAAACTGAGGCGATGATGAAATGTAAATCGGATAAAATCGAAGTGCCTCGAAATGCGTGCACACGGGCACGCAAACCGAGGCGATGATGAAATGTAAATCAGATAAAATCGAAGGGCCTCGAAATGTGTGCACACGGGCACGCAAACCGAGGCGATGATGTACAGGCATGAAAAATGCAGATTGGGCTTACACTAACATGAGAGAGCCTTAGCCGCACTCACATAAGCTGCCAAGAGATGAAAAAAGATGCCTCGAAATGCGTGTCCGCGGACACGCAAACCGAGGAATGCACAAAATGGCACACGGAGTGCGATGATGGGCTTACGCCAACATGAGAGGGCCTCAGCCACACTCACATAGGCTGCCAACGGATAAAAATAAAGTACCTTGAAATGCGTGCACACGGGCACACAAACCGAGGCAATGGCATACAAGCATGAAAATGCAAATTGGGCTTACGCCAACATGAGAGGGCCTCAACCACACTCACATAGGCTGCCGGCGAATAAAACGAGGCTGCCTCGAAATGCGCGCACACGGGCACGCAAACCGAGGCGAGGCTCTAAAGCACCAAAATGACATGCGAATGAGATGTGGCAAATGGCATAAGGAAGATGCAAAATTCAGCAACTAAAATAATGCAAAAACAGCCCCCAAATTATGATAAAATTGCAACCGATGCCCAAAATGCGATGAAATGCACCCGAAATGGCCTACAGCCCTATTAAACATACAGAATATGGAAATGGAATGAAAAACAGTGGCAAGGCAGCCCCTAAACTAGCATTTTATCAGCACAAAGCAAGGCCAAATAATGCTCACAAGTATGGAAACAAAAGCTTGCAAAAATACGGTAAAAGAGGGGAATTACAAAGTAAGTGATATGTACAATGCTCAAACCCAAAAAATCAGTTCTACAACATTTAAGATGGAACAAAAATATGCACAAATGCAAGAGATGACAACCTCTAAATCAGTATGTATATATGCTAAACATAGCATGCAAAAAGGGGCTATAAAGAGAGGTATCATGAGCAATGACCAAACCACTTAAGACCCTTGACAAAAAGTGTAGAATAGACCAAAACAAGACACTCTATAAGCCTGATGGAGGCTCAAAACAGTAGCTAAACAAGTCTAACAAAGCATGCAAATTTACGGTAAAATGAAAGAATTTCAAAGGAAGTACCAAAAATATACACCAAATGTCTTAAGACCCTAAACAAAACATGACAAGGAGACAAAAATAAGGCTTTATCTAGGCCTGATGAAGGCCAAAATCTGGAGCCAAATGAGTCTAGCAAAGCATGCAAATTAATGGCCTAAAGAGGGATATTGAAAGAGGTCTATCATGGAGACACCAAATGAAGTTGAGCCCTTCTACAATGTTGTAGAGGGGCTCAAAATGAGCACAAAAACAGTAGGTGTCAAAGCCAAAAACTAAAAGGAAATAAAGTAAATATTTGACTCAAGATTATGCAAGAAAAAGGGATTTGAATGCTTACCCTTGAAGACAATTCTTTTGCTGCCTTGTAGCCTCAATTTGCTGATCCTTAGGCCTTGAAGAAGCTCCCTTTGTTGCTGAAATGGAGATGGTGGAGGTAGAGCTTGGAGTTGATGAAGGAATGGAAGCAAACTTGGATGTTTGAAGCTTGGAAATGGAGAGGGAGAGGAGAGGTGTGTATGGAGCTCTCAAAGGGTTTTTTCTAACCCTTCCACCAGCTGGAAGCTGCTGGTTTTTATGGCCAAAAAGGTGGAAATATCTTTCCCCAAATATCTAGATATTTTGAGGGCAAAATATCTAGATATTTTGAGGGCAAAAAAAAAAAAGATTTTGTTCAGCCACGAAGTGGGCATCTGAGACCGCAGTGTTCCTCGGAATGATGAAACAGAGATACCTGCCAAAATTGAACAAAAACTAATGCAAAACGAAAGCTCGGGGACCAAAACCGCGCGGGGTCCCGAAAATGGGCTGCCGGGCACCGGAAGTGGTGTTCGGCTGCGAAGTGGGTATCAGAGACCCCAGTGTCCCTCGGAAGGACCAAACAGAGGTGTCTGCCAAAAATGAACAGACATCGATGCAAAATGAATGCTCGGGGCCTAAACCGCGAAGTTCGGGGTCCCGAAAATGGGCTGCCGGGCACCGGAAGTGGTGTTCAGCTGCGAAGTGGGTATCAGAGACCCTAGTGTCCCTCGTTATGATAAAACAGAGGCACTTACCAAAAATCGGAGAAATCGGAGATGGTTGGGCGGTCCCGAACCGAGGCACACGGCCTGACGGTCCCGAAAACCGGGAACCGGGCTCCGAAGTGGGCAAAATGGCCTACGGCCACAAAACGTAGCCTACGGCCACTGAGAGATAGTCTACGGGACCACTCCCTCCCCTCAGGAAAGAAAACAGAGAAAACCGAGCCTGGTTCGCAAACCGAGACAAGGCACAGAAGAGAGTTCGGAAGTCCGGAGGCAGGGCGCACGGCCGCGACTCTGAGACTTCTGAACGAGCACAGTAGGCAATATCACCGAGCGCTCAATCGGTGACATCTGAGTCTTAAGGTCGGTCAAAAATGGGGTGTCTACAGTCAACGCAATTTATTTATTTATTTTTTTTTTATACTTGTTGGGCATTTTTTAAAAAAATATTAATGTTTAATGTTTTTGTATTTTTTTTGTTTAGTAAAAACCATAATTTTATTTGTTTTTGCCATGTTTAATATTTTGGCCTTAAGTTTATATTTTCAGTAGTAGAGAGATGATAGGTTAGATCAAGTTTAAGGTGTAAAAAGTCATATGTCTATGAATGATTTGTGATTTTCTAGCTCTCTTTGTACCAATTCTTCTCCAGGTTAATTAGATCAATATTGTTTGTACCAACTGAGTATGAATTTAAAATTGTGACTTATTTATTTGATGTGGAAATTCAATGTTTTTGAAGTTAAATGTCCTTAGTAGGGAGATGATAGGTTAATTATTTGTTTTAAATATCTGTGGTTGACAGTAAATGTAGTAAGAATTAACAAAGTTTTTAAACAAGAGCAGAGCAGTGTTTGTATCTATAACTATCAAAGCAGTGTTTTCTTCCTCTTTCTGAGGGTTATTCTTAGCTTGAAAAAAAATATGGAAGTCGTCTTCCTTGTATCTTGTACTATTCAAATTGTTGCAGCTTGCTATAAGCTCTGTTTTTTAAATTTTAATTCTTATATATTATGCAATCATAGGTATGGATTCACAACAAGATGGTTACTTTACCAATCTTTTACAAGAAAGGCCCAACATTGATGAGCATTATCCGATGGAATCTCAATATTTGAATGAAAATACTCAAGTCTTTACCCAGGAGTCTCAATTTACTGCTGAAATTGAATCTTTGTCGAAGAAACCTCAACGTGGAGGAAACTTCACAATAGAAGAAGACCAACTCCTTGTATCGGCTTGGGCTTAATATTAGTTTAGATGTGGTACATAGGAATGAGCAAAAACGCTCTACCTACTGGAAAAGAGTATGAGATTTTTTTCATGAGCACAAGAAATTTAAGTCTAATCAAAATGAGAATTCTCTTATGAATTGATGGTCAACGATTCAGCTTGCCATGAATAAGTTTTGTGGGTGCCACACCCAAATTGAATCATTGCATCAACGTGGAATAAATGAGGATGACAAGGTATTGAATATTGTACATTTACATTTACAATTATTATTATCAATGTTCCCCAGCATCCTAGAAAATCCACGACTTTCACCAACCGCTAGCAGTTTAACGATTTCATTTTAGTCAATATAACTCTATTTTGAGCTCCAATGGATTGGCTATTGGGCTAGCTACTTTACCATTTTACTTTTTTTTGGTGGCTACAATTGAAGAGCCCCAAAGGCTCTCCAAATAAATATGTATGTATATATCTTGAATTTTTATATATTTATGTCTTGGATTTGGGATTTTATATATTTTATATATCATATGCGTATATAGTAATTTTAGAGCATCAGTATCAAACTCGTTATTTATTTTCTGTTAGTTATTTTAATACCCAAAAATTAGAAAAGGCCTCAAATCGTTGCTCCATCAAACTCAGCAAGGCAATCGGCAATTTTTGTCAAACCCAAATCCCTCGCTACAAATAACCAGGACAAAGGCTCGGCTATTGGTCTGAATTCGGAAAGTATTGAGCAACGTACAATCTCTCTCTCGTCCTCCTAAATTTGAAAATAATCAAGACTTTGCACAGCACTGTTGTCAATCTTCTCTCTGTAAAAGGTTGCTTTACTTTCTTCTTCATTTACGTGTCTCTTGAATCTCCCAAAGCTCACTACTGAAAACTCCCCTGTTTTTCAACCTCTCAACCGACTTTCCAATTCTGGGTAATTTTCATAGAAAAATCTCAATTAATTTTTGCATTGATTGATACATATATATAGATGTGTATATGTATATGTGTATGCATATGCATATGTAAATGTGATAATTGATTTAGTTTCTGTTTAACTATTTTCTTCAAATATTATGGTTTTGAATTTGATTGGGTAAAGTTTCAATTCTGCAAATTGGCTGTTGATATTTGAAAGTTCTGATCTTTGTGGTTATAAAGGGATTAAACCGTAAACCCAGGTAGGGTTTAAGTGTAATTTTTTCATTTGGGCACCTTATGGTCTTGAATTGTAATCTGAATTTCATTGTTGTTAAAATCTTATTTGTTGTCGAGTACTTGCATTTTCATCGAATTCGATTGAAACTTGTGGGACTATTTAATGCATTTTTTTTTTTCTGAGAATTGTCCAGATGGTGACTTAACCATACAAGAATTGGTAATTTTTCTTTTATTTTGCTTGTATATGGAAGTACTTTTCTTAATGAAAAACTTAACTAGGGAGACACATATACACGCTCGGGAACAAGAATGGATTAGCATCAACATTTTATTAGTAGTTTACTTTGTCAAAGTGTTTATCTATGTTGACAATGCTTAATGCATTGCAAAGAGTGTTAATTTGCTTGATGATGATGTTCAAATTTTTTTCCTTCCCTCGTGAGACTTAGGATCACAGATTACTTTTTTTCACTTCTTCCAAATCTTAGGCTGAAAGGGGTAGTTTGGGTCACTATTAGTTCAGTTCAGGTCATTGACAGTGATTTTACCCATTTGATTGTTAGGTTTTGTGGTTTGGTTTTAAAAATGGCCAAATCTTAGGCTGAAAGGGGTAGTTTGGGTCAGCGTTGGCTCAATTCGGGCTCATTGACAGTGATATAACCTGTTTGATTGTTAGGTTGGTTAAAAAACACACAAGGAAGCTTTTACTGGAAGTTGGGAACTTGCATTCTTATGTGTTCTTTCTTGTGGGAGGGAGCTATTCTTAGGACTTTCAAATTTGGGGTTGTATATAGAGTTGTGGTAGAGACCCGCAAAATTTAGTGGTATACCCTATTTGATAGTTAGGTTGGTTAAAAAAACATGCGAGGAAGCTTTTACTGGAAGTTGGGAACTTGCATTCTTATGTATTCTTTCTTGTGGGAGGGAAGCTGTCTGTTCTTAGGACTTTCAAATTTGGGGTTCTATAGAGAGTAGTGGTAGAGACCCCCTAAATTTAGTGATATACCTTATTTGATTGTTAGGTTGGTTAAAAAACACACAAATAAGCTGTTACTGGAAGCTGGGAACTTGCATTCTTATGTGTTCTTTCTTGTTGGGGTTGTGTACAGAGTAGTGGCAGAGACCCCCTAAATTTACCCACATTGACGGGGCAGGGGAAACTCCTGTTGAAAGTTGGGTACTTGCATTCTTACGTGTTCTTTCTTGTTGGAGGGACGGTTGTTGACTTTTATTGGGAGTTAGAGACTTGTAAAATATATAATTTTAAATTTTATCTGTACTAACATGGCCGTGTGATTGAGGTTTGTGTTGGTTGATTCCTAAACAAATAAAAAAAATTACATGTAACGAACGATCCATGTCATTAAGGTTAAATTTTGGGGTAATGCTTTAGCAGTCCTAAAGAATTTTCCTCGTATGTATTGGAATTAAATGGAGAATATTTTCAGTAATTGGCAGCTGTTTTTGCTTGGAATATATACTAAAATTCCTAAAATCCATTGAGTGAGATGGTTTCCTCTGTTTTGCTTCTTATTCTTCTTTTTAATATTTTTTTCTTCTTCTTTATGTTTTGGCTTGTTCTTGCTTGATAGCCTTGGGGTATGCCCGGGATTTGTTTGTATTGTTTTGCTTGGTTTGAATGGAAATTTTATTTAAAAATAAAATGGAGCACTAATATTATATATATATTGTATTATGGCTCGAATATAACCTACCTAAATTGGTTCCATTGATTATCAGAATAGGAATCATAATCTTCCCTAGGATCATAGATAAGCAAATGCATTTTCCAAAAGCAGAACCAAACATAACAAATGGATTAAATACCACGGAATTTAAGAAATAAAAAATTGGAACAATCCCATTTAGGACACCTGCTTCAACTATACTCGAGTTAACATAATCTTCATCGTTTTTATTGAAATTCTCAGCCATGCTTCCATTACCATTGCACCTTCTTGTACATTTGCATACATAGTTGTTGACACACATTAATCCTAGTACCGTTGACTTCTCTGATTCCCCATAATCCACTTCTAGATGCAATTGACCAAGGTAATTTCCATGTAAATCATTTCTATATCATAATTTCAGCTGCTGGAACATGGCTTGGTGATGATAGATACATTCTTTGAATCCATGCACAACTGCATACTTGAATCCTATTGCATACTTGAACCAGTAGCTGACCATAACAAACTAGGACCTTATCCAAAACCAAATGATAATGCATACTTAAACCTTTGCCATCAGCCCAGAAACACACACATTCAGCCACAAACAGCAGCCCATAGACCAGCATAAGCACACCATGCGGTCCAACATATCAAACCACCAACAGACTAATGTCAGACCAACAGCAGACCAGGACAACATCCATAAACCCTGCTAGATCTGGAGATGGAGAACCAGGACAACAGAGCAGAAGTTCAAGTAGACCAACAGCATACCAAAGGCAAGGCACCAGCCCACCCACACACAGCAGATATCACACCAGCAATGGCTCTGCCCACCCCCAGCCACAACCATCTCAGCAACCATGCTCACCTTAACATATTAGAAGTCACCATGAATTTCATAGCTGTAGCTGCCCAGCAGAACAAATCAGATATATGACTGCCACCAATCTTAGCATACTAGCAGCCCAGACCCAGAACTCCAGCAGATTGGATCGGAGCACACACAGCAAACACACTTTAGCATACCAGCAGACCATTAAATTCATACACACAACACCCCAAAGTGCATACACACAACACCCCATAAATTCATACACACAACACACTTTAGCTTCAACTGAGTGTCATCCAGAACTGCAGAGAAGATGCAACAGAGCTCAACACTTAAAACAAATACTCAACCTATATCTATTCATATGGATATATGTGAAGTTTAATCAATTTGTTGACATATGTATTAATGATCACAAGCAATAGATGTGTATGAGTGGGTGATCTATGTTAATGATCACAAGCAATACATAGTTTAGGTTCTATTATATGATATGTTTTTCTTTTTTTAATTTCTTTCGTCTTGATCTTCATGACTAACAAATTGATTTTTTTCACAGCTCTTTGAATTGCATGAGCTCAATGGTGAAACTATAATTACAAATATACAAATTCAAAGTAGGAAACAAAGACAGTTTGAAGACAACATTACTGAGTTTACAAATTAGAATTCTTCTAATTTAGGCACTTTTCTTCAAGTAATTATCATTAATCACAAAATACATTTCAAGCTCTCTCACACACACATAGACTCGTACAGAATTCAATAGTCTCTGACACAACTATCAGCTTTGAATGATTAAATAATCTTTCAATTCAAAGTGTTAATTTGATTGATGATGATGTTAAAATTTTTTTCCTTCCCTCATGAGACTTAGGATCGCAGATTAGCCTTTTTCACTTCTTCCAATGTACATTGTAAATTGAATCATCATTCACCATTGCTCAAATTGAATGATCATTTCACAGGAAGGATTCTCAGACACCAACGGATGCGTACTTCACCAATCTATTACAAGGGGGATCCAACCTTTTAGGTGAATTTATGATGAAATCTCCAAATCAAATGGGTCAATGTTCAAGCCAACATGGTGAAGTGGCTGGGCAAGAGTCTCCATTGTCACCCCAAATAGAATCCACCACAAAGAAATCACAACGTGGTGGCAACTTTAGTACAGAAGAAGACAATCTCCTTGTATCGGCATGGCTCAATACAAGTTTGGATGCAATACACGGAAATGAGCAGAAGCACAAGACATATTGGAATAGAGTTTGGGAGTATTTCCACAAGTACAAGACTTTTACTTCTGAACGTAATCAGAATTCTTTAATGAATCGGTGGTCAACTATTCAACTTGGAACCAATAAGTTTTGTGGGTTCTTTGCTCAAATTGAATCAATGCATCAAAGTGGAGTAAATGAGCAAGACAAGGTATACATTGTGTACACACCGTCAAATTAGATGTAATTGTCATTTTGTTTGAAGATGCTAATTAGTCTTTATTCATTTAATTTTTCAGATTGGCAAGGCCAAACTTATGTATCAGGAATTCCAAAAAGCATCATTTCCTTTTGAACATTGTTGGAATGTGTTGAGGTACCAACCAAAATGGTTGGAGGAATGTGAGAAGAAAAAACCAAAAAAAAAAAAAAACATCAGCAACATCTTCTCCTTTTACTCCAGAGGCGATAAATCTAGCAGAGGATGATGTGTCACATGATACTTATGTAGACTTGGAGAGGCCACTAGGTAGGAAGGCTGAAAAAGAGCGGTTGAATAAACGAAAGAGTAAAGATTCAGCTGGTTCAAATTATGCAGGGATATTGAATGGGATAATGGAAGACAAAAAGAAAGCAAATGACAAGAAAATGGAAATCCTTGAGAAAGCGTGTCTTCAAGAGCAAGAGCAGAATCGTATTAACCAAGAGCTTGAGCAAGAGAGAATTCGAATTATGAAAGAGGAAATCCAAGAGCGATTTCGTATTAAACAAGAAAAGATTCGAGCAGAACAATTGAAAGAAGATGAGAGAATTATAATGATGGATACTAATGGTTTGTCTCCAATGCAACAACAATTTTATCTTCACCGCCAAATGGAAATTCTTGAAAGTCAAAGGAGTACTAAATAGTTAGTTTTTATTGGAATATATTTTTCTATGTAAACATATAATGTTTTTGTTGAACAATGCTATGGTTCAGTGCACTTTTTTTGTTAAGTATTGATTTACATTGCTATGAAAATGAACAAATGACTGCTTAGGGGCATCTATATTCTGGATTATATAAGTATCTTCGTGTACCTATGGCTGCTGTTCTGTGGCATTCTGGTTGCTCTGCTGTTGCACTCTGTTCTGTTGGTTGGGAGCATGGTCACAACAACAGTGGCATTTTGCTGGGCAGTGTTGGGAGTGTGAATTTAGTCTGCTGTTATGGGTACTCTGCTTGGCCACTGTAGCATCTTGATCTGGAGTTGTAGTGTTGCTGTGATGATGTGATGAAGTTGTATTACTGAGCAACAGCTCCTCCACATTTGGGAGGAAGGAATTGCAAATTCCTTCTGGCTTTTAGTGAGGCAGTGCTGGTTGGTTGTGTGCTGGATGGTGGTTAAACTGTTTTGCTGGTTGAGCTTTGCTGGTTGATGTAGCTATGCTAATTGATGGTATGGATCAGAAATGGGTAGGCTGAAATGTTGTTATGAGCTATGCTGGTTGATGTAGCTATGCTTTGCTGGTTGATTGTTTTTACCATTTGTAGCTGATTCGAGAGTTTTTAGCTATTAAATTATGCTGTTCTGCTGTGATTATATCTAGTTGTGCTACTGTGATTGCTGTTGCTGTGATGTTATCTGCTATGGGTTGGGTGAATGGCCTGCTGTATGCTGTCGTTCAGAGGTCACCTAGATGATGGTGACACCTGGTCTGCTCTGTGTTAGAACGGTCTCAGAAAGCATGTCTGCTACTGGTTAGAGACTGTTAAGCTGCTATAAGGGACTGTTAAGCTGGTTTTCTTCATCAGTCCGGATTGGCAAGACAAAGAACATGATTAAAAAAAAAAAGGACTTCCCAGTGCATAATATTCTTGCTAAAAAACAGTCTAAGGTGAGCAAGATGTACACAGTTTTACCTCCATTTCTTGAGTGGTTGTTTCTATGCAAATTAATATTCTGGTGTATATTGGTTCAAAGTCTGGATGGTTTGAAATGTTTGGGTGTTGGTCTCCATTTGCTGCAGTGTTGTTTTGGTGCATTGTGAAACTTTGAAGTAGTGTTGTTTTGGTGTATGGCTTTACCACAATTGATCGCTACTTAAAATACCATGTCCAAGAATTTGAGAGGGCTCTGCATGAGAAATTTCCCTCATGTTCAATTGCAGCAAAGAGGCGGATTTATTCAACAACAACAATTTTAGATGTGCATGGCCTGGTATGTTGATTCTATAACAGCCTTAGTCAAAGTGATTGCAATCTGTTACTAAGTCTTCCCCATCTTCCTGTGTAATTTTCTTAGCTTCATGGAGGAATTAGAAACTTTGATATGCATTGGTTATCAACGGTGGGTATAAAGAAGATGACACTCTCTTATGTAATAAAAATTCTATCTATTCAGTGCATAGTTAAAACAAATCTTACATAATTTTAAGCATATTAAACTATTATCAGGGCATGCATCAGATCTTGAATTTGCCATTGAAGTTTATAGTCTCCTTCTGTAAAAATTGTAAAGAATACTGACAAAAAAATTATGTAATTATTAATACTTGGAAAATTTCAAATTACATTCAAGACTAATGAGTTTTCATCATGTGACCATGAAATTTAAAATTACAAGTTGCTATGATTGACTATGTAGTTGCCACAAGTGCTCGACGAGGTCCGATTGTAGTTGAGAATGAGTTTCTCTATCTCTAATGCGATGATGACGTCGAATGAATTCCATAAGTTCAGTTGTATGGTCATGTGAAACAGATACATGGGGATTTTCATCGATTTGTTCATAGTCGTAGTCTTCTGCTTCATTAATATCTCGCTCATCCTCAACAATCATGTTATGCAGTATTATGCATGCCTTCATAATATTCTTAAGTGTTTCACATTCCCAAGAACGTGCAGGTCCACGTACAATTGCAAATCGTGCTTGAAGAACTCCAAAAGCACGTTCTACATCTTTCCTTGCCGACTCTTGAGCTGCAGCAAAATGCTTTCTCTTATTTCCTTGTGGAGATGGAATTGTTTTGACAAATGTTGACCACTGTGGATATATACCATCTGCTAGATAGTATCTCATTGTATAATCATTACCATTGATTGAGTAATTGACAGAAGGAGTACGCCCTTCAGCAAGCTTGGTAAATACAGAAGATCGTTCTAAGACGTTGATGTCATTATGAGACCCCAGTAACCCAAAGAATGCATGCCATATCCAAAGATCATATGATGCTACTGCTTCTAAAATAATTGTAGGTTCATGAATATGACCAGAATACATACCCTTCCATGCAGTTGGACAATTCTTCCATTTCCAATGCATACAATCAATGCTCCCCAACATCCCAGGGAATCCACGACTTTGGCCAATTGTTAGCAATCTAGCAATGTCATTTTCGTTTGGTGATCTCAAATACTCATCAGAAAAAATTGTAACCACTGCTTTAACAATTTTTTTTAAACTTTTCATTGCAGTGCTTTCTCCAATCCTTACATATTCATCCATAAAATCAGCCGCTATTTCATAAGCGAGCATTCTAAGTGCAGCAGTCATCTTTTGATAGGAGGACAAACCAAGGACTCGAGCACCATTTCTTTTTTGAACAAAATATGGTTCATGAGCTTTTAGTGTTGAATGAATACGGAGAAAAAGAGAACGATTCATTCGAAACCTTCTTCGAAATACATTGGGAGGATATATTGGTGATTCAGCAAAATAGTCGAGAAAAAGTCTTTGGTGGCCTTCTAAAGTATTACGCCTAATGAATAGACGACGTTGTATAGAACCACGACGTTATCTTGATTCTTCCTCCATTTTGAGTACTGTAACTATCTCTAACTCATCATCAGAGTCCGACTCATTAAGAATCATATTGTGTACAGAATTGCGACGCATAGTGAGAAAATAAACACTTAATGTTAAAGAAAACTGGTTGAGGTGGATGAAAATTAAAGAGGAATGATCTTATTTATATTGAAAAAATATGACCGCTACAAAAGTATCTATTTCAAAAATATAACCGTTGCAAAAATATTCATTTGAAAATATGACCATTATAGAAGTTTCTATTTAAAAAATATAGCCATTGCAAAAGTACCTATTTGAAAATATGACCGTTATTACAAAAGTTTCAATTTAAAAAATATGACCGTTAAGTTTCCATTTGAAAAATATAATTTTTTTGCAAAAATAAATAAATAATAAATAAGGAATATTTAAATTGAATGGAGAAAGAAATGGAGAGTTTGTTGGAGCATGACAAGAAAAATAAGGTTAGCTAAAATAGAAAAGTAGGTTTTTAGCTACAATTTGACTAAACATTTAGCTACTTTGATAAAGATGCTCTTATATGTTCTTTTAATTCTATTTGATGAATTACGAAATAACTTCTTCTGTATTTTTTTTCTTCTCATTCTACAGGTTTTGTATGTTTGTATGGGCAAATTTGTTATTATTGCAAATTTATATTAGTAAAATATCAGTAATTAGTATTTTTTGTTTTTAAAATTAATTAAGTTAATTTGAATGATTAGCTAAAATAAGGAGTGGTTAGAAAGCACAATAACTAAAGTAATTAGATAAAATAAAGAATATATTTTTGGAAAAATTACCAGTAAATCCTATATGATAGAAAGTTGAACCATTTAGTCCTACGAATTTTCTTATGCACCATTTAGTCCCACTATCTACATCAACAACATCAACAACATTATTAACATCATCAAAAACATTAGTTACATTAGCAACATTGAACATCATCAATTTCTAGATCAATTCCATTACAATTCAAAACACAAACAGATACGCGATCACATATATATATATATATATAAAAGCCCTAAAAATGAAATGAACATTGAATCACAGTTTAGACACCCTGAATCTCTCTCTATCTCTCCGTCTCCCTCTGATTTTTGGCGTCGAAGCTTCGTTTTCTCGACCTCTCTCTCTCCGATTCTCTCTCTTCAATCACCGTTGCAGTTCACAAAGGTAATCTCTCTCTCTCTCTCTCTCTCGAAAATTTCACCGTTTCTCGACTGTTTCTCTGTGTTGTTCGCCCTGTATGCAGTTCTTTACCATAAATCTTCGAAACCTTTCACTCAAATTTGCCTAGGGTTTCAACGTCAAATTGACTCTATTTTGCCTAAAATCTAGGGTTTTCTTTCACTTCTTCTGAAGTTTTTACATCTATTTTTTTTTTATAGATACTTAAGAAGAATCTTGTACATGCAACCGTATATATATGTAATGTATATATCGCTGTATTTAATTTTGATGATGATGTATAATGTTTAATGTTGAAGACTAATGTTTTATGTCTGATGTCTGATGTTGATGATGAATAATGTTTAATGTTTAATGTTGATGATGATGTTTAATATTTAATGTTTAATGTTGATGATGATGTTTAATGTTTTATGATGATGTATAATGTTTAATGTTGAAGAATAATGTTTTATGTCTGATGTTTGATGTTTGATGTTGATGATGATGTTTAATGTTTGATGATGTTTAATGTTGATGATTTGATGTCGATGATGTTCAATGGCCATTAACATTGGGATAGGACCTAATGGTTCATAAGAAAATTCATAGAACCAAATGAGTTACAAGATACAAATTTGAGATTTATTGGTGCATGCCCCTATATTTTTTCTCATATTTTAGCTATTAAAAAGTGGAAATAAGTGGAGTATTATATCAAATAATTGAAAAATATAAAGGGCATATTGAATGAATATCAGTTAAACAGCTTGCGGATATTTGGAAATATTGGATAACGAGAGTAGAGTGAAGCAAACTAGAGAGAGAGAGAGAGAGAGAGAGAGAGAGAGAGAGAGATGTCGAACGTGGTGGTGCTGGACAACGGCGGCGGGCTAATCAAGGCGGGGATCGGCGGCGAGCGAGAGCCAACCGCCGTGGTCCCGAACTGTGTCGGGCGTCCTCTGTCGTCGAAAAAATGGCTTATCGGCGACCAACTCCATTCCCCCTCCTCCGACCTGACCTCCGCCTCCCTCCGCCGCCCTTTGGACCGTGGGTACCTGATCAACCCCGACCTCCAACGCGACATCTGGTCTCACATCTTCACCTCTCTCCTCCCCCTCAAAAACCCTTCTCTCTCCTCTCTTCTCCTCGTTGAACCCCTCTTGAATCTCCCCTCCATTCAGCGCTCGATCGACGAGCTCGTCTTCGAAGATTTCAACTTCAACTCCCTCTTCGTCGCCGATTCTCCTTCTCTCGTTCACCTCTACGAGGCCAGTCGGAGTCCCTATGGCCTCGTTTCCAAAACCCAGACTAGTCTCGTCGTTGATTGTGGTTTCTCTTTTACTCATGCTGCTCCCGTTTTTCAGAATTTTACTTTGAATTATGGCGTCAAGAGGCTCGATTTGGGTGGGAAGGCTTTGACCAATTATCTCAAAGAGTTGGTTTCCTATCGATCGGTTAATGTCATGGATGAGACTTTTATTATGGATGATGTCAAGGAAAAGTTGTGCTTTGTTTCGCTTGAAGTTGAGCGTGATTTGCAGATTGCAAGGTATGATTCTACTTCTTGTTCTGTTGATTTGTCATTTTGTTAGTGAATTCCGAAATGGGTATTGGGATTTTTTCTTCTTCTTCTTTTTTTTTAAAGGAAAATTTCATTTCAGAGGTAGTTTTGAAAAGTAATTACAAACAAGTGGTAAACTTTATAAATATTAATAATTAAAAATATAAACTTTATCATCATTCAGTAATTAGTTTTTGAAAAATCCACTGATTGGTAATTTCCCCATTTTTTCCCCCCCAATAATTACAAATTTGGCTTCAATGTGTTTGCTGGATATGTAATGATTTGTGAATTGCTTTGTAATTTATGGAATAGATTGTAAAATGAAATGTAGGTCATTTGGAGTTTCATATTTACTATTAGATGATTATTAAGGCTTTGTTTGGATCTTTGGAGGGAAAAGAAAAGAAAAGAAAAAGGGAAAGGTTAGGAAAATAAAATGAAGCTCAATAATGTGCTCACATTTTAAATCCAAGACAGAGGACTAGGCCACTAAATAATCCTCCTTATTCCTTTGTACAATGACAACAGAGCGAAACATGACAAACCTACATTATATCCATATGATATGATCAATACTTGTAAATAACTCAGAAAAGCTAGTGCCTTTTACTAGGCTAATCTAGTTTGCATGATTGGAACTGCTGTCTTCAGAAAGCTCGATTATGAGTCTCTCAATATCAGTCTCTCCTAAGCTAATAGCTACATTTTCAAATGCTATGAAGCGGCCATGTTGTTGGACTACACAAGTGAACGAGAATCAATAATCTTTGTATGAGCTCGTGTGCTTTGTTTCAGAAGTTTTAATGCTCTCATACTTTAGCAATCTTTGTCCCATTTAACCTCAGTTTTTGAAACTTATATGTTGCTCAATTTTCTCTTAGCTTTGTGCACAAAATTTTCTTAGGAACGCAGTCATTGCCTCAGATGTTTTAACTGTTTTCTGAAATACCCTCACAGGAGATCTGGAAGGGACAACTTATTTAGGTGCACATATGTGCTTCCTGATGGTGTTACACATACAAAGGGTTATATAAAAGATCCTGATGAAGCACAGAGATATCTGAATTTGGAGGATGGAGCCCAATCTCCACAGCTGAAAACAAAAGAGGGCATGGATCGCCTAGAGGTTCCGGGAAAATCAAATGACAGAATGAGAATTGATCTTACAAAAAATGTGCTAATTCATTTTCCTTGTGAATTGGTATCTGTCTAGCATGCCATATATGTATTTTTAACTTTTTATCTGCAGGAGTTTGGCTTGACAAATGAGCGCTTCATCGTGCCAGAAATGATTTTCCGCCCCGCTGATTTGGGTATGTAATACATCCCAATCTGTTGAGCACCTTAACGTTAGATTTTTTATCCAACTTAAAAAGCAATGGAGTGGTCAAGATAGCTTAGTTTTTTTTATTCCAACATATATTATTTCAACCCAGCCCGCAAAGATTGTCGTTTCCTTTTATGTCAGGTTTTTCATAATGTTTATTTAACTTAAGACCGAAACATGACCTTTTCTCACTTTATGGGACAACTCATGTAAATGGTGGATGCATTTATTGGAAAAAAACAATGAATGGTTACATTGGTAAAGTTAAGGCCATGTGCCTAGAAATTTTAGTTGCATCTCTAAAAATAATGATATTTTTTTTAATAGAAGAATGTCATTATGGGAAGCAAGTAGGGTGCAAGATATCAGCTACCCTGATTATGCAATTTCTTCAAGTTGTGAATTGTGAGACACTTACACCTTGACAAGTGTTCAATTACAGATCTGGGTTTTCATATATGTTGTAACAATGTGGCATAGGAGAAAGAGAATCTAAAGAGGTGGGTTTTTAGTTTTTAAGTAGAATCTATGTGACATGGACTTGGGTAGGGGTGTCGGGTGGGGAAACATATCTAGAGGTCGGACTCATCAAACCATAAATTTAAGGGTACGTGGACTTGGCAAAAAAATGTCATATTTTTATATTTTTAATCAAGTGTGTGAGATAAAATGGTGCTATATGTAACTTACAGTGTCAAAAAGATATTTATAGAAATTATACAACAATATGTACATATAATAATAATGTTATATACAATTATATAAGAAGTATCTGTTGAAAAGTATCCGACACATCCCATACCTTTGTCCGAGTGTCGGGTGCCCGACACGACACGACACGAGTCTTTGATTTATTTTGAAGAGTCTGTGTAATATAGAGTATAATTAATGCTTACGTAGGATATGTTGGATAAAGAGGAAAAACCTTCATATGATATTATCAATTGATATTTGTGTAGTCCTTATGTAATTGAACTTTCTACAAATTTGGATCTGTTGGCGTTTTGCAGGAATGAACCAAGCCGGACTTGCAGAGTGCATTGTCCGAGCAGTCAATGCCTGCCATCCTTATCTTCACCCTGTACTCTATGAGAGGTAGTGTTGGAATTTTTTAGATTGTTAATTTTTGAAAGAAATATTGCTTGTGTTCATGTGGGTGTTTCTAATCACCTGGTATTGTTTACTGTTTGTTCCAACCTGTGTTTGTACAGCATTATTTTGACTGGTGGAAGCACTTTATTTCCCCGATTTGCTGAAAGACTGTAAGCTTTAACCTCGCTGTCACTCCCTTGAGTTATGTCAAAATTTATTGCAAGGACCATTTGGACTTTAGTTAGTATTGATATTTCTAAATGCAGAGAAAGGGAGCTCCGACCTCTTGTTCCTGATGAATATCAAGTGAAAATAACGACTCAAGAAGAGTAAAATCTTCTCTCCTAGAAAATCTTGGGTTGTACCTTGTTTGGTTTAGTTTTTGAAAACTGTTTTTTAGTGTTTTTAAAAAAAAAAAAGAACTTTACAGAATTTTTTTCATATTTTAGTTATTTTTTAAAAAACTTTTTAATGCACCTAAAAAATAAAATGTTTGTACCCCCCCCCCCCCCCCCCCCAAAAAAAAAAAAGCCAGCACATTTTCGTATTTTTTGTTCACAAATATTTTACTTTTTAGGTGCATCTAAAAAGTAAAAAAATGACTAAACTATGAAAAAACTTCACTAAAGCCAAAAAATGAAAAACAAAAATTTCAGAAATAGTTTTTAAAAAACTAATCCAAACAAGGTTTTGTTACTACTTGTCAATTAATGAAAGCATGCACTTCTTGTCCAGTCCGATATTGGGTGTATGGCGAGGAGGTTCGCTTTTGGCATCTAGTCCTGATTTTGAAGCGATGTGTGTCACCAAAGCTGAGTATGAGGAGCTTGGATCTGCTCGGTGTCGCAGGCGATTCTTTCATTGAATGTCTGAAGTCTTGAAGTATGTCAACATAATCTATACCCTTTCTCTTTTACGTACAGATGAAGATTTGAAATTTTTTACCCATTCCAACCCCCAATTAGTTGTAAGATTCCAAATTTCAATTCCTACAGTTTATTGGCAGCCAAATAACATGAAGTATGGAAATGTAGATGACTATTTATTTATTCTCGTCCAGGTTTAGGAATCAGTATCCATATCTTGTCTAGTCAGTGTTTGGTGTTACCTTTGAGAAAAGGGAAGACAGGAAACACTAGTTTTGGTTTGGTGAAAATAAACACCAAAATGATGTTTTTGAATTTTCAAAAACTGTTTTTGCAGTCCCAAAAAAGAAAACATGAAAATAATGAGTGTTTTTTAATTGTTCATAATTTTTTCCACCGAATTAGTTTTTAGGGTTGTTCACAAAACATATTTTGCAAATGAAACCAAACAAATTTTATTTATTTATTTATTTTCATATATGAAGGCCTCAAGCTGATTGAAGAATCCATTCATCATGACATACATACTTCTTGATGATGCTGGCTTCTTGGCTGTGCTTTCTAGATCTATAAGAGGATGATTTGAGCTCCCATCCGTTGGGCTCAGAAGCAAGACATGCTTAAGTTTGAAAAAGACCATAATTGGTGGCAAGCATGCAAAATGGGAAAGAAGCTTGTCAGAAGTGTTCGGTCTGTGCAAGCGAATTCATACCCACAAAGAAGGGGAGACCCTAGCGGGTGAGTCATCCAAACTGCAGTCTGGATCCCTAGTGAGCCTGCTGTTGCTCCACATTAAGAGGACATCATGGAGTTCATGTTACAAGTTTCTAGATGACAGTTACTGAAGTAGTATTTTGACTTTGTTTGATGATCGTTTTGTTCTCGGAGCATTCCTTGAAATTTTGCAGATTGTTATGTTAGGTTTTATGCTCATACTTGTTAGTTTTGCCATCTGGTATCTTCAATAATGGTCTCTGAATTACCATTATGTAAATTTGAATTTTAGAGAATAGCTATGCTTTGTGTAGACTTTCCACAACTAAACCAATTTTCAACATTTTCTCTAATAGACAGCATTTTGAAATGCTCAGATTGGTTCAGATCAATTGAGTGTTGTTTGTTCTTGGAAGTCGCCTAAATATTGAATACCAGGTTGAATTGCTAGCGTTGAGGAGTTCTAAACAGGAGCAGTAATTGAAAAAAAAAAAATGATTTACACCTTGTGATTTCCTTATTCACCAAATTCTGAAAGATGGACAACATGAATAAAATTTAATGGCCAAAAATGAAAAATTAGTGCTTTTTCTTGACAATTGGTAGGATGGAATAACGGAAAGAATTAGTTGCACGTAATGAGACATGAAACTGAACATCACATCTGATATGGAGCTTGTTTGGTTTTGGTTTTTTCAAAGTACTTTTCAAAAAATTTTATTTTTTTATTTTCTGTATTTTTTTAATGATTTTTTTTAATATTGTAAGTTTTTTTAAACACACTTAACATAAATACACTTAAAAAGTATAATATAAAAAAAATACGAAAATTTAATATATTTTTTGTATTTTTGTTTATTTATTCATTTTAAAAAATATTTATTCACAAATATTTTATTATTTAGATATGTATATAAGTAAAGTGCATCTAAAAAAATAAAAAATTGCTAATTTTTTTTAAATATTTACTAAAAATAAAAAAAATACAAAAAATAAAAATCTTAATTTTAAAAAAAACTAAATTCAGAAAGCTGAAATCAAACACACTAATTATTTTTCTAAAACTTGAAACTATGTCTCTTGAAGGTTAAGAACCATTTTTTCCTTGACTCCCATCGCCCTCATTGTATTGGGATTGACTAACTTTTTACTTTTTGTTTTTTGTTTTTTTTCCTCCTATTACTTATTGACATGTGTCTGTGAGAGGATTGTGAGGGTCAAGAAAAAAGAGGCTCTATCATTTTTGTTAATCTATATCCACGTTGCTATAAAGGTTAGAATTCGGGCAAACAAATCCCTTGAATTATCAGCAGGTATTATTTGATCATATTTCTCTAAAAAGTTAAGTGTTTTTCATGGTATTGCATGAATTAAAAAAGATAATTTATTGTATGAATTAACCACCCTAAATATTAGGGCTTTTGTGTTGTCGGCATTGACCTTGTTTGGTAGAGTTGTGGGAAAGTACTTATAGCCTATGCTTTAAACAGCTTATAGCTTATAACTATGAACATAAGCTGATTTCTGACTTATAAATTAAGCATCTCCTGCCCCACTCAAAGAATAAGCTGATTTCTGACTTCCAAAAAGTTATAAGTTATAAGCTATAAGCTAAACCAAACACATCAAAATAACTTAAATTAAGTTGAAAGCTGAAATAAACAGCTTTTAAGCTGCACCAAACAGGCACATTATATTGCACTGGCTTCTGCATGAATTGAATGATATAGTTATAAATTGTAATTGCTATTTATGGTCTGTTAAGTTTATGTACTTTATGGTTGTTGAATACTTGGGCGCTTTACGAACTTTGGTAAAAAGTCAGTTTTTTAGTTTTTAAAAGTTTTTTTATATAAAAAAAGTCACAAAAAAATCACAAAAAGTCATTTTTTTACTAATTTTCAAAATATCAGTCAATCTAAAGTGGATACATGGTCCCTATGATTTTATGTTAAGGGAAAAAGATTGGGAGCTCTAAATATAGAGCTCTAATGAGCTGACCTCCACCTATGATATGATGTTTGTACAATTTTTTCTTTTATCATATCATTAGAGCTTAAATTAAAGTTCTAAATTTAGAAGTATGTAATCATTTCTCGTATGTTAAAATGACACACTTGTTTACATTAATCTTGTCCAATACTGAATATTTATAAAATGGATTTTTGTTTGATGAATATCCTTGTCATGTTATTGCATGTGAATTTTTGTGAGTACATTAGCCTTAATTAATGTTTTTTTATTGGTATTTTTATTTGTTGCAGACTTGCAGTGAATAGGGTGATGTTAGGTTCGCATTAAAAATTCGCTCGTGGACCTTAATTTTGTCAGTTTGTTGAATCTCCAAGACTGAATATTGACTAGTAGTGTAGTTAGCTAGTGCTCACAATTTTCACAATGAGAATCGCTTAGAGCCCTATAATTTAGATTCATAAATTAATCTATAATGATGTCGTAATATGATTGGGTGTATAATAAATTAAAATTTGACACTTATCATATTACGTTATTATAGGTCAAATTAATTTTTTTTTTAAGGGTCTCAAACATTTATATTCAAACCTTTAAATATTAGTATACTAATTTTTTTGAAGGTTAATATAAATTTGATATCTCTCAAAACAAGCACTCTATCGTATATATCAAATTTATTATTTTATTATTTTTTACTTCAAAAAAAGCAACAAAAACAAGAAGTTTGAGTTGAAAGCTTGGGATGAACTATTAAAATAACGAAAGAATTAAAATTGACATCTCTATATGCCATGCCAAGTTTATGCCAATTCTATGTTAGATTTATGTTGTGTTTGGTTGGGGGATTTGGAGAGGGATTTGGAAATGGAAGGGGAAAAGATGCGTGAAATTAGGTGAAATGTAGATATATTTTATTTTCATTTCACCTACATATTCTCTTTCCCTTTCCAAATCTCTTCCCAAATTCTCTAACCAAACATAGCATTAAGCACCTTGGTTGAAGCATGTTTTTATGTCAATTTTGTCCATTATATTTGACGACTCAGATATAGAGTTTCAGGTTGAGATGCTCGAAGCATCCCAATCATGTTATGGAAGATAGGTTTCTGGTAATGCAGATGAAAAAAAAGATAGATCTGGTGGTAATAATTAATATATTTAGTTCAGTTGGCTAGTCTTATACATTCTTAATTGAGTTATTGTCAAAATGTAATTATCGATGTAGTGGTTGTTGGACTTACGGGTATATATTGTTGAACTTTCTTACCTAATTGATTATCAAGTTTGATATAATTATTCTGATATTTGTAAATATCATCCCACCGATTGATCCCAAAAAAAAAATAAAAAATAAAAAATCTAAAGTTACTGATTGAGTTGAGTTTGGCCACTTTTGTAAACTCTTAATTGTGAGGTCAGAAGGCCAATCTTTCTTTTGTATTTAGGGATCTTTCTTTAGTTGTTTATTCTTCTTCATTATGAAACACTTTCATGTTCAAGATAGGGTTGGTTAATGTTAAACTTATGAGTATGTATTGTTGAAATTTTCTTATCAATAGACACAAAACGCACAGAAAAAAAGGACAAAAACAAAACCTGGAGTTGGATGCCAAATGTTGATGAAATGGACGAGATAGACAAACCATGTGTCACTGATGTAGGTATAACTCATTGCCCTGTTACAAGATGATGTTGAAGTTGTAGCTAATGAAGGAAGGAGCTGTGCCAGCTGGTTCCATTGGAAGAGAGTGAGAATGAATGTTCAAACTGACAAATAGTAACATTTACGAAAGCTTCAATGAGTTTTGATAAAAATAAAAAATAAAAAATAAAAAAATAAAAGTGCCTTTATTCAAAATCATAAATACCCATCTGGAGCATCATGTGGCAACAAGTACCTGATTTTCCAAAATCCTTTGCAACATTTACTACACAAAGGCCATCAACACATGGTACTCAGCATGATGTTGGTTTGGTCTGTTTGGTTGTATTTTTGTTTTCTCTGTTAATTGCATGAAGATTTTTTCAACTATTAGTGCATATCATTTTACATTCTTTATTTATAAATTGATATATTTTGATCCCTTCAATTATAAAAATATATTATTTTTACTCATATTTCAAACCATCTTTAAAAGGGGTGTCATCTGCACATTGTACTCAGGGGTCATAAATATAATGTTGGTATGGTTTGTTTGGTTTTTTTTTGCATCAAGACTTTCTCAACTATTAGAGTGGTCATTGTAATTTACCCTTTTGATTTTTTTAGCTTAATAAGTTTTTGTTTAGGTTAGTTGGAACAATGTATATGGTTTTTGACTAATGTTTGTGTTAAACTGGTTGAAGCAATGTTTACCTTGGCTGGAACAATATTGAGGTTTTGAATTTTGTACATGTTAAGTTAGTATGTAATTTGAATAACTTAATAATATTTTCAAATAAAGTAAATCTTGAAAACTTTCCAGCTAATTACAATTTTTTTTTTTTTTTTGTTAAAAAAACCCCTAAAATGTAAGACATTAAAGTGTATCCACAACCAATAAATGTTTTTTTAAAAAAAAAAAAATTGTTTCGGTGTAAAAGATAATCTAAGCGGAGTTGACATTTAACAATACAACAATGATTCATCCCCCCTTTTCCCCCACCCCCTTTGACCCCCTCTCTCTCTCATTGGTTACATTTTCTTTTTCTTTTTCTTTTTTTTCCTGCTCCTCCAATCACCCACCGCCACGTGACAAAGGGGGTGAGGGGATGACCCCCAAAAGGGGGTCCCAAGCATTATTCTTAACAATAATAGGTAATCTACCCCCCTATTTACATGAAAATTCAATAAATGAATAATCATTGGATGAAAATTTATCTATTTGAGGGAGATAACTGTGTTGCTTGAGCCTTAAAAATGAGGTACATGGATCAATGAAAGAGATATTGGGGATGACTATATAAATACTAACAGCACTGGTAGAGGGCCATAATTTTTGTGGTTCAAATGGCTCAAAATTGTCAAAATGACATCGTTTTGAGTACAAAATAACATCAAAATTGCCAAAACGACATCGTTTTGGCAATTTTGAGCCATTTGAGCCACAACAATTGTGGCCCTCAAACATTTTTCAAATCCTTATGATAAAATATTTTGCTTACCTGTCCGTTTTTCATTAAATTTTTTTACCACAGCTTAACAAAGGTGGTAAAAATGATACAATTATATATTTAAGAACAATTTCAATGTTACTTTTTATTTTTTACTAGTTTAAGTACAAAAAATATATACTATTTATTTAACTTAATCAATTTTTTATCTATGTACTCTAATGTTGTTTTTTATTTTATCAATCTATTCATAAGAATCTCATAAGACTTTGTAATTCTCAAAAAATAATTATTGAAAAGTTGGAGAAATGGTATATTTTTAACTTTTATGTTTAAATTTTAAATTTTCTATTTATAATAAATTGCACCAAACAACTCTTATATCTAGTGATAAAAAAAAAAGTTTATTTGTAGCATAAATTTAATGTAATTAACAAAAGATTTAAAAAAAAAAAAAAGGAAACCAAAATGACAAAAACTTTAAGAACTCATGTGAAGAGGTCATGATATGTCTGATTTCTGCAGCATGAACAAGATAGCTTGAAAAAACATTTGCACTTTTTCATGAAAATTGACAAACAACAATAGACCTTGTATGTGAGCTTCTGCGTAACACCCCCCTCCCCCCCTCTCTCTCTCTCTCTCTCTCTCTCACTCGTACAAAAAAGGTGGGCAATCCCTTCCCCCCCATTATCTTGCACAGAGTTAGAGATATGGATTCATATATATAGAGAGAGAAAGTGAGTGAGAGAGAGTGTGTGGCCCCCCTTAATTGCACACAACACAATACAGACAGTTTGTGAATAGTGACTTGTGAGGGTGCGGGTTTCTTTTGCATTGGGGTGGGAGGCACATCACACCATTGGTAAACCCAACTCCATTATTGTACCCGAAAGTAACACACACACACAAACACACAAAATTTGCACAAAAAAATTGGAAAATCTCTCATCTCTCTCTTGATTGCAACTGGGTTTTCCAAATTCATGATGAAAAACCCTTTTAATTTCACTACCATGTAGAGAATTGCTCTCTCTCTAAATCAGATTTCGCTTTTCTCTCTCTCTCAGAGACCCAGTTGTGATTAGAAGATGCCTAGGCCAGGGCCAAGACCTTATGAGTGTGTGAGGAGGGCTTGGCACAGCGATAGACACCAACCCATGAGAGGTTCAATCATTCAACAGATTTTCAGGTACTGGGTAATTTTTGTGTTTCAATCTTGTTTTTCTCTTTAAAATGTGTGTTTTTGTGCTGTTTTTTTGAATGCCCACCATGTGTTTGATCAGAGTTGTACATGAGAGTCATAGCCCTGTTACGAAAAAAAACAAAGAATGGCAAGAGAAATTACCTGTTGTGGTATTGAGAGCAGAGGAAATCATGTACTCCAAAGCCAATTCTGAGGTTTTTCTCATTCATTTCAGTTAAAATTAGTTTGGGTTGGGTTTGATTTCTTGGATTTGTGCTTCTTAGTTTGGTTTTCACTACATTGATTTTGAACAATATTGCATTGCTTAGGCTGAGTATATGGATCTTGAAACACTTTGGGACCGGGTTAATGATGCGATTAATACAATCATCAGGAGAGATGAGAGCACTGAAACTGGTGATCTCTTGCCGCCTTGTGTTGAAGGTACCAATTACCCATTTATTGTTCATATACACTTTTTTATTTAATGATATTCTGCAAATGGGTTTTCTCATTTTGAAAGTAGATGAGCTCAATATTAATGCCATTTCAATTTAGAAGGTTCATTTGCTATTAAAGAAACAGTTTTTCAAATGGGTAAATTTAATTTGTACATTTTGTTTTGTGTTTTGTACCTCTTCACCATGATGTTCAGCTGCCCTTAATTTGGGTTGTGTTCCAGTAAGAGCATCCCGAAGCCAACAACACGCGAGTCCAAGAAGTTACCTCGGCTCAAGAACTCAAGAACCTGGTTGTATACCTCCTCAAATTTTGGATAACACTACCGTTGAGCGAAGCCCGCAGTTACTACCGGTCCACTCTGGAAATCAATTAACCCCCGTGAGACCTGTGGCCGTGAATTCATCCCATTTAGTTATAGAATCTACCCGAAATGTAATGCAAAACAATCGAAACAACCCCACTAGTTCATGCAATTTTCCTTTGCCATCTGTGGAAGTTCCTCCTTCTAGCAACAATCGGTTTATCCCATGGGAAAGTAACAAATCACAAAACTTGGGTTCGGTTTATCCCTTGTACTACGGCACCCATTTTCAACCTGAAATGGCCATGCCCCAGATGGGCTTTCAAGTCCCAAGAAACCCAAATGCCATAATTGTTGGTACTCCGGTTTTTCAATCAATGACGGAGCCTGCTAAAATGGGTTGCTTGCAAAACCTATTTTCCTGTGAGAAAGATGAAAGTGCTTCAAACAGAGTCAGACAAGCTGATTTCAGAAACAACCATGAGAAGGCACCCGAAACAGGCTTTGATTTATCCTTGCGGTTGGGTTTGTTTAAAGATCCGTGTATGAACCCGGAAAAAGTTTTGGCTCATGAAACTGATAATGTTGGTTTAAGCAGTTTGTCTCCTCATCGAAACAAGGAGTTTTCATTCTTTCCCGTGGAGACTACTACTGATAATCCCTTGGAGTGTCATAAAAGTCGGCGGAATTTTGAGGGTGAAGATCAGAATGCAGAAGCAGCAATTAGGAAGCGCAAGGCACCGTTTAATAACAATACGGAGGATGAGCTATTTTTCTCGCAACCAGAGCTTAGGTCCAACCAGTTTACTGGTCGAATGAAAAGGCCAGGTTTGTAGACAATCTTTTTGCATTGTATCATCCAATTTTTGAGAAAAAAAATCTGAGTTGCCTCGGTATATATCGTTGGAGATTTCTTTGGAGCCTATATATTCATGTACATTTTGATTGTGAACTTGCCTGCATGCTGTTGACGAGTTCCAAGTAGCAGTTTTGTCAAAGAGGCAAGTTATAAACTGATTATGTTACTGAAATAGGATAAAGACAACAAACCATCTAAGAAGAATTACAGAGTCACTTGGGATTAGATTAGTACTGTACTAAGAAGCACAAACATTAATAAGAATGTAATGTGTGACATGACACGGCACTGATTGGACACTTTTCAACACTTAGACACATAAAACACATTACAAGTTAAAATAAAATAACTTGAAATTTAATGATAAAATAAAAACAATATAAATTTATACATATTCTCTTCCTTTAGATTTTAAAAATATTATCTTTAACTTAAATATTCATATATACGATATATAATAATTATTTATCCTTATATATATAATATGACATACAATTTTGCATGTGTCTCTCACATGTCATGCCTTATATTTTTGAAAATTTTTGTGCCAATGCCCATGTCCGTTCTTTTTAGGTACTGCAGGTTGAAATAAAACTTCATTATTTAAACTGAACAACCTCTTCTCCTCTTAGTCTTAACCCTTAACTGCAGGTTGAAATAAAACTTCATTATTTAAACTGAACCACCTCTTCTACTCTTAGTCTTAACTCTTAACCAAGAAATAGTTGAATTAAAAGGGAAAAAAGCAAAAAAGAAAAGAAAATTCCTGACATTTGTTGTGAGTGACAAGCAGTTACTTTGATATCTCTCTGAGCAGCTTCATTGAATTAATTGTCATGTTGTTGGGTTTGATTGATCTTTCACTCTTTCTGAACCTGTCAACCATCCAACCTATAAAGCTATACTTGGTTAGGATTTAGTCAATGGAATTTTGGTTTTATAAAGCAAAAGTTATATTCTTGACTTGACGGAACATATGCTCTTGTAAACACAGGGGACATTTTTTTTTGCTTTGGTTTAGTGGATTGTATTTTTCTCAGTCAATTCCATTTTATAAACGCTAGATTCCCAATTTGTAAAATTGAAGGAGGAAATGGAACAATGCCTTCTTGGCCCTTGTATGAAATATCCTAGTAGAAAATATTGTAAACCACATTACGTGTCATCTCTGGAGTAGGCGCACATTGTTGCCTGTAGGCATAATCATATATATAAGAATTTTTATTTTTATTTTTTTTATTTGTTTTTTGTTGTTTCTCCTGCATTACATCTATACCTCTCCATATAGGTGCGCTATGTTGCTTGGATTATGTTTCCTTATAGTCAAGATAGTAACAATTGTCGCTCTGCTATATTTCTTGGTCATCAATATTAGCCTGCATTTGGCAATTCTACCCATAGTTTAAAGGACATTCCTTATAGTATCCTTATGTTTTTCTTCAAATCGAAGGACAATGACAAAACATGATGATCACGCAGTCAAGTTGTACTACTTGACTGGTAAGAAAGAAAGAGCTTCCTTAAGAACTAGATGACTCTTGTATGTATGGTAACCCTATCTTCTGCTACTGGTGGACTGTTGCATAGAAAGGCCAGCAGAAGCAACGTTTCTAAGCGTGCATTTCAAGCGCATTGTAATAATGAATTAGTTCTCAACAATTTTAACTTTACTGGTTCGGTACTAAAGTAGACAAGTCTTTTTCGGTAGGATTTCTCAATCCTTGATCTGATCCTATAAACCCCTCCAACTATCCAATGTACAATTGACATAACACAATAGGATCCTAAAACCTGATGCTAATGCATGCATTCTGAAATCTGTTTCTGATCTGATCTGATCCTCACTACTGCCAATTTTGGTACTGCTAATGTTGATTTTGGTGATTATTGGATGTATTGTACTAAGATCGTTATTGCATACTTCCGATTACAAACTTCCCCCAACTCTGTAGTCTGTAGTTTGATAAGATTTGGAGCAAGGCTCCATTGATTGGCAGTCCATACTTTCCCGTACTGTAAACATGAGAATATTTTGGAGAAGGGAGGAGCCGCCATGTTGCCTCCACCCCCATAACCGCCCAGTCAATTTTCAAGGTGTATTTGTAATTTACCTATATAAAAAAGAAGAAAAGATCTGTTCAGTTTCCACTTTTTATTACAGAAATATTTCAGATGAACTCTAGTTGTTTGATAAAATTGAAATTTGAAAATTAAGTATTGAAAATAGAATACTGAATTTATAATCTTCAAAATTATTTGGTATTTTTTGAAATTTAAGTGCTGAATTAAATCATCTTGTTTGATATGTAAAAAAAATTGGAGAATGAAATTTATTAATTTTTAATTTTAATTTTACACCCTTTGTATTTTTGGTGGTGATGGTATGGTGTGTGGTGGTAAAATAGTGGTGGTGATGGCGGTGGTAATGGTTGTGCAAGATAGGATAGAGTTGGCAAAGGCAGTAGTTGAGTGATGATGACAATAGTGGTGGTAACGGAATAGCGGTGGCAGAAATATGGTGGCATGATGGTGGAGTTTGAGGGCTGATGACACTACGCCAAAAATGAGCATTAACGGCGGTTTTTTTAACGGCGGTAACGAAAACCGCCGTTAAAAGTACTATTAACGGCGGTTTTCGTTACCGCCGTTAATAGTACTTTTACCGGCGGTTTCGTTACCGCCGTTAAAAAAACCGTCGCTAAAAGTGTCTTTAACGACGGTAATTAAATTCACTTTTAACGGCGGTAACGAACCGCCGTTAATGCCCACTTTTAACGGCGGTAATAAAACCGCCGCTAATGCTCAACCATTACCGTCGTTAATGCCGGCGGTCTTTGCCGGCGAAGCTCCGGCGACACTCCGGCGGCACTCCGGCGACACTCCGGCAAAACCATCTACAAAGTAAAAGTAATGTTTAAATATTTATTTAGGTAATATATTTCATGAAAAGTGGCTGTGGCAAAGTGGTTGGTGGTGTGGGTGGATGAGAGGTCATGGGTTCAAAACTTGGGGAGTGCAAGAAGAAAGAATTATTTTTTGAAAAATTCTAACCTATTTACGCCGGTAAAAAACCGCCGTTTTTGGCCCTACGAAACCGCCGTTTTTGGTCAATTTTTAACGACGGTATTTTACCTTTTTACGACGGTTTTACTTTTTCCGACACGCGCATAAACGGCGGTAACGAAACCGCCGTTAAAACCGCCGTTAAAGGCTTTAACGGCGGTTTTACATCCTTTAACGGCGGTAAAAAACCGCCGTTAATGCTCATTTTTGGCGTAGTGTGACAGCAATAGCGGGGAGAACTAGTAGGGGCAGTGGTAGAAACACTAGTAGTTGTGTGGTAGTGGTGTGATGGCAGTAGAGGTGGTTGTGTTTGTGATGATACGGTGGGATAGTTGTGGCAATAGTGGTGGCGGCAGTGATAGTGGAGTGATTGTGATAGTGGTGGTGATAATGATGGTGACATTGGTGAGGAGTGAGGATTGTACACCTCAATGTTTTATTTTTTGAGAACATAGAAAACATTTATGTTGAAAATAATAACATATATATAGAAATAAGACCCCAAGGGGCCATAAAAATCATATGACAAAACAAAAAACAACAAATCTGTCAAAAAAATCAGTTATGATATAAGAAAAATCACTGATCTTCTTAAAGATGTGGTCTAGAAAGTAAGATTTGCATCAAACCAAGTAAGATTTGCTTGAAATCTCGCCATACCCGTCGACGTCGTCTCCGTTGCCACTAGTCAACTCCGCCACCGCTGTACTCCAGACATTGTTAGAAGCTAAAGTTGAGGAAAAAGTACACACATAATGGTATGGGAGAAGGCTTGAGAGAGGAAGGAGCTATTGTGAGTGTCGAAAATTCAAAAATTTATGTCGAAATCAGAGGAGAAAGATTTCAAAATCCTTATGTCAGATATAAAAAATCTAAATCTACACTCTAAAACTACAAATCTATATTCCATGAGTGTAGATCTACACTCTAGAAGTGTAAAGAGAGTAGCCGGAGCATCGTTGGTACACCTCCATGGTTGCATAATTGTAAGAGCTTAAAAAATTAAGCATCAAACATTTTAAATTAAATAATAAATAGGTAACTTAATGCTTTGTCTTATTTTTAAGAGATGCTTAAAATTTTAAGTAATATGGATATTAATTGTTAAATACTTTATCTATTTTTATTTAATTCATTCAGTTTTAATTGTTGGATTGAGTTATAAAATATCATTACCTTGGAACTTACTCGTTATAAAAGATTAAACATTTACCCCCCCAAAATATAAAAGAAATAAAAGAAACTACTGTAGTTTCAATATCATTGCTTCAATTTTTTTTTGTAAAAATGTGAAACTATTATGTGATTTCTTATTGTAGAGGTTACATATACCAAAAAATAAAAATAAAAATAAATAAATTACCATCATTTAACAATTTGAGTTATTTGATCTTTGTGAAAAATGATTTTATGACCAATTTCCAAAAGTTTTAAAAATATTTGATGAATCAAATGGTAAAAGCTCTTTAGATCAAATTGTGGGTTTTGTGGCCATAATGTTTCCAAATCAAGATTTTTTATGAACAAGCAGAACTTTGTTTTATTAGATTGGGATTTTGTCAAAAAGTTTGCACACGCGTCTGAAAATGATGTCACAAAATAATTATGTTATTTTGAGGGGTTGGACCAAGTACATACAATTAAATTATTAAAATTACAAATAATATATATTAGCTTATTTTAATTTTAAAATATCTGACATAATTATTTGGTATAATTTTTATTTATAATTTATTAGACAATCAATTTAAATAAATTGAAAAACAAAAATTGATTATCTAGAACATGAGAGACTAGTGTTTTTAATTTTTATTTTCTGATTATTAAACTTTTCACTGTTTACTATTTTTCAGGACCATTTTGGGTCTAGCTTTATGATTCGAACCATTACACTTTTTTAGTGTCTCTCTAGTAGGTTATCCAGTAAAAAAAAAAAAAAAAATTATCAGATATAATCTAAAAATATATACAATTTATTCTTGATATCATACTTGATGTCTATTTTTTTGTAATATTTAATTCAAACATATAATATCTCATTAATCTAATTTTATGTATGGATAATCTACTTGAGATACTAAAGTTTAAACAGTTTGAAATACTTAACCTCAAATAGGCCTGAAAAACAGTGATTGGTCGAAAAAATGAGAGTTATCATTTTGTATTAAGCAATTAAAAAATATAAAGAGATATGAGAGTTTGTGACTAACATGAGATATGACTATGTGATGTTTCAAAATCAATCAATAATTTTTCGTCCTGTCTACAAATTTTTTCGATATAATTATGTTACATTTATGATTTTTGTAATCTTAAACTAATCAAAAATAAATAAAATCACACTCATGGCTTTGACGATGATGTCAGAAAGCCGTCAGAGTTTACGCATTCATTCTGATTAATGAAACAATTCGCAATCAATCTCCGATTACTTTCTTACATTCCAATAAATTTTTTGTTTTTTAAAATTAAAAAAAAAAAAAACTAGATTTTAGATTGTATTATATAAAATAATCTCAACACTACAAACAACACAACACAACACTACAAAGCAAAATGTGGGCAAGATTTTACATTTACATTCAACTTATGATGAAAGAGACACGGCCAGCAGACCCACCACCACTGCCCAAAACGCTGCTGCTCCGGCGGTGGTCAGCGGCGGAGGTCCGGCGTTACTGGCGGCGGGGCTGCTGTTGCCGACGGAGATGGAGACTTTCTGGCCCAAAGTGCAGTGACGACCGACGCCGCAGATGAAGTAGTAAGTGTCGTTGGAAGAGAGAGCGATGTTGTATGGGCTTGTATCTTGGATTGTATCAATGGCGTTCGACGAAATGCAGTTGTTGAAATCGGCTTTGGATACTCTTGCTACGTTGTGTGGGCCTGTCCAGTTGAATACTGAACAACAACAACAACTGTATATTAGCGCCTTTGTTTGTGGAATTAAAGTTGGATGAGTTATTATTTTTAGGTTTGGTTTGAGAAGTGTGTTGGTTTTTTGATTTTTTGATTTTTTTAGTTATTTTAACCTAGGTTAAAAAGGATTTTTTGACTTTTTAACTTTTTGAACTTTTTTTTTTTTTTAGAGAAGAGTGTAATGATTATAAGTTGGATGTATAATAATCTATTTTGTCTTTTGTGACTATTTTAACTACAAACCATCTTGCGAAACGGACCCTTAGATTTCATTTGTTGCTTGCCTATTTTAATAAACAGAAATGATAGACAATTTTTTTTTTTTTTGAACCTTACAACCCACAGACACATGTTAGTGAGTGATAGAAGGAAAAAAAATAAATAAATAAAAACTAAAAAATTGACCAATCTCAATAGAGGTGGTGGGGGGTCAAGAAAAAAAAAGAAAGTCTCAACCTTTTTTATTTAATAAAAATTTAGAAAGTCATTATAAGTTGTTGTTACATTATTTATTTTATTTTATTTTTGATATTTTTTTATAAAAAATTTAAAAATTATTAAAATAATTAATTTTCAAATGAGTTAGTGATTTTTTTTTTTTGGCTTTTCTAACCAATTGCCAAGTATGTGGTGAGATTGAGTGAATGATTAATGTAATATAAATTACGTTTGTTTGTACTAGTGTGATAATATTAATTAGTTGAGATTAAATTTATAAAATTATGTAAAAATTCTCATTATATAAAATATGATTTTATTAATTTATAAAATAGGGCAATAAAATCTTTTTTTCCACATGAGTCGCAAGTCACATTTTTTTTTTTTTAAATTCAAAATCTCAAAGGCAATTGAAGAAGAGATTACATTGCAGATATAATTACAACGGGTGGTGATAGTTTTTTTGTTTTTTTTATTTTTGGAAGGGGAGATGGGGAGGCGTTTGAATTATGAAAATTAAAGTGCAATTTCTCTTATATTAAATGTATCAATAGTTTAATTTACCCATTTAAAATCAAGTATTTCCATAAAATTATATTATATTAAATTTTTTTCCCTAAAAACAATTGAGTTAATTACACAATATATTTAAATTTTCACCAAAACACACTTTGATCCTCTACTTTCAGTTGTGATAACTAATCTTTTATGTATTAGTCAAGTATGAAGTCATCTTTATGTTCATCTAGCCCTAATGAGATCGGCGAAAATTGGAATGTGAATTACATGAGAGACAGTTAAAATAGAATGACAAAAATGATATTTTATCAAAAATACACTATGTTAATAATGTGAGAATATGGTTGATTTTACATATATGACCTCAAACATCACGGGTTGATTTGACATATATAACCTCAACCATCACGGGGCCATTTCTGTCAAAGACCATGTTACACACCTCTCAAAGTTGTGTATCTTATGCACCTTATAACTATAGAAGAAAATGATATAATTTCATATTTCTTGAGTCATAACAAAAAAAAAAAAAAAAAGTAATAATCAAAGACAAAAAAGTCACAATTAAATACTTCAAAATAATGTCATAATTAAAGAAGAAAATTGATTATAACTAAAGAAGAAAATAGCGTAACTAAGGGTACATATGGTATGAAGTGTGTATAATAGAATTTTCTATTTTATTAATATGAAATGGACGGTTAGATAACATTGTACAATCGACTTAAATTATGAGAAGTTAATTGTCAAAAATAAAAGTGAAATGGTTAAAATGAGATTTTGATAAAAATGTAATAATATCGAGTATAATTAATTCAAAATCATTTTCGAAACAATTGGCCAAACCATTTAAAATAGTTAAAAAATCAAAAAATCACTACTAAAAAGTCAACTCTTCTCTCTATTTTTTTACTTATCTTTTTAGAAAAAAATTAAAGTCATCTAAAATAGTTAATTCTCAATATGTTTTAAATATTTAATATTTTAAAAATTTTAAATTTTTTTGGATCGGCCATATATATTTAAATCATAACAAATTATTAGGGCAATACTTAAAAAAATAACAAAATATTTTTTTAAAAAAATAATAAATAATAAAAATATTTTTCTTCAAAAATAAAAATAAACAAAATATTTTTTGAAATTTTATATTTTTTCAAAAAATAATAAAATAGAAAATAATTTTAAAGTACAAAATAAAAAAAATGATTTATTTATTTATTTATTTTTACAATAGAGTTTTAAAAAAAATTTCATTATGAATTTTGAAAAGAATTTTTGAATTGAATTTTAAATTATATGTTCAATTATAAATTTTGAATTTTTTTAATTGAAAATCATGATCGTAAATCTAAACCAAACACTATCTTAATTTTAGGTTTGGTTATGGTGTGCAACTTACACCTTACACCTTATACCTTACACTTACACCTTACACTTACACCTTTTGTGAAAAATTAAACCTTACACTTACACCTTTTTTTAGGTTGCACACCATATGCAACCCACTTACACCTTATACCTTACACTTACATTTTTTGTGTAAGTGACACATGGTGTGCAATTGTACACTTAAAAAAAAGTCCCTTAATTTTTGGCAATGATTGTCCATATCGACTCTGTCAAGTTACATTTTTTTTTTAATAAATTTTAATTTTAAACATGGCTTTCAAAGCCCTTTATCATTGTTTCTATTGTGTAGGTACACTATTTGTTTCTAATGAATAGTCTGATTTTCAAAAGAAGTTTGTCGTTGATTTTTTTTCCATACAAATGTCATAAAATATTATTATTATGAAAAATGCTTGGGACCTCTAATTAGAGGTACCACTAATGATGTGGCAGTGGGTCCCACCACTGCCACAACCAATCCTGTGTCTTGATTTTTTTTATTTTTTATTTTTTCCCTTTTCCACCTCATTAGAGGTGTGTTTAGAGGTGTGTTTTTAGAGGTCTCTAGCATTGTTGTATTATTATAGTTACTGGTTTAACTTTAAATTTTTTATAGATAGGGATTGTGATGGGCCCTACATATCTGGGATAATAAAATCGAGTCTACTCATTGAATTAGAGATAAACAGACAACATAATTTTTTTTTTAAATGATAAAAGACAATTTTAATACTTAAAATATTTATTTTTTATTATTTTAGTCTCTTAAATTTTAATTTTATCATTTTAATTTTTAAAATTGTCAATTTATGTCAATTTAGTCTTACCTCTAATGTCTGTTTATATTGATAACAGTAAAAATATTTCATCCTTAGATAAAAAAATAATTTTGGTCTCTAAAATATGCATTTCTTGTTATTTTAGGTCCTCAATTTTATATTTATCATTTTAATCATCAAAATTGTCAATTTGAGATAGGACCAAATTGACAAAATTTAAAAACTTAAGTGATTAAAATGATAAACGCATAGTTTAGGGACCAAAACGGTCATTTATTTATATTTTTGTTACCAATATAGATGAACGTTAGACTTAAGACTAAATTGATAATTTTGAGAAACAAAATAACAAAATTAAAATTTAAGGGATTAAAATAAAAAAAATGTATATTTTATGAATTAAATTTGTCTGTTAAAAAAAATAATAAAGAAAAAAAAAAGAAAAGAGGAAACTTTCCAACCGTTGTTGAATTGGATGTGCATAACTAAACTATTAGGCAGTGTTTTGAGAAGTTTGTGGGTTGGTTTGGAAAGTGAGTTTGTTTTTTAATTTTTTTGATTTTTTTGTTATTTTAGTTTGAGGTTAAAAAGTTTTATTTGTAAAAGATTTTTGATTTTTTTTTTGTAATAGAAAGAATATAATGATTATGGGTTGGATGTGATATTTTGTCTTATTAAATTAAAAAATTTATTTTGTTTTTTTTATTATTTTAGCCAAAAAAAAAAAACCCAAACCCTCCCTTTCCAAACGGATCCAAAAAAGTTGATTTTTTTTTGTTTTTTTAATTTTTTAGTGACATTTTATATTTAAAAAAATTAACTTTTTGTGTCTTTTTTATATAAAAAAATTAAAAAATTGACTTTTTTAACAAGTTGTCAAATGAATTCAAAATAAAACGGCAATACTAGATATCAAGAAAAGTTTTTCATGAACATGATCATGAAAAATTTGTGACTTTTATATTACACTTAGAATAAAGCACCACACACTAATCAAAGTAATCTAAAAGTCACAAATCTTTCATAAGCATTTTTATGAAAAAAACTTCATCATCCCTAACGTTTCTCAAAACCAAATCCATAGACAATCATTGAGACATGTAAGAGGATTAGTATATGAGGATTAACGCTTACCTAAGATGTCTCCAACCTTAAAAGTTTCATTGGCAGCCCAGCTGGTGTATGCAGGGGCGCCGCCGGGAGGAATTTGCCACCCCAAACTGCCTCCGACGGTGTATGTTTCCGCGGTTGCGGCACCCATTATGGTGGCGGTTACAACTACCAACCACCCAACAATTCCCACCTTACTGGCCATTTTTTCTCTCTCGTTGTGTTGTGTAGGTTGCCCCTGATTCTCTCTCTCTCTCTATATAAAATTCTCACAAGTGATGGTAAATGTTAAACAACTTGGACGTGGGTACTTATAGAAGAACCTAACATACGATTGAAAATGAAATATGCAACCACGGATTAGGGCCCGCCCAAGAAAAAGCATATATTTTAGTATCATCGTCGGTAAGAGCGCCTCTAGCCCTTTTTTTTTTTTTTTTTCATCAAATTTAAATTTGGTAAAAAAAATTAATTTTAATATTTCAATCATAAAATCAAATCAATATTAAATTAAAAATATCTTAAATTTTTCATTACATTGAGAATGTCCGGAGTATTTCATCAAATTTGTAAGTGACCATTAGGCAGAATGTTCACCTTGACATTCTCCTGGACAACCTCTCCCTTACAAAATTGTCCTGTAAGTTATGGTCAATTTACACCAAACTGGTTGACCTCTGTTACGATGAAAATTCAAAATTTTTCATTGAAACGTGGGATATCAAATAAAATTTTTACTCAAATTTGATGAAAAAAAAAGGAGCAAACTTTAAAAATGCTCTAATGAGCTTAAACAGTACCTAATATTAAGGTGATTATTGAGTACAGTCACGTGGTGCTCCATAATAATGTGATTGGTGAATAAAGTGGAGTTTTAATTATTTGTATTCAGTTATACTACATGCACTAATTAGTGTACTAACTAGAGTACCAACACTAATTATGACATCATTATTCACCTCACTCATTATACAAATTACATATGCCAAAAACTTCTTAAATTATGTCACATTATCAATTGGTACACTAATGAGTTCACTAATTGGTGCATATAACATTATTCATTTGTATTAGGTGACTGAAGAATATGAAGAGACATAATAAATAGTGATTGGTGAGAGAGTATGACCACGTGGTACTCCGAAACTATTATACCACAAATTTGTAGAAAGGAAATTGCTATAGCCCCAAAATTTCTATCAAATAAATGATCAAATATCTCATATGGGTGTGAAGTCTACAAAATTGCGGATCCCACATCCATCTTGAGACATTTAGTTATTTATTTAGTAGAAAATTTGATATTCCTAACATTACCCTTGGAGAAATTTTGTCACTATTTACCGTTGACTTTGACAGGATGTCACTATTTGTCTCTTTTGTTTGGAGTGCGGAGGGTGTGTTTGGTCTGTGTTTTGAAACATATTTTTGGAAAATAAATTTTAAAAGCATCTTTGGTTACAAATTTTTTCAAAAAAAATTCAAAATTACTTCTCTCTTCATTACACATCAATCAATCACTTTTTTTCTCATACATATCTACTCAATTACAATAAAATATCAAATCATCCCAAACTCCCAAACTATTTTCAAAATATACAACTAAACAAACCAAAAAAATTTATAAACCCCCAATTTTTTTAAAATTTTTTTTTTTTAATCTCAAAACACAAACTAAACACATCGTGCTTTTATGACGTTAGTCATATTTGTTAGAATAGTACCATATGCATCAATTAATATATTAATTAGTGTATTAATAGATGATGTAATATAATTTTAAAGTTTTTAAATATTTATAATTTATATAATGAGTGGGGTTATAATTTTAAAAAGATAATGTTATAGCGTATGTTAGTACACTAATTGATATATTAATTGATTCATGTAGCACCATCGTATTTGTTAATGAGTTGATTATGAATTTTTTTAATTTGGGAGCGTGTCTTAAATTGTTTAGTGTTTTTGCTTATAATTTATTAGATAAAAACAATTTAAATAATTTTAAAAAATTAATTATCTTACAAATTGAGGAATGAATATTTTTAATTTCTGTTTTTTAATTATAAGCTTTTAGTTTACAATAAACTATACCAAATAGGGTCATTATCCTTAGGGTGTGTTTGATTGGACAGAATGGATAAGAGAGGATTAGAATTCATCGGACTTAAATCTTTGGACTGTGAATCCTCTGGACTATTTTGTTAGATTGGATATGTATCATGTGTTTGTTTTATCATGGAATTAGATGTCTGGAAATGACTATTTTTAGTGAATCCAATATTTGGTTAGACGGATTGGATAAAGATAAATGAGTAAAAGGCTATTTTACCATTTTTCAATTTTTTACTAAATAATAGTAATATTAAACACATTTTTAATATTTTAATTATTTTTAGCTAGATTAAATAAAAATTTATTTTATTTTATTTTTTACACAATTAAATAAATTTATTTTTTAAAAATTAAATAAATAAAATGTCAATAAAAATATATGTTATTTTTTTAATTAAAATTTTAAATAAATTTATTTAAAAAAATAATAATAATTAAATAAAACATCTATTAAAAATTAAATAAAATATAAGCAAAATTTTAAAATAAAATATCTATAAAAAATTATTTTTAAAAAATAAAACATCAATAAAAAATTAAATAAAATTAATTTATTTTTAAATTGAGACATTTAAATTTTCTTAAATTTTATTAAATATAATACATAATAAAATATCCCATGAAAATTGTCCCACCCCTTTCTCGGACAATGTAATCTCACATATGAGGAATAAGGAATCCAACCGGACTCTATGTTTGCCGGACTAAAAAAAAAAAAACACCAAATAAATGGCTTCCGACATATTACAATCCAATCCCACACATTGTCCTCACAATCAAACACCTCCTTACATACTTAGGGCTACAGATGAAATTCACAAGAAATTATAATTTGTTTCAGGGACAAATCTAAATGATTCTCTAGCATGCATTTCATTAGCTAACATAGTGGGTCTCACCACTTTTTGTCTTTTATGAAGAGATAACATGACAAATGTCATAATTTATGTGGTGTGAAACAATACTCCTAAACCACTAAATAACTTCTCGAAATTCACTCTTGGATTAACTCATTATTAATTCATTTTTCACTGGTAAAAATATTGTTCAAGATAAACTTAATAAGCAAGTCAATCTTATTAAGGAGTCTTTTGGGAAGTGGGTTATAATTCACTTCCCAGATTATAACCTACTTCCTTCTCTCACAAAAAACTACTTTTAACCAAAAAGTTGATTATAATCATCTTCTCAAAATAGCCTTAAGTTTTTAAAGTCAAGCTTAAATTAAATAATTTATTCAATAAGTTTAAGCTTGACTTGGCAATTGGGTTAAAATTCTTAATTTTTTGACTTTTTAACTTTTTTTTGAATCACATCACTTTTCTATTTTTTTACACGTTTTTTTCAAAAAAAAAATCAAAAAATTAATTTTTAACATATTTCCCAAAATAGGCCTAGTCATTATTAATTGACTTAAAATTCCTTTGAAATTGACATGAAAAATAAATAAGTTAAATTTAAATATATTTTTAAAAGTAATTAACTTTTTAAATTAAATATGAAAAATTTATTATTCAATTTAGCTCAATTATTGTCGCATTTAAATATAGCAACCCACCTAGTGCATTGGACAATGCCCTAATAGATTTTTGTTTGGGACCCTCGTTAGATTGCCTTCTTTCATTTGTTCTGTCGAGGATTTCGTAGTGGGGTTGTTTGGGGTGTTTTAAATAAGTGTATTTTTATTTTTTTGGACTAAAAAATTGAGGAAAAAAATATGCATATTTGGGTTAATTTTTTGACTTTTTATAGAAAAATGTGTATTAAAAAATTATATAAATTAGTGTGTAGAGAAAATTAAAATTGAAAATTATACAGGCATAATTTTTAACTTTTAATAAATAGTGATAACTTTTAAAATAACTTTTGACTTTTTAACTTTTTTACAACTTATCAAACTTGACCTAAATAAATATCTTCTTTTATCTTCTTTTGCTTGCGTCTTGTTCTATTTACCTTTTTAAAAAGTTTGATTTGAGGCCACAAGAGTCCTGCAAGAAAGGAACTCATGGTGAGATCAGCATTTCATAAGAAAAGCATCATGTGCATCTCAAAAGCTTGTCGGTTTATCTCTAGATTGGGCACCTTACATTTCGCCCTTTTATATTTGATTATTTCTTTAAAAAATGACTGGTAGTTCGAAATTTTAGCTCGATTTTGGCTCGACAGCTCAAAACGACGTCGTTTTGGGCTGTCTTTTTTTTTTTTTTTTTCTTCTTCTTCTTCGTCATGTTGGTCTGAACAGAGGGAGAGATGAGAGAAGAGGAAGAGGGTCGCGATCGCCGCAGAGAGCAGAGAGAAGAGGGTCGACGCCGAGGTTCGACGGTCGGTGATGGTGGCGGCGAGCTCGATCGCCGCAGAGAGGAGCTCGATCGCCGCAGAGAGAGCAGAGAGAAGAGGGTCGACGGTCGGTGATGGTGGCGGCGAGCTCGATCGAAATGTGTGGTCCGTCCCTCGCCTCCCCGATCGTGTCGCCATGCCTCTGCCTCGCCTCCGCCCTCTCCTCCTCCATTTTTTAGGCCCCCTCCAGGTCCTTCCTCCCCCTCCCCCTCCCCCTCCCCTTTCCTCTCCTCCCCTTCCCCTCCTTCTCTTCTTCGTCGTCTTCCTTCTGCTGAAAAAAAAATTCGAGCTAACTTCGAGCCTGAGTAATTCGAGCTACCAATCGCGATCCTATTTTTTTTTACTCTTTAATTTTAATTTTTTTATTTTGATTTTTCATATTTTAATTTTTTTTTCAATTTAAGTTTAAAATTAATTTATGTTAAAAATTAGATAAAAAAATCACATATTTAACAATCACGTGACATAATAATATTTTATTATATATAATTCACATATCTAATATAAACTTAAATTTTAATATAATAATATTTTTTTTATGTTATGTGACATTTATTATTATATTTTTTATCTAATTTTAAATAGAAGTTAACTTTAAGAGTAAATTAGAAGAAAAAAAATTTAAAATATAAAGGTCAAAGTAAGAAAAAAAAATTAAAAATCAAAATAAAAAAGCGAGCAAATAAAAAAGGATAAAGTGTAATTTAACATTTTTTTATTCCTCATGAAAAACAAAATAAAGGGCGATAAAATTACCTATGCACTCTCTTTCCCTCTCTTCTTTTCTTTTCACACATGCTTTTTCATTGGTTCGTATTTTTTATTTTATTTTCATTTAAATATATTTATATAGTTTGAAAATCAATTTTAAAATAAAATATTATGACTTAGAAATTAACTTTTGAACCAACGATAACAGTTATGTTTCAATAGATTTCATTTATTCAATGCTTGTTAAAGTTAGTTTCGCCACACACAAAAAGGGAAAAAAATATATATATTTAAAAAAAATTAAAATAAATCTAAATAAATATATTTGTTTAAATACAAGGAAGACATAAAAATAATAAAAAATTGGTAAAAAAAAGTTTAGGTGAAGAGACGTTACTCCAATCCAGGGTTAGGGTTAGTCGCAGGTCTCAGTGAAGACTTACATTAGACTTATAAATTGCCTACCAATGAGGATTTTTGGCAGCAAGAATTGAATCTAAGCCTTAAAAGCAAAGAATCCGATTCTTACCAACTCAACCAACCTCCATTGGCAAGTGAGACATCAAATTAAAATTTAAGAAATTTTAGATTTTTTAAGTATTAATTTTAGTAAGTTTGATACCTAGTATTTTTTATATTTTATATATAAATTTTAATATAATTATAATGTTACAGTTTGCTTTTAGTTGATCTAACAGTTGAACCAAATGATCCTTAAACCAATCGCTTTTTTGATTTGATCAATGGTCCCAGTTTCTCCTCTCTGACTCTTTTCGTGGGACCTTATTTGATTTTACTTCAGAAATTGTTACTAAAATTTTGATTTTTACTTAACAAATATGTACTCGAAAGATATAAAAATTGTCTAAAATTGAAATTTATGGTATATATTTAAATTTGGTGCCAATCACACCTTTTTAAAATTTTGGCTAAAATTTAAATTTAGCATGGAATGAGTTACACATAAAATAAATCTAATACATTTTAAATTCTGAACAAATTTTATGTATCTTTCCATGTACATAAATTTCTAGATTAATTGACCCAGGAGAGGATTTAGGTGCTAGTGAGGTGAAATTTCATATTTGAGTCGATGGAGTAAAGTATTAGTCTATTGTAATAATCTGACTCTATTAACTTACTAACATCTTAATTGGATTTTTGAAACCCGAATTATCCCGAAACCAATCCAAAATTCTAACCCATATAACATTTTCATTTTACTTATGCCAACTTTACTGGTTTTAATAATTAATAATTACGAGTTTTTAAAGTTTATTTTGTATATACTAAAATTTTAAAATCATTTATAAATAAATAAATAAAGAAAGAAAACATATGCCCAGACACAATCTAGGCCATAAATCCACTGGGCTTATGATTGGGCCTAGGTCTAATTAGATAATGGGCTAACACAGCCAGGCCCAATTTCTTGTTGAAGCCTAACTAGGCTTGGGTCGGGCTTGCATCTAACTTTGCACCCATACCCATGTTCATATTTTCAAATAAAATTTTAGGAACAATATCAAAAAAAAAAAAAAAAAAAAGGAAAAATAATATCAAAATGATGAAAGTGCAAGTCTTTCTTGCATAACTTTATGCATGAATTACTTATACTTCCATCATTTTAGAATTATTTTGCTTACACTCCACTTTTTTGAAATTCTTTCAAAATTTTATGAGTTTTTTGTACTTTTTTTTTTTTTACCTACTTAAAACCAAAACTACAAATTAATAAATAGAAAAGCACATGCCAAATAAAAAACTAATCCAAACAGAAATTTAGAGGGAAAAAAATGGGACAAATTTATCATAACTTTATATGGAAGTTATAGAATAATTTATTAAAAGTAACTTATAGAAAAACATACACAGTAACACAAAGACAAACTAAAATATCCGAAGTTTTACTAAATAGATACTACTTTTTAAATATTGTTTTACATTGTTTACTCACAAAGGAAGTGGGCTCTATACAATATAAAGTGAGACACATTTTCATTACAAGCAGGATATGTAAAATGATGTCTGTAATATTATTTAAATATCTATAATAGATTAGTTTGCAACACAACCACAATAGTGTGAAATTATTTGATAAGTTTGACTTGTCATGTGTTAATGTGTTTAGCTAATACATAATTATTTTACTTAAAAAATTGACTTCTTTTTCGTTGAACTTTCAACTAGATTAAATAGTTAAAATTTCTTACTGGTAAGAATCATTAAACGGAACGGAGGTTTCTTATTGGTAAGAGTCTTCTGTTTAATGATTTTTACTGGCCCTCTGCTGTCTGATCTAGTTAAAATTTCAATTGAAGACATGCTATTCCCTTTACTTAAAACATAAGAATAAAAAAAGGAAAAAAATGGGTGAATACGTATCAATCTAAATTTTGGATTGTACACCTAAGATTAAGGATGGACATAGCCGGGTTAAGGATGGCTTGGGCGGAGTCCATATTATATAATAATTGATGTAAGCATGGCTCAGATTGGTTTGGTTTCGGAAAAAATCAAAATCAATTCGTTATTTATGATTTTATAAAAATTGAAATTAATCAAATCCATTTAAATCGTAAAATCAATCCAAATTAAATCATTTAAACACGATTCGATTTAGTTTGGAACTACAAATTCACATAATCTATTAACAAAGAAAAATCTTATAACATTTTTATTTTAATAGTAATCTGCTCATAATTTTTCATAACATGAACATGCACATTGTTCCACCATTAATTTAAACAAACATAAATATTTAGTTCTAGAGCAACAATAACAGAAACCATCACCAAATTTAAAAAAAACAAAACAAAAAAAAAAAACTAGTTCCACCATTACACCATTACAAAACTAAAATTTAAAAAATAACACAACAATAGGAACAAAAAACAGGGGTGTATGGTATGAATATAATCTAAGTTGTATATAGTTCGGATCAATTTCAATCCGGAACTGATCCACAGAGAACAGTTTCTCAATTTTTCAATCCAGAACCGAACTACAAATTCAAAAATCCAATCTAAACCTACCGAATTAGACTGGACTGATTTGATTTGCGGATTTTATAGATTCCTTAATCTGCCCTATATAATAATACTTGAAATACTTTATCAAGCCTGGTTTGATCCGACAACAAGCCTATACTTTATTTTCAAACCATTCAAAAATTAAATAAAAAATCTCAAATCTACCCATAAGGCTCTAATATTATTTAATATAAATATTTTTTTTTTATATTTTAAAATAAAAAATATCATTAATTTAATGGTGTGGGTAGCCATTTTTGATTAGTAATTCAAAATTTCTAACCAATTCTTTCACATAATTAGTAATATATAATACATGTTTATATGATAATAAAGCCAAATAATGTAAAATATATACTCAAAATATGTAAATTTATAAAAATATATTATATAATATTATTCGTGGGCAAGTTGTGCCAGGCCGAGTTTAAAAGACTCTTCTCAAACTATAATTAGGCTTAAATTTTTTTTCCAATCCCGCTCCTAAATTATAATCTTAAAAGCCCTATAAATTATAGATGATCTCGGTGTACTCTGCGGGCCAACAAGCAGATGTGCATTTTTATGACATATTAAATAATTTATTAATGTATAAAAAACTTTAGTAGTAAGTGAAAAAAAATTAAATAAAAAATAAATATTCTATTTGTTTTCACAAAAAAATATATTTAAAAAAATATTATTTGGTTTCAAAAAATTAAGCTTACTTTTCAAAAAATTATTTTTTTGCATTTCACATTTTTTTTTTACTTTTAGTAAAAAATTTTAATATTTTTTATTTTAATTTTTAGATACAATTAATCTAGATACATTTAAAAAGTATAATATTTATGAACAAAATCTTAAAAAAATTCATCAAATACAAAAAATTCAACAAAAAAGTAAAAAAATTCAGTATGTTTTCGTATTTTTATATATTTATTGAATTTTTAAAATATTTTACTTTTTAAGTGCATCTAAATTATGTACATTTAAAAAGTAAAAATTTTACATAAAATATTTTTACTAAAAAAGCACAAAATAAAAAAAAAAAAACTTGGTGATTTTTCCTTATGCTAGAATGAAAAATAACATGCCAAATGGAAAATGAAAAAACAATTTTTGGAAGAACCGAGCTCAGACGTATGTGCTTCTCTCTCTTTTTTTTTTTCTCTCTCTCTCTCTCTCTCTCTCTCTTCCTCCTCTCTTTGGTCTCACTCTTCTTCATCCCTTTTTGTAGAGACCAATTGATTTTTGTTAGGAAACAATTGGTTTCCTAACAATTCACTTGCAGATCCACGCACCCAGCACTTTCAGGTACAATTATTGTGTAATTATTGTTGTGTTTTCTTGGTTTTTACGGTATATATGTTGCAATTTGCTTGATTTTGTTTCGGATCTATGTATTTTGGTTGTTTCTGAGATATAATTGATTTGTATTGTTTTCGTGCCTTCAGATCTATACGTTTTTCTATGCCTCTGTTATAGATGATTTTCTTTGGCTTTTGGATTGTTTCGGATATATCATCAAACAATTGTTGGGCTTTTCCTGTAATTGATGTGGATATGCGTTAGTTTTTTTATAATGTTCCAATATGGTTCAAATGATTTGGGTTTGGTTTTAAATTTTGGCTGCTGAACTTTATACTTTTGCTGTTTCATTTATATGTAAATTTTAAATTTTTATGTATTTATTTGATATGAGATTGCAGACAATAGAACTGTGTTGCCTTTTCATGGTAAATTGGCTGTGGAATATGCATTTTCTTGTGAACTACCCTTTTGGGACTCATATCTTTGGAAATAAAATGGATAATACAATCGAAGTAATCCTAGTGCTACGTTTGGTTTATTGGAATGAGTGAGGAATTGAATGATCATTCCATAAGAATGTCCATTTTCACGTTTGGCTCACAAAAGAAGTTATGAAAAATGTATGTAAACGATATCATCATTTGTGAGGGAATGGTCATTCTATAAGAAGGTTCCATTCCAATCCACTTTCATTCCAAAGAATGAAATGCTACCTAAGAGATTTTAGAATGAAAAACAAAGTGAGAGCAGCTCTATGTAGGAATCTGTTTTGATTAATGCTTTGTGTGGAATCTTTTATGCTAAGAAATATGTATAACAATATCAATTGAAGGTTATGATATGGGCGTAGGTACAAATAATGCTTATAATGGGGAGTTACTGCCTGTATTTCGGATAGTTTTGTATAAATTGGTATTCACTGGCTGTAGTTACTTGTGATGGTAATTAATAATTTTTGGACACATTTCATTTTTGGAAACACCATCACCATGGATGTGAAGGGAACCTTACAAAGATTTGACTTTTAGATGATGCCAAATTAGTGGCTTGGAAAGCTGAGAAACCCATTGAAGCTACTGCAACCAGTTTCACATAGCATCGACAACTTAGTGCCTTGATTAACATTGTCAAATTGGTGGCACTAATTTGGCATTACATATGGGCCTTCCTTTATCTTATAATTTGTTCATTTCCAACATAGGTATGCATGACATTTGTAACCTATATTGGTAAAAAGAATGTTTTGTAGCTTATATTGGTAACCTATATAGGTTTAAAAAAAAAACTATAAAATTTATTAATTTGTATAACATTTCTCACTTACAAAAGCATATTTTATAGATTTTGTAAGGGAAGGGACATTCCATCTGAGTAATGATATACAAACTAACAAAACTGGCAAACTTACAAAATTACCCAACTAATTCTTATGCCAAATTAGTGCCTTGATTGACCTTGTCTTGCACGCGAGCAATTTCTGCAATCAGTTTCACTTGGTATTGACGATTGAGCCGAAATGAATCAAGTTAGATTTTCATGATAATATATTTCACACTAGAGAAATATTTGAGTTTGGGGGGTTCAATATTCTTATTTTTCAAAAATTGTATTTTGTTATGTAGGCAGATAACAAACAAATCGAAGCAACAATTATGGGTGCAGCTGCATCTACCATTGCTGTGGGTCTTGTAGTCTTGGAAGATGATAGATTTAGGAACTTTATACCTAGGGAACCTCGCATCAATCGAGAGTTTGAAAGACAAATTTATATTAATAGCATTCTTTATAATGGTGATCTTAAATTTGTGGATCAGATAAGGATGAGGCCTATTTGCTTATTTTAAGCTATGTAAAATTCTTGCCGAGAAGAACTTGCTGCAAGGAGCCATCCTCATGTCCATTACGGAACAAGTATGTTTTTACAAATCATTCACCTTGCTTGTTTTCACTTTTCAAAAAATACTTTTCAGAAAATTCTACTTTCTTATTTTTTGTATTTTTTTTGTTTTTATTGAATTTTTTTAATATTTTAAGCAAATTTTTTACTTTTTAGACACACTTAACATAAATACACCTAAAAATTAAAAAAATTATAAAAAAAATCTTTTAAAAATTCATTAAATACCAAAAATATAAAAAAATACAAGAATTCAGTATATTTTTTGTATTTTTATGTATTTATTAATTTTTTAAAATATTTTTTTATAAATTTTTTACTTTTTTGATACATCTAAGTAAGGTGCATCTAAAAAAGTAAAAAAAATGTTTAAAATTTTAAAAATATTTACTAAAAATAAAAAAATACGAAAATTAAAAAAGTCAATTTTTAAAAAATTTAATCCAAAAAATTCAAACTAAACACTGATTTTTTAATTTGAGGCTTCGAACAGTTTGGTCGAAGGCTTTATAGATCAAATGAGACATACCAATACTTTAGAGTTGTCCTTTAGGCAATTATGTTGCTATACAAATACGTGCTTACATTCTCTCACAATGATATAAATCTTATTGCACGAAGTGGGGGTGGGAGTGAGAGCAGGGAAACGTGGCCACTTAGAGGAGTCGTAAATTATGAGCGTTTATATATTATTTTTATTAATTATATTTTATTTATTATAATGAATAATAAATTGTGTTAAAATAAATAATAAATAAAAATTAGATGTTTTATTTTATAAATTTTTGAAGATTTTTTTATTATATATGATTTAAATAGATTTCTTTTAAACAATTAGATGATTTATTATATGTTAAAAAATTAAGAAATAATTGTTAAAAAAATAAATAATAAATAAAAATTATATTATATATAATAAAATAAATAATTTTTTATTTTACAAATAAAAATTATATTGTTTATGATAAATTATATTATAATTTATAATTTATAAATTATATTTTATATATATATTATATATATGATAAATTATCTATACAATATATATAAAGCACCGATGCAACGTGAACAGTAATTTCAGCCACATATGAACAGTGTTTTGTAATAGTTGAAAAGTCAATTTTAACCTTGTGCTTTATAACTCTTCTTCTTTGAATGCAAGGGTATTGATGGAAAAATATCTTCAAATTACTTACAGCTGTGTATCAAAATATCTTGAAATTACTTACAACTGTGTATCAAATCAAAGGATCTATGTACCCACTCTCTCTCTACACTCTGTCCAGAGAACCCTCCCTTCTCTCACCGATCTCACCTCCTACCTGCTGTCACCGATCTCCTCCCTCCTCTCTCCTCTCACCGATCTCCTCCCTCCTTTCTCCTCTGGCGACCGTCGATGACGTCTCTTCTATGGTGCCGATTTGTTTGATTTTGTGGGTATTCATAGTGTTCAGCAGCGAATCAAACGAAAATTGAGCCCAAGGATGGAAGAATACGACACAAGCTTCTATTAAGGTAAAGACATACATGAAGAATGTTAGGTATTTCGATTTTAGGTTCCTTTTGATCCAGTTAGGGTTTGTAAAGTGTTTTAATTTTCTTTGGTTCTGTTAATTAGTTGGGGTTTTGTTCTTTTTATTATTGTTTGCATGATGTTTACTGTGTGTATATTTTGTGGCTTCTTGTTTTTCATTAGGGTTTCAATTTTATTGTTGTTTTAATTTTCTTTGGTTCTGTGTTCTTTTTCTTTCTCATTAGTTAATTTAATTTAATTTTTTTCATTTTTATTCTGCAATTTGGGTTACAATTTGAGCTAAAAAATTAATTTTGTTGATCATATTCTGTGCGGAGGTCTTTTGTATGGAAGATATTCAATGATTGTTTTGTGAGGCTCCTGTACAGAATAAATTCGAATAACATATTGATGTTTTTGAAAAAAATTAGAGGTTGGACATGACATTCACAGGGCACTGCACTAAGAGTTGCGGCTACTAGAGAGTAGGGATTCCTTACAATCATGTCCTCCATTGAATCACACTTTTCAATCTCTACTCAATCATACACTCCATGGAAAAATGGAACATTTGCAAAGATGCATTTGCAACAGTACTTGCTTTGTCCTCATTTGTAAAGATCTTTTTTCTTTCAACTATGGCTTTGATTTCCTACCTCAATCACACTACTCTATTACGAAATATGTATCAAAATATATAAAATAAAATAAAATAAAAAAGTAAATAGATTTTCAAAGAGAAAGAGCCAATGCAATACAGCACTGTAACCATTTCTCAAAGTCCACACGATTCTTTTAAGATAGGCTTTGTCCGAACACTTTTTCTTATTCATGACGGTGGTCCCCATTGAGTCATTGCTTTGATTCCTCTCTTATGTATGCCTTGCAAATGAACAACTCACAAATGGCATCAATTTTAGTCTTCTCTTTATCCCTTTTGTTTTGTGGTTATGACAGAGCTGTGTTATTAGATATTATGGATTTTGATAAGCACTGAGGGGTTTGAAAACTCTCCTTAAGAGTTGGGAGTCCAGGAGGCTTACTCCTCGACCTGATTTTTATTTTTGGAAATTTTGATAAATTTTTATTACTTCCGTATTGTCCTGATTTTTATGCTTATAAATAAATGAGGAAGCGCCTTTTATATTGTTAAGAGAGTTGTAATTTTTTGATTATATTGAAAATCACAACGGCCATAGACATAACCTTATTCGGTGACCTCCCTCCACAGACGACGATGTTCGACCGCCTCCTCTCTCCTCTCACCGACCACCAATCTCCTTCGCCCTCCTCCCACCTCTGTCCTCTCACCGATCTCTTTATTTTGCCCCTTTACGCATAAAGCCTAAAAACAAGACCAACAAGACACAAGTAACGCTTGTGTTCCCTAGAGAAGACGGAGAGAAGAGAGAGAGAGAGAGAGAAGAAGTCGAAGGAGACGAAGTAGGAAGACCAGAGTTGTCACACTCCCCTCTCCCATTGTTCAGGTTTGTTTTTCAGAAGTTAGGGTTTTCATACATACAAATCTAATTTTTTTTTTAATTTTTTTTTTTTGTGAGTTGTAAAAAAATTGCAAGGACCAAACCCTAATTTTACCTATTTTTTGGGGGATGTTTTATACCTAAATCGACTAAAGAGGATGCAATTCGAAATAGAAAGAAAAAAAAAAATTTGTGTAGATTGTTTTTGGGATTTTGCCTAATAAAATTAGGGTTTCCTGGAATTCAATCTTATATGGGTAAAGGGTAAGGGCTGGAGATGCTTGTCGTCGTTTTTTCTTCCCAAGGTTGTTGGGAGCAAAAAATTCTATTCATATTATGCTGTTATGTTAATTGTTGTTTCTCTGGTTCGGCCTTTTTATATGTTTTTAAATTTATTCGTATTAGTTTGTAGGTATTTATAATAAATACTCATGATGTGAAGGTAATGTTTAGAGTTGTAATACTTATCTATGATTTTAGTTTTTGTGTTATTATCGTGCTTGATATATTTCTTTAGTTGGTTTTTGCTTTTCTTGGTGAGTATAATATTTTTAACTTACAAGGGTTGTCTTTTTCATCTTTTCATTTATGTTATCTATATTACTTATGAAATCTATCAATTTTTTAAGACTTTATAGTGGTAAATTTATGACATTTATGATTTATATTCAATGTTTATTAATACTAAGTTTTATTACTAAACACATTTGAGTCAAAACTAAGTATTTTACTCATTAAATGCTTTATGATATTAATAGAAATATAAAACCTTCCAGTTGCAATATTAGTTATAGAAAGGTTAAAAAAATGCACAAGCTTTGCTTTCTCTTTTTTAGTTCTCTAAACCTGAAAGAGAAAGTCATATGTGTGAAAAATGATAATCATTCCTCCCTGTAGAGAGTTTTGAATATAATATGTTTTTCAGAAAATTTTAGATTATACTTTGATTACATTGGGGAAATATAAAAAAAGTCCTTGAAAGTTATGGCTTTTCTTTATTTCTATTTATTTATTTTTTTCCTACAAGGTACTAGCCCACCATCTCCGGAATTTATTATTTTTTAAACCATAAGCACATCACTTAACCTTGATTTTTCCAATCGTAAATTGATATAAATACTTCCACTTTCCCATCCCCAAATCGATTTTTACACAAAAATAAATAGATAAATAAATAAAAATTATGCCTATATGTTATACTCATGACATTAATGGTTTTGTATTATATTTTTGATCTACAAATACTCCATGAAAAGCTTAAATATGTCTTGGTAAAGTTTTTCGGTATCTGCAGACTAGCCCAACTACATAATTGCAGACATGAATAACTAAATAATAATATTTTTGTATTTTCATTGATTTTATGGTGCAGGCAAGGCATGTAGAACACGCGATGCTATTTTGATCCAGAAATTGACATAGAGGAATTCTTTAGGTTAGGTGTTGAAACTATAATTTTGAGTCTGGTACATATCATTTGGATTCATTCGCAAAAATTTATGTTGCAACTTTTGACAGATTTTTTAGCTATTGTTTGGATTCATTTGGAAAAAAATTTAAGTTGCAACTTTTCACAAATTTTTTAACTATCATTTGGTTGTGTCATGACATTCAAAATCAATCAAGAATTATTTTCTCTTTGGTTGCCATGTGAGAAATTTCTGTTTAGTTGAACCCTCATGTTGTTCCTTTTGTTGGTGTGTTGTCGTATGCTTAGGAGTAATTACTAAACATTGGATTTGGAATCTCTATTTGAAGCTCACTCTCACGTGAATTAGACAATTCTTGACTTGGTTTGGGAAAGGAAAAAAAACATCTCAACTAATGATCTAACTAACATACAACATAATTTGGAAATAAAAAAAAAATACATTTTCATGCTTCAAATGAAAAGAGATCTGTTAAAATCTGTCCTAAATTTGTTATTGTTATTAGTATTATTATTTTTCTTCATGGTTGGATACATAGTTATTCCCATTGCGGGAACTACTATTCATCTTCAAGTGAAGGAAGATATTAGATTTTACACAAAATTTGCAAAATTTGATTGATTCTTCGTTCTTGGTTATGTCAAGATAAAATGTTCTTTTATTATTTTTTTTATACCCATGTATACTTTTGGGTTTTTGTTTTTTTATTCTTCTCTTACTTTTTGGAGCGTTATTTAATTGTTCCTCATTGGTTTTCAACATTTACTGGGCAGAAGAGACCTTGTTGGGTTGGATTTAGCTCAGCATGTGTCATCTTTGTATATTTTCTTTGTTATTTATTCTTTATTATTTTTCTCACTGCTTTTTTTTTTTCTTTTATTTTAGATATTGTTTCATCAATACACTGGTAGAGATAAAATTATACACAAGATTCATACCCAAATCTACTATTCTATAATCTTTTGGCTGTACTCATGTTTTGAGGTTGTAAATGTAATAGAAAACTTGATCAAGTTCGTAGAAATTCCCTTATAAGTAATGATATTTGCAAACCTTTTTAATGTTTTTATTTCCTTTGTAGATCACAAGGTTAGTATTTTTTTTTTTGTTATTTTTTTGGAACTCTAGAAATAACAATAAGTGTAGGAACCCATAAATCAAATACAGAATGAAACATAGAATACATGTTTTAACATAACTTCACAAGGTGTGGCCATACCTAAAAAAATTTGTTGATTAATATATTCTGTGTCCAATACTATATTTGGTTTGTATGTTCTTAGATTCATTGTTAAAACATAGGTGATGGGTATGGCCCTGGTGAAATAGTGTGGGTGTGGGTGTGGGTGAGTATAATATCGCATGGGGGCAAAATTTTCATCATGAAAGGTATAGTTGACCTTTTACTCTTTGCCTTTGGGCTTCGGTTGAAATCTTAATAATAATAGTGCATTTGATTTGATTTGTACTACAATAGAAGTAGCTTTTAATAACATGTGTTCACATCATTTTTCCCCCAAAACGCTTTAATTTATTAATGTCCATAGCATTTTTTTTCAAAAGCTATCAAAAATTATAATTAATAGAAATATTTTCTTTTTAACCCGTTAACCCAACATATTTTCCCGTTTTAAAAAAAATAATGTGAAAACTTCTCCTCCCACATGACAATCTCTGTCAATTTCAAATCTTCAAATATTTCTCCCTCTATTTTTCACGATTTGCTAGGATTGCTCTCCCCAAGTCTTCTATGGTTCCATTTTTGTTTTTCTTCCATTGTTGTTTCTATGTTTACCCCCTCCCTATTTGGTGAAGAAACATTGCCATATTGTTGCGTATTTCATGGTTGAAGGGTCATTTCATTATCTTGTGTGGAGAATCCTCAGCTCACTAGGTTTGAGTTGTTATGTTTGAAAAAATTTCCTTCTCAAGACCTACATTTCAATTCTCCTTCATTACAATGTTAAATTGATTTTTTTTTTCCCCGTTTTTTGAAGGTATTCTATGGCTTAATATTGATTTCTTCTGTATTGTTATGCATGAGGTATTAAGATACACTGGTCCATGTTTGCAAACTATGTTTGATTTCCTCCAATTTGTTTTAATATCATTGAAAGTAGCTGATCATTGTGAACAACATGCCATTGCCACTATTTTTCCTAGATTACAAAAAAAGTGATTCATTAGGGCTCTAATTTGATGATGTTAAATTTTCGTAAAGAATTTTGCAAAGTATTTTGATGAAATGTTATGGTAACACTTGATAATAATGTCATTGGAATTGTGCATCTATTTCTTTGACAATTGTGTAGGTTCTAATTAGAAATTTCATTATTTATTGTTTTATTTCATTTCTACGTACACATCTTATTAACCTTGGCAATTAGATTTTGTTACGCTTGGAGGCCTTCATTATCAATTCTTCAATTGCTAGATTTTAAGAGTTCTATTTAATCATGACAAGTTATCAGGAAGTTTATGTTTTAGAATTTTGAATTGTAGCAATTGACTTGAAGTGAGATAGTGTATGCTTCCCACACTTGAATATGCTTTAGTAATTACATTATTATTATTATTACTATTATTATTAAAATAAAAATGTTGTTGCTTCTAATAGGTCTATATCAATGTTAGTTTTCAGAAACCATTTAGCTCCTTTACTACTTAGTTGTATCCAAAATGTGAAATCAAAAATCACATTGACATTGGTAGAGGATTAAAAGAGATTGAATATATTTCCATCAAACTTTTTGATTTGGATATTATTTTTATGAATTGGTAATACCAGAAACAAGCTACATTGCGGTATTATGATGATAGACAAAGATTGGATGCATCTTAATTGAAAACATTTTTTTTTTCTTTTCTTTTTTGTGTTTTTTTCTTGTAAATTGGTTGAGCCACACAATTACATGGGAACCACAATTACATGGCAACCATACGAAATTTTGTGAATGTGGCTACAAGAATGCGGAGTATCCTTACAAGATTTTATGTATTTGCAAAGATTGTCAACATTCATTTCACCATTTTGTTCAATTTGTTTGAGCACAAGGTTATTAAGGGAATGGTTCTTAGTACATAAATATATTAAGAATGAACAGGTAACTTCACGGCTTGGGAATTTATGAGCCTCCTTTTCTATTAACACCTTTTGATTCAAAGTTTTTCATTGACCTTGTTACTTTGTTTTCTGCTTAACTAACAATATTCATTTCTTGTTTACTGATTAATCATTAGTTTTGAAATCATTAGTTCTGAAATTACTAATCCTATTGATTGTTGAATTATACTGGGTGTGAGATTCAGATCATCTCCATTACATAGTTGTAATGGAAGATTTCCAATCCCTATGTCTAACCCCTTTATATTGTCTAGGGATTTAATTTACTTTCTGCAGTTGATGCCTTTGGAAAGAAGTGGAGACTAAACTTATTAGATAGGAAAGCTTGGAGAATGGAAAGTTTGTACATGAAAAAATGGTGCATTTGAATGAATTGGTTATTTTCTATAGTACATGGTTACATTGTCTTTAGCATTGTTTATAAGTTGTGTTATGTGGATAATGGAGATTACAAATCCAGCACACTTCTATTTATAGATTGTCGATAAGCATTTCTTTTTGTAAGTTTTGTTTTAATCTTCTTCTCAAGTAGTTTTAGCCTATTTGTGTGAATTATTTTCCAAGTGTTCATTCTTCTATGACACTCGGCTATCTACATTTTCCAAGTAGGCTTATATCTTTGCATCCATCTTTCCTGATTTCTGTAAATTAATTTTTTCTTGTAATGGGCACCAATAAATGCCAATAATGGGCATTTGTTAGCGTGCCTTGCACGCGGCCAATTCACTAGTATTATATAAAACAATGAAAACGGAGAGGGAAAGAGAGAGAGAGAGCGAGAGCGAGAGAGAGAGAGAGAGAGAACATAATAGATCGAGAGAGGGAGAAGCAAGAGACGCAACAGAGACGAAGAAAGAGAGAAGCAGAGACGAAGAGGAGATCGAGGGTGAGAGAAGCGAGAGAGAGAGACGAAGACCTAGGGCTTCGAAGAGAGAGACGAAGACTAGGGCTTCGACGGGGAAGTCAAACGGCGAGATCGAAGTCGTCGAACAGAGGATCGAAGCCAGCGACCAGGTACTCTCCTTGCCCTCTCAATAGTGCTCCCTTCCCGCATCAGATTCGCGTTTCCCTCTCCTCAGATTCACGATTCTGCTGCGATCCTTCCTCAGAAGCGCAAAATCGCGCTTTTTCCTCGGAGTCGTCGCCATCTGAGACGATTCCTGCTACTAAGATATAAATCTCCAAAAATACCGAACAATAGAAGGATAGGCGAGTTTTAGAGTTTTTATATTTTCTATATTTTTTTGGTTGTTTTTAAGAAGTTATGAAACAAACATATCTTGTGCTTGTCATCGTTAGGATTGTATCAGAGTGGTAGATGGAATTCATGTTTGTGCATTTGTTCCTATTGAAATGCAAGGAAGGTGAACAAAATATCTTAGTTGCCATTACCTTTGACTTGAAATTCACATATGTATTAGCAGGTTGGGAAGGAAGTGTACATTTTTTTTTTTTGATAATCGGTTATCCGGGTCAGCTTACTCGCACGTCAACTAAATCTTAGGGCCTTGAAGTTAACGACTGACCAAGCCTCCAGTGATCCCAAGGTTTGAGATATTTGGTCTTCGTAGGTTTCGAATCTGTGATCTCTTGGATGGTAAGCCCTTTGGTTGTTTTTCACCCACTAAGCCAAACTCCTTGGGGTTAGGAAGGAAGTGTACATGATTCATGTGTTCTAAATTATGCACACTCTCTAGGTCAGGGGGATTTAAAATTCTCGAAGGTATTAAATATTAAAAAATAATAATAAAAATAAATTCTAGAAGGTAATATAGCATTAAAAAATGATTTTTGTTGTAGATTATTAGTATTCACTAGTAGTTTTTATTTCATTGTAACTTTATAGGTAAATATTATCTTGGTGATGTTGGTTGTGGAATTATGAAAGGAATTATCCTATTGTGGTGTTCGATACCATTTGAAAGAGTTTAGTGATCATCAACTTCAAAATGAGAAGGAACTGTTCAATCTTTGTCACTCTTCACTGCGACCTACCATTGAGCGCTGTTTTAGAGTTTTAAAGAAGCGTTTTCATGTGTTGGATGTAGAACCATATTGGCCATTCAAGACATAGGTGGATGTGGTCTTAGCATGTTGTGTCATGCACAATTATATAATGGGGGGTTGATCATTCCATAAGAGCCCACCAAAAAATACAAATAAGGTTTAACATATATTGAATAAAAGTGGATTTGTGTTATGAAAGTTTCTTGGAGCGTCAACTTGACAACTAGCATTTCATGTGGATCACAAACTCGCAATACATTAAGATAAGTACATCACTTCTGCTAGTCATGTCAACATAGCTTGTTTGTAAATTCAATAATTGAATTAACAAATTGGTTAACAATCCATTCGATACTAAAGTCATCACTCTTAATCAATATGAAACAGTATATAAGCATTCCCATATAGTTCAATTTAACATTCTTTCTTCGATTGTGAAGATAACAAATCTACCAAACAAATGCATGTTATGATATAGACATATGAATTACGGCCTTGACGTATAATATATTCAATTGATTGCCCCTTAAGAAGCACGGATACGGAAACGAACACGGAGTCGGACTCGGACACGGACACAAACACGGACACGGATGTGGACATGGGACATGGCGATTTCAAAAAAATGGAGATACGGACATGGTGGAGACACGACAATAAAATATGTTTTCATATATTTTTGTTTTCTGTTTAGATTAATATTACATCCACAAACAATCAATATTAACAAAAAATTAACTCTAATCCTATTTTTTTTATTTAAAAAAAGCACTTTTAAATTAATATTTACAATTTATATCTTTTTTTATGGATGATGTATTAAGTATTTAAATATAAAAAAAACAAAAAATATTCAACATTCAACATTCATCAAAAGTACTAAATAAAATGAGGAAAAAGACAACTTTGGCATATCCCTAGTGTCTCTGAATGTGGCCCCTAAAAATAAATTAAATAAATAAGGGGACACGCCATGTGGAGTGTTCCATACGTGTCCCCGAAGTGTCTGCGTGTTTGATATGGATACGGTACTTGTTTTGAAGTGGCGATGCTTCATAGATTGCCCTAGTTACCTACTGATAATTTACACCGATTCAACTATAGTAAACATATTAATCATTCTATAAGAGCCCACCCAAAAAAAACTAACAAGGTTTAACAAATATTGAATAAAAATGGATGTCAAATGGTTTTGTTAACCAATTTGTTAGTCAGTAATTGAATTTAAGAACAAGTTATGCTAATTTGCCTAGCCGGATTATGGTGCTTATCTTAATATATTGTGAGTCTGTGATCTACATGAAGTACTAGTTGTCAAGTTGAGGTCACAAAAGACTTTCATAACACAAACCCATGTTAAACTTTGTTAGTTTTTTGTTTTTTGGTGGGTTTTTATGGAATGGTCAAAATGTTTATTGTAGTCGAAAAGGTGTAATTTATCAGTTGGCTATTTATTTGTTAGATCTTGCTAAGCTTGTTTTTGGTGATTCTTATGGCTTTCATTTCAGCTCCATTTTATGTCTTGTTGTAATTCCTCCTCCCCCCCCCCCCCCCCCCCCCCACCCAAAAAAAAAGTAACTTATCAGTTGATGCTCAAGCTTGGTTTGGTTTCTTCACTATGAATATTTTCATAAATCCATATAGAATTTCAATTGTGCTGACGGCCTGCTTTACTCACTCTGAAGGATATGATTTGGTCTGGTACGATGTTCGAATAGTTGCTGGCTATATAATTCGAATGCTTCTTGGAGTGCATTAAGAAGCTGGGGCAATTATGGGGTGCCTAAATCAGCAGTCTGGTGACAGTGCATTTCTTGGAGAACCCAAGGACTGTATTAGGCCTTCTAGAGGTGGTTTAGCATGTATGATGAATTCAGAAATTGGCGCAGTTTTGGCTGTGATGAGGAGAAATGTAAGATGGGGAGTTCGTTATATGGCAGATGATGATCACCTAGAGCATTCTCTCATCCAATCTTTTAAGGAACTACGGAAACAAATTTTCTCATGGCAAAATCGGTGGCACACTATAAATCCAGTCCTGTATCTCCAGCCTTTCTTGGATGTGATTCAATCTGATGAAACTGGTGCACCAATCACGGGTGTTGCTTTGTCAGCTATTTACAAAGTTTTAACACTTGACATACTTGACATAGATACTGTGAATGTAGATGATGCTTTGCATCTGATAGTTGATGCTGTGACAAGCTGCCGGTTTGAGGTGACTGATCCTGCATCTGAAGAAGTGGTACTGATGAAAATACTACAGGTTCTCTTGGCTTGCATGAAAAACAAGGCATCGGTTAAATTGAGTAACCAGCATGTATGCAACATAGTAAATACTTGCTTTCGGGTAGTTCATCAAGCTAGCTCTAAAGGTGAATTGTTGCAGAGGATCTCACGCCACACCGTGCATGAACTGATTAGGTGCATTTTCTCACACCTGCCTGACATCGACCATGGAGAACATGCACCACCTCGGGGAGGCAGTTCGTACATTAAGGAGGAGGTAATGGCCTCATTCTTAGTCATTCTGTTGTGATTTTATATATCTGCTGGGCTTTAGAAATACTGTGCTTCTGGTACCAGGTAAAAATGCTGGTGCCAGCTCCATTTGCTGCAGATTGCCTAATGAAACATTGATTATGAACAATTCCTTTGGTGATCATTCCAGATAGGTTGATAGCCTGAATTGAGTCAATCAGGCCTTGATTACTCAAATAGGGATGTCTTTAACAATTTGGAACTTGAGGCTCAAAGGGGAACAACCATTGGATAAAGAATCTGGATTTAAATTTTTTTTTATTTAATTATTTTTGTGAGATAACCAACGAGGCACAAAGAGGTGCTCAGGCTTGCAAGTATATGAATTTTGAGATTAGCATTAATTTGTTATTTCCTTGTTTATTTATGGGACTTGTGTTTCTTGTTAGGTGGGCGCATCAGATGTGGATCACACTTCCAGTAATAAACAACCAAATAATGGTGTTGTCATTGTGGAAAATAATGGTCTGCCACCTTCAGTTGGATTTGTGGTTTCATTGGAAGAAAGTGCACCTGAGGAAGTTGCCCAGGGGAAGGAGGCTACTACTCAAAATGGAGGGCATGTTTTGACGGAGCCCTATGGTATACCATGCATGGTTGATATATTTCACTTCCTCTGTTCTCTTTTGAATGCAACGGAACACATTGAAATAGGTCCAAGGTCAAATCCCATAGCCTATGATGAAGATGTTCCTCTATTTGCATTGGGTTTAATCAATTCTGCTATTGAATTGGGTGGGGCGTCTTTTGGCCTACACCCCAAGTTACTGGAGTTGATACAGGATGAACTGTTCCATAATTTGATGCGGTTTGGGTTGTCAATGAGTCCACTGATTCTTTCTACTGTATGTAGCATTGTTTTCAATTTGTATCATCATCTGCGTACCAAGCTGAAACTACAGATTGAAGCTTTCTTCTCTTGTGTGCTCTTGAGAATTGCACAAAGTAAGCACGGAGCATCATACCAACAACAGGAGGTCGCTATGGAGACTCTTGTTGACCTGTGCAGGCAGCAAGCATTTGTGGCTGAGATGTATGCCAACTTTGATTGTGATATATCCTGCAGTAATGTGTTTGAAGACCTTGCCAACCTGTTATCAAAAAGTGCATTTCCGGTGAATGGCCCTCTATCTGCAATGCATGTTCTTGCTTTGGATGGTCTGAATGCGATGATTCAAGGTATGGCTGACAGGATAGGCAATGATTCTCCAGCTCCAGAACAAGCTGCTTCATCAGATCTTGAGGAATACAATCCATTCTGGACAGTGAAATGTGAGAACTATGATGACCCTAAACATTGGGTTGCATTTGTCCATAAGATGAAGTTCATCAAGAAAAGGTTGATGATTGGAGTCGATCACTTCAACAGGGATCCAAAGAAGGGTTTAGAATTTCTCCAAGGAATGCATCTGTTGCCTGATAAACTTGACCCCAAAAGTGTAGCATACTTCTTCAGATACACGACTGGGTTAGATAAGAATCTTGTTGGAGATTTCCTTGGAAATCATGATGAATTCTGTATTCAAGTGCTTCATGAATTTGCTGGGGCATTTGATTTCAAAGGCATGAATTTGGATACCGCATTGCGTGTTTTCTTGGAAAATTTTCGATTGCCTGGAGAATCTCAGAAGATACAGAGGGTGCTAGAGGCGTTTGCGGAGAGATATTACGAGCAATCACCACACGTTCTGGCCAACAAAGATGCTGCGCTTTTGTTGTCGTATTCACTCATACTGCTCAACACAGATCAACATAATGCACAAGTCAAGAGGAAGATGACTGAAGAAGATTTTATCCGCAACAATCGGCGCATAAATGGAGGGAATGATCTCCCTCGAGAGTATCTCACCGAACTTTACCACTCTATCTGTCAGAATGAGATCCGGATGAACACAGAGCAGGGTGTTACTGGTTTTCCTGTTATGACACCAAGCCATTGGATTGGTCTAATGCACAAGTCCAAACAAACTGCCCCATTTGTCATATGTGATAATTCTGGAGCACACCTCGACTATGATATGTTTGCTATATTGTCAGGTCCCACAATTGCTGCTATCTCGGTGGTTTTTGATCACGTGGAGCAGGAAGACATTTTACAAACTTGTATTGATGGGTTCTTGGCCATTGCTAAAATTTCGGCTTCTTATCATCTTGATCATGTTTTAGATGATCTGGTTGTATCTCTTTGCAAGTTCACAACCCTCTTAGGTCCATTATCTGTGGAAGAATCTATTATTGCTTTTGGGGATGACACTAAAGCTAGGATGGCAACAGTAGCCGTTTTCACCATAGCAAATAGGTATGGTGATTTTATTCGTTCGGGTTGGAAAAACATTCTAGATTGCATTTTAAGCTTGCATAAGTTAGGCTTTCGCCCCCCTCCTCTGGCCAGCAACACGGCTGGTGATTTGGAACCCTCATCCGAATCAGACCGAGGGAGGCCCACCACAAGTTCTTCTGCACCACCATCTCGCATGCTATCGGCAACCCCATCTCGGAAATCTTCTGGTCTGATGGGGCGGTTCAGCCAACTCTTGTATCTCGATACCGAGGAGGAGCCTGTGGCCCAACCATCTGAAGAACAACTTGCAGCTCAGCAGCGCACTCTTCAGATGATTCAGAATTGCCACATTGATAGCATATTTACCGAAAGTAAGTTTCTGCAAGCTGAGTCCCTATTACAGCTTGCTCGGGCTGTTGTCTTGGCTGCGGGGCGATGTCGTAAGGGGAATAATAATGCTCTGGAAGACGAAGAAATTGCGGTCTTTTGTCTGGAGTTGCTTATTGCGATCACGCTGAATAACCGGGACAGGTTTATGCTTCTCTGGCAGGGTGTTTATGAGCACATAGCTAGTGTTGTTCAGTCAACTGCAATGCCTTCTGCTCTTGTTGAGAAGGCTGTGTTTGGGCTCCTCCGGATATGCCAGAGGCTGCTTCCTTACAAGGAAAACCTGACAGATGAGCTTCTCAAGTCACTGCAACTGATATTGAAACTTGATGCTCGGGTTGCCGATGCTTATTGCGAAAACATCACGCAAGAAGTTATGCACCTTGTAAAAGCAAACGCAATGCAGATAAGATCCCAAATGGGATGGCGCACAATCACTTCGTTGCTTTCAATTACCGCCCGACATCCGGAAGCATCCGAAGCCGGATTTGAGACACTATCGTTTATTATGGCTGATGGGGCTTACCTGTTGCCGGCTAATTATGTTCTTTGTGTGAATGCAGCTCGGCAATTTGCTGAATCTCGAGTTGGGCTTATCGAACGTTCTGTTAGATCGTTGGACCTGATGGCAGGCTCTGTTGTCTGTCTTTCAAAATGGTCCTGCAAGACAAAGGAAGCTCACGGGGAGGAGGAAGCTATGAAAATGAATCAGGACATAGTTGAGATGTGGCTGAGGCTGCTACAGGGACTGAGGAAAGTATGTCTTGATCAGAGAGAAGAGGTGAGGAATCACGCCATTTTGTTGTTGCAGCAGTGCTTGACAGGGGTCGATGGGATCGTCGTCCTTCGAAATGAGTTGTGGTTTCAGTGTTTTGATCTAGTGATATTCACATTGCTCGATGATTTACTAGAAATCGCGCAAGAGAACTCTCCCAAGGACTATCGGAACATGGAATCTTCCCTTGCTCTATCAATGAAACTCTCATCCAAAGTGTTCTTACAGTTCCTGCACGATCTCTCGCAATCAGCATCTTTCTGCAAGCTATGGCTAGGAGTTCTTAATCGTATGGAGAGATATGTGAAAGTGAAACTCAGAGGGAAACGGAGTGAGAAGATCCACGAACTAGTTCCTGAGCTTCTTAAGAACACTCTGCTTGTTATGAAGGCGAAAGGAATTCTTGTGCCGAGTGATGCCATTAATGGGGACAGTTTCTGCCAATTGACTTTGCTTCATGTAAAGAACATAGCTCCATCTTTGCAAGTTGAAGTGTTCCCGGGTAATGAATTGGAGCAGTTGCATACAAGAACAGCTGAGTAGTCCTGTTTCTGATGGGAATTTGAATTCAATGTCTGGAAAATTGTTCTCGGTTTGGCGGGTTGTAGTGAGATTATGTTTGGGAAAACTTGAAATTGGCCTTAAATTGAGGAGACCTGAAATGGGGACACTATGATATTTGCTGCTGAGAACCAATATTGGAAATTTTACCAAATTAAAGATTTGTAGAACCCTAAAGCTGCAAAAGTAGAGGGAAGTGGAACAGTACTATAGTCTCATCTTCTCCGATTTGCAGTTTTTATGTGCTTTCTTCGTCTTTTTGATCTCCATGGCTCTGAAAAGAGTTTGTGCTTTTTCGAGGTTGTTTGGTGCGGTGGCCCATTTGATCTGTCGTTTGGGATGAGAAAATGGTTCCCTGAAATTTTGCATCGGCAAAAAGACTAATACTGAATTTAAAGTTACCTATTGAAACATTTTTCATTTTTCTTTGTATAAATATAAATATTGTGGTACATCTTTTTGGTAATATGATACACTTCATGCATGGATTTCTAAATTTGTATGATTTAGGAAATATTTGTTAATTATGATTGTAATTTTTATTTGATACAGAATGTTGTAGATCTTCAATAAAAGAGTATGCAGTGGTGGCGTTGGTGCAATGGTAAGAAGTGAAAATCTTTTTTGGCGTATGTTGTATGTAGCATAGCAAGTTAAATTTTTTGTTTTGAAAATTACGACTCTTTGGTAAGACTCGATTTGAATCTACGGCCATATTGGTTTGTCGGATTAGGCTGTAAACAAATCGAATTCAAGTCGGATAATTTTGTTTATTTGTTGGATTAGACTGTAAACAGATTGAATTCAAGTTGGATTTAAGAAATTTTTTTATTTGATTCAATTCAATGAGTCATCCATCCAAATTGAACAGATCTGACAATGATTTATTTGAATCCAAATTCGCCTTATAAACCCAACCTGATCCATTTTTTGTGAAACAATATAACATACTTATTCCTATTTTTACATCCGAAACACGGTTAATTATCTGATTTTTTAGTTCCTCATAGAGGATGCCTCGTGAGCATCCTCTCATTGCAAGCCAGTTTTTAAGAATAAGTGGACCACCATGATGGTTAGTTACGATCTCACATCGATTAATATTGATCTTGGTCATGTACATATAAATCTATTGGGCACCTTCTCTTCATACGCTGATTTTCAAAGGTGAGTTTTCCCGAGGGATTTGTATCATACTATTTGTTCATCCATTTACTTATTTAAAAGATTATTATTAATCAAGCCAAGTCTTCATATTCCAAATAACCTCTGCTAAATTACAAGGTTGAGATGTTTAATAAGTATTTAAATTCCATATTAAAAAAGTTGCGTAATGGGCCCATAAATTAGAAGAAAATAAATAAATAAATAATAATAATAATAATTGTGCGATGAAGTTTCAAAGCAAAATTAGTTTAAGGTCTCTCAACCCTACACTCATATATCACAGAAAAATTTCTCAAATCAAACCTCATTTTTTTTTCTCTCTAAACTCTCTTCCTCTGCTAAATTCACCCCTTCTCCTCTCTCTCTCTCTCTCTCTCTCTCTCTCTCATCTCTGCGTCTTCCAGATCGTCCCCATTGTCACCACGAAGACTTCCAGATTATCCCCATTCCTACTACCACCGCCATACCCATGCTCGTCTCCGATCGCTGCTTTTCTCGCCAGAAACTTCTAAATCGAATTCAGAGTTGTGGTAGTGGTGGCCCGTCTCCATTATCATCATGGTCATATAGTGGGGAGGCTTCTTCCAGACCTGTTGAAGGTATACATTGGAATTTGGGTTTCCATTACACTAGTTTATGTTTTACGTTTGATAGTTTCTGGGTCCTAGTGTGATTGTGATTTTGTTCTTTTTCAATTACAAAATTTTTCTCTATTTCTGTCTTTAAGTAATGATTGAAAATATCATAATGGCAACTAAAAAAGGGAGACAACCTTACACGATTTGGGGACATGGATTTAGCAAAGAAGGTGTTTGATGAAATACTAAGGAGAGATCGTCTAAGGTCCCTCAAATCAATCTAGAGAAATTTCAATCCAAAGCAGAGAATTTCTCTGGACCAAACTAGAGAAAATTTAGTCTAAACTAGAGAATTTCTCTAGACCAAACTAGATAAAATTTAGTCCAAATCAAAGAATTTCTCTAGACCAACCTAGAGAAAATTGAATTTAACCAAGAGAAAATTCAGTTCAAACCAGAGAATTTCTCTGGATCAACCCAATTTTCTCTGAAGCAGAGCATTAGTCCTCATTGTTGTCCAGAGAAATTTGGAATTTTTTTTGTGATGTGTCCAGAGAAATTTGAAATTTTCTCTGTAATTTGTTTAGAGAAATTCTCTGGATCGAATTTTCTCTAGATCAATGTTGAAAGACCTTAGATATTATGAAAATATTGAGTGTCCTTTATGTTATAAAATCTTAATACCAGAGACCTTAAAAAAAAATCCCCAAGTTTCAGCTACCAAGAGTGACATAAGCATGCTCTCATGGTGATAGTTGCTTCTTTCAATATGTATTCAAAACAGACAACAAAATAACAAATTTAAGATTGATTTAAATTTAAACACTATAAAGTATTAGAAATAAAAATGAAAACCTCTTAAACAAAGTTATGGTCAAAATAAAATATTTTAAAAATAGCAAAAATGAAAAATAATCTTCTTTGATATCTTTTTGTTAGATTGAGAGAACAGATAGAAGATTTATTTATTTATTTTTTAATTTTTACAATTGATCTAAGGAAGATTCTTTCATTTTTTTCATTGGAGGGTATAACCCCCTTTTGCATTCTATTGATGTTTTTATTTAATTTATATTAGAGTTTTTAAAAATAATTTGTTTGGTATAACCCATGGTTTAAGTTTGAAAATATTAAAAAATGAAGAAAAATCGCTAATTGCTCTGTAAAAAAATAAAAAAAATATGCCCATGAATGAATTTTTTTTCCTAATTTCATCAATAATGAAGCAAGATTGTAAAAGAGAAAATGCGATGTGAAATGATAAATTTTCGTAAAACATTGCAATAAATGTATGCCTATGTTTCAATGTTTAGTATTATGTATATGTGACCGTGCTATGTGTCCTTCTATCATTGGTTAGTAACACTTTTATATTGAATTTAGGGTAAATTACAAATACACCTTTTGAAGTTTGCTTAAATATGAATTGCCCCCTAAGGTTTAAAAAATTGCAAATACTCCCTGTCATAATTTTTTATTTAAGAGAATTAATTGAAAAAGTAAAATTTCTAATTGTTCACCTATACAATAATAAAATTATTTGAATTATTAATTGAAATAAAATTTTAACATTATTAAAAACTATTAATTAACTTGAAGATTTATTACTAAAAAGACCTATTTGTTATGAAATTAAAAACTTTAAGGGGCATAATATAATTTTTAAAACCACAGGAGCTAATTTGTAATTTAAGTAAATCTTAAGAAGCGTTTGTAATTTACCCTTGAATTTAACATTTTTATATTAAATTTTTACTCAAAGACCAGTTTATCATTCATCATATGTTATTTGACAATCAGAAAATAGCACCAATTTCAGCACAAATCTAGCCTTTTTTTAAGTTCAACCCATTCAAACATATTTTCATTTTCAGTTTTCAAATTTTTTGAAAATAAGAACAGAAAACATAAATACGTAATAATGTCTTAAAAAAAATTTGAAAACTGAAATAACTTTTGTTTTTGTTTCCATCAATAATTTTTAAAATTTTCAATGGTGTTTTTATTTATCTATTCTATTATATAATATGGGAAAGTTGGTGTCAAGTCAGTCACGCTATTTTTATTACCAATTGCAATTCTACTGTCACAAATAACATATTCGGTCTCATAAATTTATGAGGACAAGCAAGAAAATCAAAATTTTGCATTGACTACACAACTCAAAAACTCTTTTAGTTTTCACTTTCAAAAAACTGTTAAAACATTCTTCACAATCTTATTTCCCCAGAACGAAACGATCCTGTGTGCCACCACTTCTAGTTTTTAAAATGAGTTTTCATTCTCTCCTCTCCCTCTCCCCCTCCCCCTCCCCCCAACTCCAACCACCTGTCCCTTCCAACAACTCGCCAAACATATTTATTGTTTTTGTATATTTTGAAAACATGTTTTTTGTAAACTAAACTAAAAAACACAAACATGTTTTCAGTTTACACATAAATTAGGAATCTGGCAACATTACCGAATGCCACCACCAATGCAACGTGGTAGAGTACATGCACAAAGACAAACAAATGCGAGTTCAGACTAACTAGGATCAATCAGACGCGAAATGTGATCATAAAGAAGATTTATTTGTAACTAAACCAATATACATTGCTGAAAAACATAAAAATGAATCAGCTATTCATTCCTCTCTGTGTTTTTCGCAGAGCAACAAGAATTGATGATGATGATGCACTGGAATCTAACGTGCGATATACCAAACCTACAACTATGTAGAGAGTTCATGAATTCTTATCTGGTATATAAACTAAGAGCTGTGCGTCAAAACTTGCATCGTCATGAATTTTAGAAGAGAAGCGACACAGGCTGTCAATATGAGTGAGTACAACCTGGATGAACCTTGAGCTTGAATATCCTGTAATATTGCCAAAAAACAAAGTGTATGAAAGAAAAAGTCAAATGATGTTATTGCAGCTCAAATGTTGCCCTAATGAGATGTTAAGTGGTCTCTTACCATCAATGTGTTTTATTTTAAAAAAAATTATTTAAAAAGATAGGGACTTCTTTTTTAACTTATTTAACAAATTCTGTGGAAATGTGGTTAGTAAACACGTTTTTTAAAAGCATGTTTAGTAACCATACTTAAATTTCCTTGTTTGGAGCTTAAGTTTAGAACAAATGGTCGCTAATAGTCAAAGTGTAGAAAAAGCATGGTTGCTAACAATGTTTTCTTTTACTGAAACATTTTTACCATTGAAGTTTTCACCAGAGTTTGAATAAAATAGGAAACCAGAAAGTGTGGTTTCTACACACGCTTTTAAGAAAATGCGAGGTGTTTACTAACCACGTTTTCATGTAATTTGGAAAATAAGTTGAAAAAGTCCATATTTAAAAAAAAAAATGTATTGATGGTAACAAGCCAGTGATAAGGTTATAATACATTGAGTAGTAAGTACTACATGCTCCTTCCCCCTTCTAAGCATTTTGAACCCGAAGATTAGATGGAAAAAAAAGATGAGAAAACAAATTTTGTAAATTCAATCAAACAAAGTAAGCATTTTCTCAAAAGCAAGATTAACTAACAAAGAGGTTAAGTTGAAAGGGGCAAAGGGATAAACTCAAAACAACATTTATTCATCATGTTGTACAAGGATAACTAGGAGAAACAATCAAAGCATCTCCCAAGGGCCCAAGTCAAAGCTGTAGTATTAGCAAGTTACATAGATATATATATATCTACAAACAAAAACCAGTTATATAGATTATATATTCATACTCCAAAGAAATAATAATAAAAAAAGTTGGTGAAACACATGAAATTACTGTGAAGTTTCTCATCAAAATCAACCTGCCATCACTAGTAACACTTTAATATTCATAATGTAAATAAAATCCAAAAAGTTTCTCAAACTCAGTGAGGTTGAGCTCAATTTGATTTCAAGATTGGAATATCATAGGCTTACTTCTAGATGATAGTTCTTCTTAACATGTAAAAACAAATACAGTTTCGCTGTCAACTAATGCATTCAGACAACAAAAAGAAAGAGAGAAAAAAAAATGGGGAAAAGCAGCACTTCGGATCCTATTTGTCTTTTCATTACTAGAATGAATCGAATCCTATCAAATATTTCTACTTTTCTATTGAATTACTCATATATATATATATGTATCCATTAAAGAAAGTTTTGAAACAAATGATATTGACCCTGTTTAAGATTATTTCTCCTGTCTATGTGGATTGTAGAAAAATACAAGAGACCACAAGAATACATATATCTTCCATCCCATGTTTACACAGATTCAAGTATGGGTGTTGGGTGCAGGTATATGTCTCATTGTCAGGCTCTTCTAATTCCAATGTCTAAGGACACTGGACACAGCTTTAGATATTCATATTTTTTTTAATATTCTTCATTTATTTTTTTAGGATAAAATAAAATGGTTTTTACAAAGTATGCTTACTAGGTGGATGGGCAAAGTGTCTGATACGGGTACCTTACACATTTAGAAGAGTCCATGTAAAGGAGCAGTTCCTTCAACGCATACCCTTTGGGACAATGTGAATTAAGACTTAAAGCTCATGATCTCTGATTTATGCAATTATTGACTGAAAATTTAAATTGCCCCATGTGTTTTTATTTTTTACAACAAACAATTCTGTTCTGCATTATTAGATAAATGAGGGAGAAAAATATTTTTAGCAATGTTATTTTCATTAACCATATTCTAATTATTAACTTTGCTAGGTCATCAATTTATTTAATTGAGCTGCATACGGAAATATTTACTTTCCTATAAATACAAAATTCTCTCAATGAGTTCAACGGGCATTTAAACTTTGCACATGGATGTACTACAAATAGACAAATTCAGAGTAGAAACTGTAACAATGTCCCGTGTATTATTAGGTCTGTGTTCAAACAAACCCCTCCAAGAAAACATGAAAAGAAAGAGAAGGGGAAAACAATCTCCTACCTTAGGTAATTTATAAGTATTCTAGGAAAATATTTCTAAACTAGAAGTCATTAACCCCAAAAAAAGAAGTTTAAATTATTCAAGTCCCAAAATATGTTTAACATGTCTAAATAGCAAACCTAAATGTACAAAAACATACTATTAGAAATTAAATGCCAAGGGTACCCAAGGATAGTGTGAAGGTGAGCAACAAAAGTAATCAAGACAAATAAGAATATAGATGGTTTGGCACTTGGCTCATGTCCATGTGCATATTGGCAAGAGATAAATCGACAATTGAATTGGAGATTACAACATTCATGGAAATTTAACCATATATAAAATAGATCGGAGAAATCCATCAATATCCATCTCTTAACTAGCTCAAGAATCCTAACATGTTACTATGTTGCAAACTGTGGACATAAGTATAATGCTAAAGTATGTAAGCCTTTATGTTATAGCTTGCGATTTGTTCGCCTTTCGTTTTTTTTTTTTTTTGGTCAACTTTCCTAGTTGCACTTTTGCACCTAGTTTTCTTCATTTCAATTCTCATTAGCTCACTTTCAATTCTGCATTTTTCACTTGTAACAAGTAAAACAAGAGTTGCATGATTAGATTGTATGACGTTTGATGTATAGCTTATTAATGCCTGTGGATTTTCTTATTCCAAGCATTAGGGTAATCATATTGGTGCACAAGGTCATGTTCAGAGGGGGAACTTCTTGGTATTGTTTGTGGATGCATTGTTTCATCTAGAAGGTAAATTTTGATTTCTTTTTGGCTATGCACAACTTCCCTATACATCAAGGTCTCCCACATATTATTTATCAAAAATTATTTACTAATTTTGGAATAAAAAAATAACATCCTACCAGTACCATATTTCTAATAACATCATTACACCAAAAGAGAAGGTATTATGGATTTAGCAACAAAACAAGGCATTTCAAAGGGAAAAGAAACTCATACCTTTAAAGACAAAAAAAATGATGTTGCAGATGAAGATTTCAGCCCAGCAAACCCAATATTGTATGAAATGTTCCCATCAGCTTTAAACAGTCCAAAGTTCCTCTCGGAAGCTGGACCAGGCTTCGAATCTTCATTAAACATTGCAAAAACATATACCTTCAACACACTTTTTGGCCGGCGTGGGGTCCCCTTCCTCTTGGCAAGCCTCTTGCGGAGATTATAATTGTAAGTCCTTGCATTGCTTACTGTGGCAGCAGCTTCATTTTGATCTCCATCAGAAGCCCAACCAGTCTCCGTAACTATAACTTCCATCTTTTTATATCCAGCATCTTCCAGTGCAGCATAAGCCGCATCAATCTCAGCATCGAGCATGTTGTCATAATGCAGATCAGTTTTCTGATCATATATTCCCTGAGTTGACTGGAAAAGAGCATAATTTATATCAATTTCTTTTGGATTATTCATATAATCAAGAAATGGATAAGCATTCAAACAGAAAGGGGACCCAATCTGTGAGAAGAACTCCAAGAGTGGCTTCATATATTGTGCAATACTCTCTTTGAAAGTACAGGAAGAGGGAGGGTAAGAATTATTAAAAACAGCCTCTGAATGTGCAGTGGAAATCTGAACTACATCATCCAACTGAAGCTGCTGTGTGGCATTGTGTAAATTTTTCACAGCACCCAAAAGCGATTCAAAGAGTGATTGATCAGTCCCTCCCAAAACTTCATTTCCCACAGCAATCCCACGGATGTGTGTCTCGGGAAGGAATGCCTGCACATTTTCTTTGACCCAAGTCAGGGCATGATCCGGGTTAGAACTCATGTCTTTCACGTATCCATTTGGAAGTCCAACCACTAATTCAAGCCCTGTTCCACTGAAAGCCTGAAGGACACTGTGATCAAAATCAAATATTCGAACATTCTTAATCTTTGCTGCTCGGAGGAGTGTAATAACTTTATCAGGAGAGGGGATGTTATCTGCAATTCTACCATAGTTTATCCCATAAGTTCCAGTGAAGGCTTCCACTGCCAGAAGTACTAGGGGAAAAAAAAACAGAAGCAGTTCCATTAATCACCGTGTCGTTCCATTCTCAAGAATAGCAAGACAACAACAAATTTTGCACCATAAGATATTTAAATTATCAAAAGAAATAAATTTATTCAGCAAATACCACAATGCCACAATAAGATGTAATGTACTTAAGAGTACTATCACTGGATTTTGTTTACTGGATTTCCCATTTTTCTATTAACTAATGCCAATTCCAAAATAATTTTCAACAATTTCATTAAAATCCTAGGAAGCCATGAAGTATAGAACATTCCTTTGAAATCATTAGCCTCAATTAGTACCTGGACTAAATTTGAATTTTTTTTCTATTGTTCATAGTTTAATACAAATATATAAAGACCAAAGCCACTAAATTATATGTGCGTCGTAGAATGCATCAGAAAATAGCTCAGCAAGAAAAAGGGGGAGAAACGTTAGTGGTATACCCAAAAGCCAATCTGAGAGATGCAATAGGGATACTTTTATAAAACAGTGTTATTAATTAAAGGGCAAGATTATTTATTATCTTGTTTACTTTTTGTATTATTGTTTACATGATAAGTCCATAACACTAAAGTTGATAAGACATGTTCTTAAGAAGAAGACTTGTACTTCTCAGTCCTTTATGTAGGATTACTAATTAAGCGCTAATCCAGTGGACTAGCACATGTTACGATTGCTCAATTAGGAGGGCGGCTAATCTCAACTCACTTGTGTGAAGATACTAAAGCAAACATGCGAGTGCTTTTAGATAACAAATTCACTTAACTTGACCGCTCATAAATGTCTATAAGTTGCATTTGTGTATGTAATCATGAACATCATGGCTGCCTTTTGTGTTGATCGTCAAGCTTTTTAATGTGCAATACAAAGGAATTAACAGATTTAATCATAATTAAGAGTTAATTAAGGACTCACCTTAATTAAGAGTTGACTAAGGGGTTTATTGCAATTAAGAGTTAATTATGATAAACCTTTTCTTTCTTTTTTAATAAAATCTCTGTTGTTGCTAAAAAAGAGAGGAAAAGAAAAAAATAAGTTAATTATGATAAAACATACTTCTTGTAAGACAAGGTACACGTAACTTTGTGGGACAAGGTAGTCTAAGTTTATAAACAAGAGAACTCTCATATGAGCTAGCATCCTAAGTGATTGCATTTTCTCTCTCTCTCTCTTAGTTTCTCTATACTAATACTAGTGAGAGTGTCTGTGTTTGGAATTTGCTCCATGTGATACTTTTAGAGGTCGGATGGTTGAACGGTTTGTTGGATTTGAGTGAACTGACAGGAACAAGAGCAAAATTGGACTTTGCAATTAAGATAATCTTCTAATTACAATTTATGGATGATTGTATTTGCATTTTGTAAAGGGAAAATATAAAATTAAAAAAAATAATAATAATAATTGCAAATTTATGAAAGTATAACACTCATTTGCACAATTTAGTGCCTAAATAACTTTTACTTTTATGAATTTGTAATTATTTTTCCAACTTCTCACTTTTTTGACATTTCCCCTTTTGTAAATATCACGGACATTTAATTTCGTGGTGCCTTGGTACATAATTCCTCACAAAAAAAGAAAAACAAAAATCAAAACCGGTGGTCTCAATAATACAACATTAAAAAAAATTAATTTATGTGATTAGGAAGGAATTCAAGGGGCAATTTAGCAAGTTGATGAGTACAAACACAGGCTTGAAGGGTGGATTAACATGAATTGAAACTGGTGCGTGATAATTCCATCAATGAATTGAATAAAAAGCATTCATGAAAAGATATACTGTTAAAGTCATCCTAAAAGTAAAGAGCTTGAATAGAAACAAAACAAAACAAAACAATTACAATCTCCTGATGAAAATTTCCAACCTAAAAAGATTTGATTTAAAACATATACAAATAGAAAGCATCCAATCCGCCATTAGAGAAGAAGGATGATCAGTGATCTGAATCCACAGAACAGAGTACAAATTAACAAATTATTATGGGAAATTGAAGTTGAATTATTCAGAGAGAGAGAGAAGGAAGAGTAAAGTTTATACCTTTAGGAGTGAATAAGATAGAGATAGCGAGAATGAAACGACCAAAGGAACACCAAATCTTCATTACTTCAAATTGACGATGACGATTAATCTCCGTATAATTCCTTGGATACAGTGCTTCCTATTACCAAAGCATGCCATAAAACACCAATAACAATCCACTTTTTTGCTCTCTCTCTCTCTCTGTAGAAGGTTGCCGGAGAGGGTGGAGTCCGGCGGCGAAGGACGGTGGTCGGAGGCGGAGAGGGCTTAAGAGAGGAGAGGGTATTATATTATAGTAGTAGTGTCTGATGTTTGGTTTGGACTCCTTGAAGAAAAAATCTTCATCGTATTTTGGGTTCGATTGGACAGCTACCTATTCATTTTCTACTTTTTTTTTAAGCTATTCATTCATTTACTTGTGCTTTTCTTAAAAGTAAACACATATGCGTGGCGGTGAGATGGACACCACCAATGGCAATGTTAGGCTATCTTACGAATATAAAATAAATTATTATTATTTTTAATGTAAAAGAGGATGGAGTTTTTTATTTTATTTTAATTGATTTTTTGCTTTAAGATTAAGTAAGGAAATTAAAAAACTTGTAAATTAAATTGGTCTAGATAAATTCGGTAGGTTTTGTTTAATTTTTTTAGTTCGTGATTCGTTTCTAATTTGAAAAATTAAGAAATTGGTCTCCGCAAATTAGTTACGGATTTAGGTGCAGAGTTTTAGATTTGAATCCAATTGGACGGTACGACTTAAACTATATAGGTTTATTTGCTAGATATTATGATTGTTTAAGTTAATAGTAAAACAATATGTACGTTTATATTTCGAAAAATTATAACATATTAATATTGAACAATATTTGTTTAATGTTATGTTTTTACTTAATTGGTGAATGTTATGAGAGTAATTTGTTTGATACGTTTGTTATTATTATTTTTAAATTTTATGATAAGTTGATTTTTTTTTTTTAAAATGACATAATTTTTTTTATGAACAAATTATGTGAAATTGTAATTTCAAATTAAATCGAACAGTGTTTAAATAGTTTGGTTCGAATTGATTTCATGATTTGATAATTTGGTTTGGTTTTAATTTTTATGGAATCGTATGTAATGGATTGGTCTTAATTTCATCCCAAATTGATTCAAACTGAACAATCCTAATTCCTATTTTGATTTTTTATTTTATATAATGACACGCACAAAAGTATAAACAATGATGCCACAACTTATTTTTTGACTTTTTAACTCTATTAACTACTTCCCAAACAATACCTAAATCCGCTCAGGCCACATCTTATGTGAAAGCATATTAGATAATTTTGAAAGATGATGTTTCATTTAGTACACAACTTATAATATATTATAACATAATGCCAAAAATATGCTTTTTATTCAATTTTATATACCATAACCCTAACCATACTTTTAAACTTAAACCGTAACTCTAACGGTAACTTTATCTCTTTTTCCTTCATTGCCGGTCATCCACCTACCGCCTCCACTGGCCTCCTACCCCCACCAAACCTTGCTCTCATTCTTGATCTCAAACTATTCTCTGCACCCACTTCTTCCACTCATCTCATTCTTTTCTTTTTCTCTCATTCATGATTTTGTGACAGTTAGAGCTTCTTCCTATCTTCTTCTCTTTCTTTTCCTTTTCAATCTCTTTCAAATCAAGGGTTGCAAATGGTGGGGGCTAAGGGTTTGCAAACCTCGAAAGAGATGGATGTCACGGGTGAGAGTAAGAGAGACAAGAGGTGAGGGAGAATAGAGAGGTGAAAGGAATAAAGGCGTCACATAAAAAAGAGCAATGTGAAGGGTAGGTGGGAGCAAGAGAAAGAAGGCTTAGGCGTGCGTGACGATGAGCTAACAAGCGTTGATTCAAAAATGGAGTAAGTGGTAAAGGTTGCTAATAGAGTGGGGGCAATTGATGGTAGAATGGTGTGGAATTGTGAATCTCTAGCATTCACTAAGATATTTTATGGTAGTGTAATATTTGTGAGATGTATATATATATTTAAAAAAAAAGCCTAAAATTACACAAAAGAGAAAGAGAGTTACTATATGTTATTATCATTATTATATCTATGACGACCCTAACCTCCATATATGGAATATCTGTTTAAATCGACAACTTAGAGTCGGAAATTGGGAGCCTAAACGGCTTCAGGAACCGAAATTGACTAGTCCAATAGGCTAATTGGAATATTTAGAATTTTATGGCAACTTCAATTGATGGTTGATTTGGATCAAAATAATTAGAATAAACTGATTGAATTAGTTAGAATTAAACCTAGTTAATTAATCCTAACCATATTTAATTAGGCTAACTTAATCACATCCTATATAAGACCCAAATTAGCCCATTTTATATACACACTTAGCTGAGAATTGAGAGAGAGGAGAGGAGAGTTCAACATTTAGAGAGAGAAAGAGGTGAATTGTAGAGAATTAGTGGAAGCTTCAAAGATTGGAGCCATACACTACAAGAAAATGCACAATTGGCGACCAAAAAAAGGATTTTCGTCGCTGAAAGTAGTGGAAATGGCGACTAAAATCAGTTTAGTCGCCAAACCTGAGAACTTTTGCCGACTAAAGTAGTTTAGTCGCCGAATATAGGCCTTTTAGCGACTAAAAGTCGGTTTGGTCGCCGAAAATAGCAGTTTTAGCGACTGAAAAAATTTTAGTAGCTAAAAGGCACTGTTTTTGGCGACTAAAAGCATTTAGTCGCCAAATCTATAGGTTTTCGCGACTAAAAAAAACTTTTGTCGCCGAATATTGGTGTTTTTACCGACAAACACATTTTTAGTAGCTAAACCTGGAAAAGTGGCGACTAAAATTGATTTTAGTCGGCAAAACTCGAGCTTTTGGCGACAAAAAATGAGTTTAGTCGCCGATTGTAGTTATTTTGGACAGAAATTCAAGTTTTTAGCGACAAAACAGAATTTAGTAGCCAAAAAGCATAGAATTGGCGACTAAAATTCATATTTAGTCGCCAAAAGTCCTCTCATATTTTTTTTTAAGTAAATACTTTATTTTTTTACATTAAATACATTAAATAAAAAAAATTATTTATATATAGAGTTTGTACTAAAACCGGAAAATTTAGTATATAAATAATATATGTTGCATTAATATTCGCGTGAGATTGTAGTGGCATAGTGGGGAAAACAGTGTTGCTGAAGGTTGACACACGTGGGAAGTGGATGGTCATAGGTTCGAAACTTGGTAGAACCGCGCGGGGCCAAAAAAAAATTTTTTTTTTTAAAGACTTTCAGCGACTAAAGTTGTTAGTCGCTAAAGGTAAAAATAATAAAATAAAAAATTAACTATTGGCGACAAATGGTTTAGTCGCGAAAGGTAACATTCCAGAAAATGAAATCGACTATTGGCGACAAAATCTTTAGTCGCTGAAGAACTGACCTTTGGCGACTAACAGATTTTTAGTCGCCAAAGGCATCCGCGACCATATTTGGGCGACAAAATGGGCGACTAAAACTTTTAGTCGGGGAAAGTGGATTTGTGACATTTGGCGACTAAAATGCGACCTTTGGCGACTAAAAATTTAGTCGCCAAAGGTGTTTTTTTTTGTAGTGATAATACACTTGAATTCAACACTAGGTATGGCATTCATCACTAATTCATGTAGTTATAGCATATAGTAGTTGAATTCCTCTCATTTTTGAACTCATTGGCATGTTATTGAAGAAAAGAAGCTATGAATATCATAAAAATGGAAGAATTGAGTTGAATTGCTTACATGCATGCATATTTTGAGTTAAGCTCCATGAAATTCATATATGTATGGCACAATTATACCTCATTTTGGAGAATCCTTCATGTTTTCATGCTTCTCATGTCACTTGATCATATTTTGAACATGTTTTGGAGAAATATACACTCAAATTGAGTTAAACTTATTTTATAAATTGAGGTTGGAGTCATTGGTTGGGAAATTACCATGATTTTGAATAAATGGGTTCAAATTGGAAGTGTTTTCATGTTATATAGTGACTCTCCATGTTTTTATACCAAAAACACAAGATTTGAAGCTTTGAGTACCAGGTTTGAACTTTAAACACAGTTCTGGAAATTCCAGAATTCGTGCTATCCGCTCGAGCGAGGGAGTCCATGCTCGAGCGTGGAATCAGGGCTCCCAGAAGTTTCTGAAATTTTGCAGTCCTCTCGAGCGACCAAAGTGGCGCTCGAGCGAGGACCCTTTTTCTCAGTCTTCCGCTCGAACGACCATCGAGTGGGAATTTCACGTATCTAGTACTTTTACAGACCGCTCGAGCGACATAAGTTACGCTCAAGCGACCACCTTTGTTTTCGAACCCCCGCTCAAGCGTAGGAAGTTGCGCTCGAGCGGAGACCCTGTTTTCGGCAGAATTTTACCAACTCTTTTAAGTGCATATTTGCATCCTCATGCCACTCCAAGCATTCTTAGGCACCTTTTGGACTCCGATAATCGTACAATAAGTTAGAAACGCATAAAGAGGATTGAATTAAAATGAAATGGAGTTTCATTTGTACTTTGTTATGTGCTTCGTTTAGGTGGACATCCGAGGCTTAGTGTCACCGCAAACCACTGTGAGTAATAACCTTATAAAGATATGTTCAAATTATCTTTACTTTCGAAAATGTTATTGCTATAAAAAATGGATATGTGATTGATTGAATGGATTCTTAAAATGATTTGATAATTGATAGCATGGCTTATTGAAATGTTATGTCCTCTAATGAATAGAGTTCTATTTTGAAATGATATTGTGGCATCCATTGAATATAGGCCCTTGCCCGGGGGTAACAATACCATGGCTAGGCCCTTGCCTAGGGGTTATAGTACCATGGCTAGGCCCTTGCCCGGGGGTAATAATACCAGAGCTAGTATAATACGTTATCATTGGAATAATATTTGTCACTTCATGGATGTACCACATATAATGTTACGAATGGCTTTTGTCACTGCAAAGAGATGCTATTATTGCTAATCAAAATGTCTTGTTGTGAATTTGATCTAATGTGGTGAATATCTTCCTTTGAAAATGATTTAAGATTCATTTCAAAATTGTAAGACACATTTTTGTACTATTGTCGAACTTCATTCATTTAACCTCTTTATTCTGTTATTATTCATTGGGCTCTAGCTCACTATTTATTTATATATGCAATTGTAGGTGGGCAAATTGAACATCAGAGTTAGATAGCTTCGAGTCTACCCGGGTCAGCCTTTTGTGGAGCTTCCAAGTGAAGTAATCAGGCTTGGGCGGAGCCATGCTTGTCGAACCCCTTTTGTGTGTTTTAATGGTTTTGTATTTTGTGTATAGTTGGGGTTGTGTTTTTGTAAGATATGAATTTGTACTTATGTTGGGTGTAACTTGAAACAAAACCTTACTTAACATATCTGCTCTCCTCATATATGCACGGCTTAATGGATGAATTCTTCTATAACATTTTAGACTTCCGCTAAGCCCCGTACTTTATATTATTTGTTTATTTGTATGGAGGCCGTAGGTAATCTATGATTTCTGGCCGGTCATGACGCTAAACCTATAGGGGCGGGTTTGGGTCGTGACAGTATCACATTAAAATCTCATTGTTAATATATATATATGTATATATTCCTAGATATATTAGGTATTGATTTCCTAGATATGGTCGTATTACCATAGTTAGATTTCTTATAGGATACTTTTTCTCATAGTTAGACTTCTAGTAGGATACTTTTTCTTAGCCTATATACATAGGCCTTCTATTGTATAGATTATTTCATTAAACACAACATATTATTTCCTATCTCTTTCTCTACTATTGTAACATGGTATCAGAGTTTTGGTTTTAAATTCTAACTCTTTTTCTCCTCTTACACAGTGGCAATGTAGCATCACTATTCAATCAAACCAAACAACCTTCCTCTGTCCCATGCCATGTTTGGTTTTCTAAAGGGCAAGAAACTATGGCACATTATCATTGGGGATGTGACCAAACCAGTAAAAGATGCCAATGAAATTGCAACAAAATATGAAGACTGTTTAGAGGATTGAGATAGTAAAAACTACCAGATCATTACTTTGTTTCAAAATACATCTGTTAACTCTATTAGTCTCCAATTGGGTCATTTTCAGCTTGACTCTGTTATCACTCCTGCTAAAGACATTTGGGATTTTCTGAAAAACTGGTACCATACTACTAGTCTTGTTCATCAATATTAACTTCAGAGTCAACTTCACCACATGTGTCAAGAATTTGGTTAGTCCATTAATAATTTTCTTTCTCAGATATATTTTGTTTGGGACCAACTTGTTCTCTGTAAACCTGAATGGCCTCATACTAAAGATGCCACTTTATTCACTAAGTATCGCAATCAACAGCGGTTAGTTCAGTTTTTCATGGCTCTCACTACCTAGTTCGAGCCCGTGCGTACATCTCTGCTTCATCGTACTTCCCTGCCCACTCTTGAGCAGGCTATTTCAGAGTTGTTATCTGAGGAGACACGTCTTGATACTCTCCACACTCATCACGTGGACTCTGTTCTTGCCACTCCTCAATCACAGGGTTCTTCTTCGATCACCTAGCGGTCCAATGCTTGCATTTACTGTTAGAATCGAGGCTTTCCTTCTACTCATCTTCTCGTTCATTGCCCAGTCAGATTCTACCGGTACTGCAACAAGATTGCTTCTGGTCATCTGCAGCAAGATTGCTTTTGTAATCCATCCTGATCATCTCCTCCTAGTCACTCCTCTCGTGGTGGCTCTTCACAGGGGGGTCCACGTCATTCCGAGAATCAATCTTGATCTCTGTCCGTTCATTGTACTGCTGCTGCTACCTCTAAGGATTCATCTAAGCCTTTAGATTCGGCTGCTCCTACTTTCGTCTTTTTGATGGGTTGTTATACACACAAAAAATAAACACTAAACTATATCAAATTCTTTTAGAATAATGGCAAGTCTAGGTATTGATCCATAGGGACAAATGTGAAATTACACTAATTTAATCACTAAATTCCTAAATTAATTTTGATTAAAAAGATTGAGAGATTTTATGACTAAACATGAATTAAATGAAATTGAGAAATTAAATTGACAATTAAAATTAGGGTTTGAGATCTTAATTTTTGGAAAAAATCCTAGGGAAAAGAACTCACCACTAACCACATAAATGAGAATTAACATCGGCTATCAATTGCAATCCGGTTTGAAATACCCAATATTTCACAACTACAAGTTTGAAATATTGATCAAGAGGGTTGTTGCAGTTAACGTACAGGCACGAATCATCCCGAGTAGCACAAGGCGTTTGCTCTAAACTATGGTAGTAATACGACCCATCTCTCGTAGCATGACTTGTCTGGTACTTTGAATACAAACACAAAGAAAACTAATGTATGGAAAGCATTAAACAATCACAGAGAGTAAAATACTAGAAGAGATGAAAGAAACAATTATTAAAAACTTCTAAATTATCCATACATTGATTCAAACTGATTCACAATCAAAGCTTATGAATAATCCTATTACATGGCTAGGGTTTCATCAAAGCCCTAGAAAAGAAGACTAGCCACTCATGGAGGAGTGGGAAGAGGTGGAAGAGATGGAAGCCCCCATGAAAGTTGTCCTTGAAGCTTCAGAGAAAATCACCTTCTTTAAAACCCTAGCCTCTCTTTCTTTAGAATCAAATTTCAGAACCCTAATCCAACCCTTTTCTTGCCTTTTTATATCTCTGCTGTCTTTTCAAACAAGTTTAAAACATCGGGCTTGTTTTCAAAGGTACGGGCACTCGTGCGGAAAAAGTCAACGCACGTGCGGGAAGATCTTTTCTCTCCAAATTTTGTATTTTTGCCCACTTTATGCTCCGACTATGTACAACCTGATTGACATTAAACAGACATAAAATATATAGTTTGACAAGCAAGTAAAGTTAAGAGATCCTAATTAACGGCCTCAATGTTGCACAATTCGGCCTTAATCACATCCCCTAACTTACAACTTGCTAGTCCTCAAGTAAGCAATAAAAATAAAATAAAATAAAACAAAATCTAGTTATTTCCTCTTTCGTAGGAAAACGGTTGCATTTAGCATATGTAACAAGCCTTTAAACCACAAAGTTATCCCAAGTGGACGAGTAAAGTCTCTTGAGGGTTTATAGAAATGATACCCACAAATATTAACATATTCACATCTATCCATCAGCAATCAATCACACTACACCACTCAATAATTAACTTATGTCAATACAGTGCAATATTAAGACATGATGAGTCATTGACGACACAGTAGGCAAGCATGAAGGAATTTATTGAGCAAAGACCACAATTCAGTTAATACAAAAGTAAAGTCCCATGTATTTGTGAATGCTAGTAAACACATCATCAGTACCTTCGGTGTAAAGTGCAATCCCCATACTAGTTAACTGTCCATTATAATAGCCTAGTGTAACTCATAATAACACCTAGCATATACAGAAAAACTAAACTATTGCAACTAAGATTCTCAATTTTTTTTATTTTTTATTTTTTAATTTTTAATTTTTAATTTTTTAAAGACTGTGTAATGTCCTGATCCATTAAGCTTTCTAATCAACCCATGTAACAAACATTGGGCCAATAACTCCCAAACCAGACAGATTTAGGGCACTAGGTGTAAAGACACCCCTACGGGCTTGGTATTGTTTTAATTGTAGGTGTGTGGAGGAGGTGCGGCAACCAAGCCGCACATGCGGAACGTCATCCCAAAAAAAATAAAAAAATAAAATCCTGCACGTGCGGCAAAACCCACCGCATGTGCAGCCAAGTATTCAGTCCCTAAATTTAAGTCTGCTTTAATTGTAGGTGTGGGTGTGTGGTGCGGCAATAGTGGCGCACATGTGGCTTTATCCTCGCGCGTGTGGAACGTCGTTTCCAATAAAAAAAAGAAAGATTAAAGCGTTTTGCGAATTCCCTACACCCAGAATCAGATATCAGTGATTTTTGCTCATTGATAGTTACCCCTAATTCCTTAAGGACTCGTCTGTACATAGTGGCTACGTCCTTGTTGGCGATGATAACATCGTCACCAAGAACAACGTAATCTGTAAAGTGCAGACTAGGACGAACCCTTTCAACACAATACCAAACCACCAAGTGATGTGATAGTGCGAATAAGGGCCAAGACGAATAGTATCCAAGCGGTTGTTCACAAATGAATGACAAACCCCACCTTGTGATGAAGGCCAAATTGTGCAACATTGAGGCCATTAATTAAGATCTTTTAACTTTACTTACTTGTCAAACTATATATTTTATGTCTGTTTAATGTCAATCAGGTTGTATATAGTCAGAGCATAAAATGGGCAAAAATACAAAATTTGGAGAGAAAAGATCTTCTCGCATGTACGTTGACTTTTTCCGCACGTGCGTTGACTTTATCGCACGTGCAGCTATACCTCGAAAAATGGGCTAGATGTTTTAAACCTGTTTGAAAAGATAGCAGAGATATAAAAAGGCAAGAAAGGGGCTAGATTAGGGTTCTGAAATTTGATTCTAAGGAAAGGGAGGCTAGGGTTTTAGAGAAGGTGATTTTCCCTCAAGCTTCAATGACAACTTCCATGGGGGCTTCCATCTCTTCCACCTCTTCCCACTCCTCCATGAGTGGCTAGTTTTCTTTTCTAGGGTTTTAATGAAACCCTAGCCATGTAATAGGATTTTTCATAAGCTTTGATTGTGAATCTATTTGAATCAATGTATGGATGATTTAGAAGTTTTTAATAATTGTTTCTTTTATCTCTTCAAGTATTTTACTCTCTGTGATTGTTTAATACTTTTCATACATTAGTTTTCTTTGTGTTTGTATTCAAAGTATGAGACGAGTCATGCTACGAGAGACGGGTCGTATTGCTACAATAGTTTAGAGCAAACGCCCACTGGTACTCGGGATGATTCGTGCCTGTACGTTGAATGTGACAACTCTCTTGATCAATATTTCAAACTTGTAGTTGAGAAATATTGAGTATTTCAGACCGCATTGTAATTGATAGCCGATGTTAATTCTCATTTATGTGGTTAATGGTGAATTCTTTGCCCTAGGATTTTTCCCAAAAATTAATATCTCAAATCCTAATTTTAATTGTCAATCTAATTTCTCAATTTCATTTAATTCCCGTTTAGTCATAAAATCTCTCAATCTTTTTAATCAAAATTAATTTAGGAATTGAATTAGTCTAATTTCACATTTGTCTCTGTGGATCAATACCTAGACTTGCCATTATTCTAAAAGAATTTGGTATAATTTAGCATTTATTTTTGGTGTGTGTAACGATCCATCAAATTTTGGCGCCGTTGTCGGGGATCGCCGTACGAAAATGATGGTGATGCCGGTGGTGAGATGGTGGTGAGGAAGAAGGAGGGCGAAAGTTGGTGATGGTGGAAAGAAGAATGAAGGATTTTAGTGGTAGTGGGGCTTGTGTGAAAGAGAAAGGTTGGAAGAAGATGATAAAGGAGAGAGAGAGAGAGAGAGAGAGAGAGAGAGAGAGAGAGAGAGAGAATATGAGACGTAGAGAGAGAGAGAGAATGAATCTTTGAGAGTGAGAGTTATAAGTGGGTCTAGGTTAGAAAATCAAATTTATTTATTTATTATTTATTTAGTTATTTATTTATTTTTTCAAAAACGAAAATCAACTAAAAAAAAACAATAAACAAATTAGATAAGAAATCTGATTATTTATTTATTGGGAACTACGTTCCGCACGTGCAGGGATAAAGCCGCACATGCGCCATTATTGCCGCACCACACACCCGCACTTGCAATTAAAGTAGGCTTAAATTTGGGGATTGAATACTTGGCTGCAAGTGCAGGTTTTTTTATTTTTTTTTGGGACGACGTTCTGTACGTACGGGGGATCAAGCTGCACGTGCGGCTTGGTTACCGTACCTTCCGTGCACCTGCAATTAAAACAGTACCCAATTGTGGATTGAAAATTTTGCCGCATGTGTGGTGGGTAGTGCCGCACGTGCTAGATTCTTTTTTTCTTTTGTTTGAAAAACACCCTCAGCCCAACTTGTACCTTTATTTTACAATCAGAATAAGAATAACCTATGAAAGGAAATAAAAGTTCAATAAAGGTATAATCTTCACGCAAAAACCACGGGTACTACTTTTCTCCCTAACAGTGTGTGTAACTTTCTCTATTCTCCAATAGGGTGACAGATTAGGTTGATTCGGTATCCAGAATCGAGGCGTATAAAGCTAACTCGACCTATGGGGCTGCCATACAGAGTTCAAGCCGGGGTGGTTTTGAAGCGATCTTCACACCCCTGGGTATTTAAACGAGACTCTAGTCTCAGAAATTCCAAACCTTTGCGTTTTAGGCTTTGCCATTCGAACTCTAGTTGCCACCATCTAAGTTGGTTTCCTAGGAACTCACTACAAACATAGTTAGGTGGCTATACCAGACCGTTAGATGCCGTTCGGGCACAGTTAACACTAAAGGAATTACACCTTTAGAGCATTTAAAGTCTCCTAGACGCAAATAAAGCACAACAAGAATAAAGCAAAATATAATAGAATAGAAAGGCAAGAAAAGAGAACAAGATATCAATATCTCAATCATAGTAAAAAGGGTCCATCAAAGCAATGGACTCAATCACATCCCCATTCCCAATCCTCTCTATATATGGCTTCAGTCTTTGGCCATTCACTTTGAAAGTGTGGCCATTCTTTGGATTTTGCACCTCAACAGCTCCATGAATAAATGCCTCTACAACCACAAAGGGACCATTCCATCTTAATCTAAGCTTACCCGGAAAGAGTCTCAATTTTGAGTTAAAAAGCCACACTTTTTGGCCGGGTTCAAAGGATTTTCTATTAATGTGCTTGTCATGGAATTCCTTAGTCCGAGCTTTAAAAATTCTCGAACTCTCATATGCATCATTCTGAATTTCTTTCAACTCATTGAGTTGCAATTTCCGATTGAGCCTAGCCGCGACCATATCGAAATTAAACTTCTTTATGGCCCACAACACTCGGTGCTCAAGTTCAACCTGGAGATGGCAAGCTTTGCCAAACACCGCCCTATATGGTAACATCCCAATAGGTGTCTTATAAGCAGTGCGGTAGGCCCATAATGCATTAATCAAACTTTTGGACCAATCTTTCGAAGCTAGCCTCATCGTTTTCTCTATTATGTGTTTCACCTCTGTAACGACCCCACCACGTACAATGATTAGCACTTAATTAATTAAGGAGATTTGAATTTTTAATTGTTAATTATTCTAATTTAATCTGGGATTTATAAAAATTATGGAGATTGATTCGTATATGACTCTATTGAGGATTTATTTTGGAATTAGAAATTGAAAGCCTAAATGGCTCAAGAGAGTACAAATGGTGAATTAAATTATTTTAATTTTGAGTATCGGACCATATGGGAGTTTAATTAAATATTTGATTATAAAATTGAGATTTGATTAATTGGCTCTGAATTGGAGTTAATTAAGTTATGAGGATTGGGAATTAAGATTATTATGAATTAAATTTATTTATGAGGTGTTTGATTGAATATGTAAATTATTGATGAAGATTTTGAAGTTTAATAAGAAATTGAAGGCCTTAATGATTTAAGAAATCAAAATTGAGGATGGAAATAAGTTTAATTTAATATTTGGAGTCGTTTGGGAGTTTGATTAAAAATCTGATTTAGAATGATAAATTTAAACATAATTAATTGGGCTCTAATGGAAGTCAAATTAGATAAATTAAATTATATAGGATTTATGATTAGCGATGACTAAGTTAAGTATGTGTGAATTAAGATTTATTAAGGCTCTAAATTGAATTATGGAACAATCTAAAATTGAGGGTGTATTTGGGTGTAGGTGTGCAAAGAAACTTCTGTGGGTGTGTGCATGTGTTGTCCTGGAAGTGCTACAAGAGTGTATGTGTGTACGTGTAATGAGGTGAAAAATAGGGGATGTGAGTGTGGGGACATATTTTGTGAATGACAACACGTGGCCAAGGTGACGCCGAAGTGTCAGCCGAGGTGCCATGTGTCTTGGTCATGGCGCCGAGGTGATCTCGGCTAGGTCGTGGTTATCTGCGGAGATACTGAAATTCGAGATGAGCGGATAAGGGACATGAGTCCTGGGGAGGACCTTAGCATGGATAAAGATAAAGCTCTTAGGGAGTTTATCTCTATCTGGCTGGGAGTCCAAGATGAACATTGAGCTAGAGTCCATTGAAGCTAGGCTTCTACAAGGATCAGGTTAGTGCTGGCTATAAAAGTAAAGCACCCTTGTGGGTCTAAAGGTACGCTTTTTATTCTGACCAGTGAGTTAAGCACTATTTGCTATCTTTGAGAGATAACTGAGTACTGACTTAATCATTGGAGTGGCCCCGGGTGGACGAACCACCGCCGGAGTCTTATCTTTCTGTGATAGGTTGTTTGGGTGTGATCTATTCTACCTGTGCTCTTCTGCTGAGTTCTTGTTTGGCAGTGTGGTCGGAAATCAGCACTCACAATTTGGCGCCGTTTGTGGGAACGTAAGGTGAATAGATGGCCAACGACGGACAGAAAGAGAAGATTGGGGACGACATCCCTAGTGGGAGTGACAAACACGCCGATCCTAATGTAGGGGAAGAGACCTGTAATGAAGAACCCCGAGAGCAGAATCCCGGGGAAAAGGATATCAGCCAAGAGGGAGATGTTCCAAAGAAAGCAGGCCGATGCGAGTATTACAACGAAAACGACCTCTAGGTATGGAAAGATAGATGCTTGAAGAAGGACGGCGAGATGAAGGGGATGGAAAACAAATTGGCAGACCTGTAATCGGTTGTCAATTTCATGATGCAAAACAACGTCATGCAGCCACCGTTTCCATTAGAGGACATGCTGATTCCAGCAGCCAAGAACGATGCCCAAAAAAGGGGGCAAAAAGCAATCCCTGCAGTTCCTCAGCATGACAAGACAAAAGAGCATTCTCATCGGCCTTCACGGGACGTTGGGCGAGGAGAATCGATGAGAGGAGAGTCTCAGAAGATACCTCGTGCTAAGGAAACTTATGCCAAGAAACATCGGCATGTTCAGGGGAAGGAGCTTTGTTTTGACACGACGAATGGAAGGAGGTCCAAGAGGACTCATAACGACACTGGGAGTAGCGCACCAAAAAGGCTGAAATCTATTAACAGCCGAGCTCCTGAACGGACTAAGAAGGATTTGAGGGACTACCTCTAGAGGAAGCGACAAGATGCCGAGGTCACATCTCTGGTCAAGCTAAGAACGCCGATCTTAATAGAGTTGGATAAGCTTGAGGCCCCGAAGAGGTTCCACATGCCGAGATTTCAGATATATGACGGTAAGTCCGATTCTAACTTTCACCTCGGTTTATATTTGAACTCAATGGCACTATATACCGGGAACGAACTGTTACTCTATAAGGTGTTCCCCTCATCCTTTGGGAAAATCGCATCAGATTAGTTTCATAAGTTGCCAAAAGGAATAGTGAAAAGTTGGGAAGGCTTGGCCGAGATGTTTGTAACTAGGTTTGTTACAAACAAACTGCAGCCATTGAGGGTAAACTCCCTGATGGCTTTGAGAATTGGTGAGGCTGAAAGCCTCAGGGCTTATGCCAAAAGGTATTATGAGGTTTTTAACTGAATACCAGGGTACAACCGAGAGTTGGCGGTCGTATCTTTTAAGAACGGCCTGAACGATGACTGCTTGCTTCGAAAGTTACTGGCAAAGACGCTACCAAAAAGTATGGAGGAACTCATGGCTAGGATCGAGAAACATGCAAGAGCAGAAGAAGACACGCTAGGGACAAAGACGTCAAAACAGGAGAAGAGAAATGGCTCGCCGAAGCGTGGCCGAGGTAATATTGGATATAACAGACAAGAAACAGGACTGAGGGCAGCACATACAATCATCACAGTGTTCTGGATCCCGGTTTACAAAGTCTTGGAAAAGATCAAGAATCTGCCTTATTATAGAGCACCAAAGAAGATCCCTGGCGAATTTATGGAAAGAATCCTTGGGAAGCATTGTGCCTACCACAATGAGGATGGGCACCTGGCTCAGGGATACAGAGCCCTAAAAACACATCTGGAAGATCTAGTAAGACAAGGTCACTTAAGGGACCTAGTAGATGAGGCCAGGACAAGGGAAAAAGAAGCAAGGCTGCCCCAGGCACCAGCAGCACCACCTTCACCAGCACTACAACCTTAAGCAGACGGACCTCGGGTGATCAATGTGAGTCATTCGTAGGTCAATGAGAACGAGGTACGTGGGGAGACTTAGAGGGTGAAACACTTATAACATGTGTATCAGGTCTAGCAAAAGAGGCCTAGAGCAGATGAGTTCCAGGGACCAATGGTGTCTTTTACTGAAGCCAACCTAACATGGTGCAGCATCCACACAACGATGCTCTGGTGATATCCCTCAAGATTGGAGAATTCCAGGTAAGGTGCATTCTGATTGACTAAGACAGCTTTTGTGACATCATGTATGTCAGATGTTACAAGGAGCTCGGCCTTCACCGAGATGATCTGGAGCAGTCCAACAGTCCAATGGTTGGCTTCAACGAAACGCCGACATGGCCCTTGGGAGCAATAAGTTTGCAGGTGTAGGAAGGCACCAAGAAGGCAAGTACAGAGTTCACAGTAATTGACACCCCTCCCCTTACAATGTTATCTTGGGGAGGCCATGGTTGCACGCAATGAGGGCTGTTCCCTCAACGCTGCACCAGCTGTTACGGTTTCCAATTGAGCATGGAATTGAGGAGGTCAGAGGGGATCAGGTGCAAGCAAAGAATTACTCCATGGCAGCAATGAAATCCACCTACAACGTACGAGAGACAAAAATAGTAGAGATTGAGGATGAAGACATGGAGGTCCTGGATGACGTCGGCAAAGAGTCGGCCGACAAATGCAAGGAAACCTTGAAGAAAATTCTAGTCCAGCAAGGGGATGAAGAACGCTTCTTCCTCCTCAGCTCAAGATTAGCAGAGAAGGAGAAGAGGGAATTAGAAGCATTCTTGCGAGCAAACATAGAGGTGTTTGCCTGGACGCCATACGAGATGCCTGGCATTGACCTCGAGGTTACATGTCATAGACTGAACGTAGACAGGTCGGCCAAACCCGTCATTCAGCGAGCGAGGAGGCCGACGTTGGTCCATATGGAGGCAGTTGAAGAAGAAGTGAACAAATTGTTAGAGGCCACAACCATTCACGAAGTAAACTACCCTACTTGGTTGTCCAACACTGTGGTTGTGAAAAAGAAGAACGAGAAGTGGAGGGTCTGCGTGGACTTTACTAGCCTGAATAAGGCTTGTCCCAAGGACAGTTTTCCACTCCCTAAGATTGATCAATTAGTGGATGCCACTTCAGGGCATAGAAGGATGAGCTTCCTAGACGCTTACAGGGGGTATCATCAGATAGCAATGTACTCCCCTGATGAGGAGAAGATTGCATTTATCACCCTAAAAGGGCTGTATTGCTACAGAGAGATGCCTTTCGGGTTGAAAAATACAGGAGCAACGTACCAGAGGTTAGTGACCAAGATGTTCAGACATCAGATTGGCAAAACAGTGGAAGTATACATTGACGACATGGTCGTGAAGACCAAAGAACCTGAGGATCATTTGGCCGACTTGAAGACAGTTTTTGACATCCTTAGAACATATCGGGTCCGGCTTAATGCTTCGAAATGTGCATCTGGAGTTGGGTCTGGTAAGTTCTTGGGGTACTTGGTTACCAGAAGAGGCATTGAGGCAAGCCCAGAACAAATCAAGGCCATCATAGATTTGAAAAGCCTAACGTCGGCAAAACAAGTACAGATGTTGACTGGAAGGGCCGCAGCCCTGAACAGATTTATAAGCAGAAGTTCAGATAAGTGTAAATCATTTTTCAGTCTGTTGAAAAAGGCCACAGATTTCTTGTGGATAGAGAAATACGAAGCCGCCTTGGCCGACTTGAAAAGATACCTGACCACAGCTCCAGTTCTCTCAAATCCTGGAGAGGAGCTATTCTTGTACTTGGTGGTTTCAGAGCATGCAGTGAGTGCAGTGATAATTAGAGAAGAGAAGGGAGAACAAAGGACAGTATACTATGTGAGTAAAACCCTAGCAGGCACAGAGACCAGGTATTTACCCCTGGAGAAATTAACATTGGCCTTAATGATGGCCTCCAAGAAGTTGAACCATTATTTCCAAGCCTACAAGATTGTGGTATTGACTGAGCACCCCTTGAAGTCCTTGCTACAGCAAGGAGATCTAACAGACAGAGTGGCCAGATGGGCAGTGGTATTGGGCAAATACGATTTAGAGTTCAGACTCAGAACAGCAATCAAAGGCCAGTTTCTGGCCAACTTCGTAGCTGAGTTCACACCAGGTGCCATCCTACGTCGGGCTCTGGCGAGTCGCGGCTTAGGATGTCCAGGGGAACAAGAAGAGACCTAGCTGGGAATGAAAAATCCCACAGCAAATTAGAAGAAAGAAGAAAAACTCAAGCCTTGCGATATCTGCATCAGCGACTCCTTCTACTTGTTTGTTGATGGGAGTTCAAACTGCCAGGGAGCGGGGGTAGGAGTGGTGTTGATATCTCCAAATGGATGAATGTTAGAGTAGTCTATTCGTTTGGGGTTCAAAGCCTTAAACAATGAAGCAGAATATGAAACACTGATCGCAGGATTGAAATTGGTTGCAGCAATGAAAGCTGATGAGGTGGTAGTCTTCTGTGACTCCCAGCTCATTGTGAACCAGGTGTAGACGTCCCCGAACGTCCCGGGAGGGAATCCCCCATTTTGTTCATTGGGCTTACTATAGTTCAGGACTCAATGTCATGGTCTTGTATCTAATCCCGCAGAGTGCAATGCAAGACCGATGAATCATCAAAGAGTCCAAATCCAGCAAATCGTTTTTGAAAACAGATTTTTTTGAAAGAAGTGCCAAACAAGGACTGCTTTGCCAGATACAGAGTCGCCACCTAAATATTTTATTTTTGGGAAAATTTAGGAAACCCTGACTCGTTGCCTAAGGCCACGTGTCCGTCATCACCAAAGTTGCCTCGGCTCGGGAACTTGGGTACGATTGGAGAAGGTCACTTCGTGAGCACCCCCGCTCGCCCAATCAAAGATCGGCCTCTACTAACCATGATATCAAGTTTTGAAAACATTATGTGCTCTTATTCCGGTTCATTAGCCTAGAATTACTAAGTGATGCGCACAACATACAAATATAAATCGGATCGCCTGAATTGGAACAAAACATTTCATGTTTGTTTTTTTTGAAAGCGGTTTGCTACTCGCAAGTAGGCTAAAATGTGGATTTGCCACCCTCAGGTGGGCTTTAGAAAACACGATGATTTGCCACTCTCAAGTGGGCTTAAAACTCACAGTCAATGCATTATTCCAGTTCAGATAATCCAACCTTCACTCACAGGCATTCAGGCAGGTATATCACATAAGCAGTTAGCCTCATGGCAAGCATGCTATCATGGCAGTCACTCACACACATGCAAGGATGCTAAAGCATAAATACTTACCGAGTACTCCAAACCAAAACAGAAACTATGTTAGAAATCTATGCATGATCCTAACTATGCTGAAATGCCTAATGCAACACATGTAGGGATGCAACTACAATAGGCTCGGCTATTCTAAAGATGGCATGTGAAATGCTACAACTAACACATATTCAACTCGGAATTGAAATACAATGCAGTTAGTATGATGCGTCGAGCCCGGTGCATGCAAGACAGATGAATGGATGCAAACATGCGAGCATAAGTATGCTAATTGAAACATGCCCTAAACTAACTATCATAAGCTGGTAAATAAAAGGGAGAAAGACATGGGGTTGGAAGACATACATCACACACACGCACACTTATTACAACATTGTGCCCTCGCTTGGAGGGTCCGAATAAATAATACAGTCCGAATAAATAATACAATCCGAATAAGTACAAAACCCTAATTAATTAACAAATTAACTAGGAAAACAATAAACTAGTATGCAAATTCATGGACCGCCTCAGCTCTGTTCCGAATGATGAATGATGCATACTTGAGTTGCTTGGCGCGGAAATTCATTGCGATGCCCCGATTCGCCTCTGTTTGCAATTAATCCCGGAATGCTGTGCAAAGCTCTAGAAGGCTGCTGATTTCTGGTTTGCTGTAACAGAGAGCAAGAAAGGGGCATGGCAAAGTATTTTCACATATGTATGCACACCTCGATCCTCGTGCCACCAATCACGCATCTCGATGCATGATGGCCGAGGAGTCGAATTGCACGACTCGATGTGAAATGAATGCACATGAAAACATAACAAGGCCTAGACTCCATCATGGATAATCCGGGGTGTCGGCGACCGGGAATTGAGACACGTTTTGTCACTTTGAGTACGAAACGTCTCTCATTTCCCGTGTTTGGACTAAACCCTACTCCAAACACAATGCAACAAGTAGCATGGCATGCACCAATGCAAATCTATCGTGCAACCCTAATGCGATGCAACTAAGTGATGCAAATACGACTAATATGCACAATGCTATGAACTATATGGCATACTCAATGCGACTAACAACCTAGCATACACAATGCGAGGAATAGAATGGCATACACAATGCACGATGGACTTACACCAATACGAGTGGACCTCAGCCACACTCACATCAGTGGCGAATAGGATGGAAATGAGACAACCGAAACACATGCAAGCATGCACGAATGCAATGGACCGATCCTAAGGCACAACATGCAACCCTAACTAAGCTTGGCAAAGGATGAAATATGGCATAGGATGATGCATGATACAGCTCTGAAATGGCATAAAATATGGTCCCGAAATATGCAAGTATGTCACACCATGCATGCTAGGGGGCCCGGGTATCGAAACTAGTGAAGTGCGTTACACTATAGGTACCCAAAGCGATGCACCAATGACAAAACCAACCCTAAACAGACCCTAGGCAGGTCTGAAACAGTGGGGAAATGGCCTAAAATGATGGCTCGGAATGCGACGAAATGGAGCTCATTCAGTGGTCCGAAAACAAGGCATACAAGTCCGACTCTCAAACACATTTAAGGAGTACAAAACATGGCAATATGGCATTGATACAAGCTCTGAAATATGATGTATAATGGACCCAAAATATGAACGCACCTCAGTATATGCATGGAATGAGCCTCAAAACTCAAAGTTAATAATGGGTATTGAACTACAAGAATGCAAAAACAACATCATTCAACCATGAGACCCAAAAACAGAGCTAGGGCAGTCCAAAATAAGCATAATATCAGTTTAAGGCAAGGCCAAAATGTGCTAGAATCAAGGGTCAACAAAGCATGCAAAGAAAGCTAGTGAACCATGATTTGCACTACGGCTATATGAAGCATATGAGAGCTCACCAAACCAGCCAAAAACAGAAGTATGACATGCCAAAATATGCCCAAATAACCACTGAAACTCAGTCAATGCATGCAAGAATGATGGGCTCCCTTGAAAGGCCAATAAGGGGGTTATTTTACACATGCATGAGGGACACACACAATGGCAAAACCACCTCTGGATAGAGGTTCTGAGGGTCCTAAAACCCACCAAAAAGAACCTGAAATGGGTCTAGGAAACATACAAATAAAGGCCCCTTTGAAAGGCCTTGAATGAGATTGTTCTACACATGCATCAAAGACACAAAATATGACAAAATGGGCTCTGGACAGAGTCAAGGCAGACCTCAAAACTCACCAAATAGGGCCTGAAATGTGACTTCACAACATGCAAGTAGGAGCCCTTTTGGAAGGCCAAAAGGGCCAACAAACAAGACAAGGAGAGGGGGGTCACCCCCCTCTGATTTAGGCTTTCAAAACAGTGTGATAGCCACTAAAAATCCACTAGATTTCAGTGGCTAGAAGGCCAAACAAAGCATGCAACAAAGGCCTAGATGCAAGGCTCAAAACAAGATGCAAACAAGCATACAAGGCGGTACATGACCCCCAACAGAAAAATACCCTTAATCAAACTTCAAGAGGGGCTCAAAATAAGACTCTTCTCAGTTTATGACAAATCTCAAAAATGCTTGCAAGCAAGGCTAAGATAGGAAGCAAAATAAGCCTAAAAAGAGGGATGGAGCATACAAGGAGGTAGATGACCTCAAACAGAAAAGTATCCTTAATCAAACTTCAAGAGGAGCTCAAAAGAAAACTTTTTTCAGTTTATGTCAAAGTCCAGAAATGCCTACAAATAAGGCTAAGCTATGAAGCAAAATAATGCAAAAATGGGGGAAATAGAGACTTACCCTTGTAGACAATGACTCCAGCAGCTTCTGGACCACGAAAGTGAGCTCTCAACCTCTGCAAATCAGCTCCAAGATGCTTGGATGGATGGTGGAGGTGTTGTGCTAAGGGTTGGTGTGCAAATGGCCAAGAATATTAGGGTTTTTGGAGCTCAAGTGCAAAGATGTAGAGAGAGAGAGAGAGGTGTATAAGCCTTCAAAATTGTTGAACCCTTGCAAATGAAGAAGCCTCAAATATCGTCCATACACATGTATGGAGGATACACCAAATGGCCCCCAGCTGGCACAGCTGTAATGCATTCAGGAAGGGCAAAAAGCAGATGGCTGGCCGACCAGTTCAGGTGGTCGGCTGGCCACTCCACTTGGTCGGCCGACCAGGGGTCAAAAGTTTTAATGAGAAAAGGTGGTCGGCCTACCCAGAAAGGTGGCCTCCCAGATAAGTAGAATACAACTGTATGATGGGAAACTAGAAAATGTGACCCAGGAGAGAGGAAAACCAGCTTTTTAGCAAGGTTCAAAAGGGTCAAGAAGAAATACTGGTTGGCCTACCCGTATTGGTGGCCTCCCAGATGAGCACAACATAATGGTGGTATGAAAAACCAGAAATTGTGGCTCAAAAGTGAGAAAAACCAGCTTTCTGTCAAGAAAATCGGCTGGAGGAGAGAGAAAATGGTTTTTGAAAGAATTGCTGGTCTCCCACCATCCTACCACCTTCCTAGCAATGAAAATAGGGTCCATACCAAAAATGAACCCTAACTGATGCAAAACGAAGGTTCGGGGGCCAAAACGCGCAGTCTGAGACCCTAAAAACAGGCTGTTAGGCACTGGAAGTGGTGTATGACCACGAAGGTGGTCTCCCGGGCCACAGTATCCCTCTAAGGAGAGGAAACAAGGTGTGTGCCAAAAATCGGAGCAAACGGAGGTAGTTAAGCGGTCCCGAACCGAGGCATACGACCGACGGCTCTGAAAACCGGAAACTGGCCTCCAAACGAGAAAAATGGCCTACGATCACGAAACGTAGCCTACGGCCACTGAGAGATGGTCTATGAGACCTCTCCCTCCCTTCGGGAAGAGAAAACAGAGAAAACAGGACCTGGTTCGCAAACCGAGGCAAAGCACAAAAGAGCCCTGAAGTCCAGAGGCAAGGCTCGCAGCCGAGACTTTGAAACCTCAGAACGAGCACAATATACGTCATCACCGAGCGCTCAATCGGTGACGTCTGAGTCTTAAGGTCGGTCAAAAATGGGATGTCTACACCAGGCAATAAGCGAGTATGCAGCCCTAGATAAAAGAATGATAGCCTATGTCAAAGAGGTTGTTAGACTATTAGGACACGTTTGTTTGGCGGATTAGGTCGGTGACGTCTGAGTCTTAAGGTCGGTCAAAAATGGGGTGTCTACACTAGGCAATAAGCGAGTATGCAGCCCTAGATAAAAGAATGATAGCCTATGTCAAAGAGGTTGTTAGACTATTAGGACACGTTTGTTTGGCAGATTAGGTTGGATGAGATTGTTAGTGAGGGGATGGTTAGTGAAGAGATTGTTAGTGAGGGGATTATTAGTGAGGGAATGAAGTAAAAGTGTGTTTGTTTTGATGATAATATGGAAGATGATTAGTGAGGGGATAAAAACAAGAAATTTACAAACACACTATAAATAAATAAATAAAAAAACGCCTTGAATGCTGTGTCGTGGGATTGGTTTGTCAATCCCACCTGTATTGAAGGCATCCCAATCCCACCACTTTGTAGGACTAACAAGCCCCTTGGAGTGATAATCCTAGAGCCCATAAACCAAACAAACAAGGTATACGTGGGGTCCACTTCAATCCCAAGCCAATCCAATCCATGAATCCGGATAACAAACATGACCTTAGCTTTGTTTCAAGACTGTCGACTATAGCAAATTAGCTGAGATGACAACAGCCATGCCGATGCCTTGGCTAACCTGGCTAGTGCAATGAAATCAAGGGAGGCAAGGACAATAATGGTTGATTATTTGTCAGGTCCAAGTGTGGAACCACTGATCACAGAGTACGAAGCAATGTGTATGGAGATGGGCCCAAGTTGGATGGATGTAATAGTAATATTCCTTAGAGATGGGAAGCTGCCAAATGATCACAAAGAAGCATACAAGACCAGACTGAAGTCGGCTAGGTTTAGTCTGATAGTAGAAGGACATCTTTACAGAAAGTCTTTTACTAATCCCCTTCTGAGATGTGTGTATCCCTCACAAGTTGAAGACTTCTTGTATGAAATACATGAAGGAGTATGTGGAAGCCATGCTGGGGGGAGATCACTTGCTCATAGGGCCATTACTCAGGGGTATTGGTGGCCCTACATGCAGAAAGATACTGTAACAAGCCCGCGGGGGACCTCGCTACAGCTCGGACTCGATTCGTGTCACGGTTCTTAATCTTGAACCAAAGAGTCCAAATCCGGCAAATCGTTTTGAGAAAACAGATTTTTGAAAGAAGTGCCAAACATGGACTGCTTTGCCAGATACAGAGTCGCCACCTAAATATTTTATTTTGGGAAATTTAGGAAACCCTGACTCGTTGCCTAAGGCCACGTGTCCGTCATCACCAAAGTTGCCTCGGCTCGGGAACTTGGGTACGATTGGAGAAGGTCACTTCGTGAGCACCCCCGCTCGCCCGATCAAAGATCGGCCTCTACTAACCATGATATCTTGTTTTGAAAACGTTATGTGCTCTTATTCCGGTTATTAGCCTAGATTTACTATGTGATGCGCACAGCATACAAGTATAGATTGGATCGCCTGAATTGGAACAAAATATTTCATGTTTGTTTTTGAAAGATGGTTTGCTACTCGCAAGTAGGCTTAAAATGCAGATTTTGCCACCCTCAGGTGGGCTTTAGAAAAGATGGTTTTGCCACTATCTAGTGGGCTTAAAACTCACAGTGAATGAATTGTTCCGATCTAAGTAACCCAACCTTCACCCACAGGCATTCAGGCAGATATATCATATAAGCACATAGCCTCATGGTAAGCATGCTATTATGGCAATCACTCACACGCATGCAAGGATGCTAAAGCATAAAACTTACCGAGTACTCCAAGCCAAAACAGAAGCTAATTAGAAATCCATGCATGATCCTAAATATACAGAAGTGCCTAATGCAACACATGCAAAATGCAACTATAGCAGGCTCGGCTATTCTAAACATGGCATATGAGATGCTACAGCTAACAAGTATTCAACTTGGAATTGAAATACAATGCAGTTAGTATGATGCGCCGAGCCCGGTGCATGCAAGACAGATGAATGAGTGCAAACATGCTATCATACTGTATGCTAATTGAAACATGCCCTAATCTAACCATCATAAGCTGGTAAATAAAAGGGAGAAAGACGTGGGGTTGGAAGACATACATCACACACACGCACACTTATTACAACATTGCCCTCGCGCAGAGGGTCCAAATAAATAATACAGTCCCGAATAAATTATTACAGTCCGAATAAATACAAAATCCTAATTAATTAACAAATTAAACTAGGAAAGCTGTAAACTAGCATGCAAGCTAGGGACTGCCTCGACTCTGCTCTGGATGATGGATGATGCATGTTTTGAGTTGTCTTGCGCGGAAATCCACTGCGATGCCCCGATTAGCCTCTGTTTGCAATTGTTCTTGGAATGCGTGCCAAGCTCCGAAAGGCTGCTGATTCTTGATTTGCTGCAACAGAGTGCAAGAAAGGGGTATGGCAATGTATTTTCACATATGTATGCATGCCTCGATCCTCGTGCCACCAATCACGCATCTCGATGCATTATGGCCGAGGAGTCGAATTGCACGACTCAATATGGAATGAATGCACATGAAAACACAACAAAACCTAAACTCCATCATGGGTAATCCGGAGTGTCGGCGACTGGGGAATTGAGACACGTTCCGTCACTCGGAGTACGAAACGTACCTCGTTTCCCGTGCTCGGGCTAACTCCTATCCCAAACACAATGCAATATGCATGACATGCATGAATGCAACTAAGATACAATCTAACATGCTCAATGCTATGAAATGGCATACACGATGCACGAGGTAACATGGCATACACAATGCATAATATACAACCTAGCATACACAATGCTATGAAATGAAATGGCATGCACAATGCATAATGGACTTACACCAACACAAGTGGACCTCAGCCACACTCACATAGGAGGCCATTAGATGGAAATGAGACACTCGAGATGCGTGCACGCATGCACGCAAACCGAGGACCGAACCTAGGGCACGAATGCCACTCTAACAAGGCATGGCAAGGCATGGAACATGGCATACTAGCATGCAAATTTCAGTACCAAAATATTATGCAAAACAGCCCCGAAACATGGAATCATGGCACCCGATGCATGAAATGAGACCCGAAATTCGAAACTAGGCACATGGAATGACCTATGGCTATGCAAAGCATGCCTTATTTGAACATGAAGTGTGAAGACAGAATCAAGACAGTCCCGAAACAAGCCTATTTACAGTTTTAAGCAAGGCCAAACAGTGAACACAAATAGGACTAAGCTAGCATGCAAAAATGGCCCCGAAAGAGAGATAATGAAGCAAGTAACAGCTTCTGGCCCTAAATGGCAAAGAGCCCTTCAACAAAGTTGAAGAGGGGCTCAAAATGAAGCACTTTACAGTTTACATCAAGCCACGAAAATAAACACAAGCAGGCCTAAAACATTATGCAAGAAAAAGGCCAAAAGAGGGACAAAGAAGCAAGTGATGGCTGCTGGCCTCTAACAGGGGAGGGCCCTTCAACAATGTTGAAGAGGGGCCCAAAACATGATATTTTACAGTTTATGACCAAGCCCAAAACAGTGCACAAGCAAGCTTAAAATACTATACAAAACAAGGCATAAAAAGAGCTTTAACACAAAGAGCAAAAATGGAGCCTCAAACAGTGAAAGACCCCTGATTAAACATGAAGAGTGGATCAAAATATGACTATTTACAGTTCGGACCAGAGCCCAAAAATACAAGCACAAGGGGGTAACAAAGCATGCAAAAATAAGGCCAAAAGAGGGGTAAAGGGGCAAGTGATAAAAGGAAGCCTCAAAAAGTGAAGATCCCTTCAACAATGTTGAAGAAGGGCTCAAAAAAAGCCACTTTACATTTTATAACCAAGCTCAAAATAGTTTACAAATAGGCTTAAAATACTATGCAAGAAAGAGGCATACAAGAGAGGTAAAGAAGCAAGTGGTAGCTAGAGACCTTAAACAGAGAAGGACCCTTAATCAAACATGAAAAGGACCTCAAAACATGATTATTTTAAGTTAGGGTCGGAGCCCAAAAATGTAACCAAGTATGGCTTAGAAAGCATGCAAAATAAGCTTAAAAAAGAGGGAAAACATGGCTCACCCTTGAAGACTATGTCTTTGACAACTCTTGGACCAAGAAGTGATGCTCCTAGCCTCTGAAAGATCCTCCAAGCTGTTGGAATGGAGTGTGGATTGATTGCCTTGGAGATGGAGTAGAATGGGTGTAGGATTTGAGAGGTTTTGAGGATTGAAGTGTAGAGAGAGAGAGATACAATGTAGGAGCTCCAAACCAAAATTTCTAACCCTTTGAAAGGGAGCTGGAGGGCCTGGTTATATAGGCAAAGGGGTGGAAAAGAGGGGGAAAAAAGGGGGGGAAAACCAATTCAAGTTTTCCCCCCAAAAGTGCACCCCCCCGGATACAAAATCTGGGGGGAAAAGGAGGATATATTTATACTGTACCTGATGTAAGGATTCTGGCCGACTAGTTATTGAGGCTGCAGGTGGCCGGCCGGCCTCTCCCATGGCTGGCCGGCCAAGGGTCAAAAGGTTCAAGTGTGATTAGTGGCCGGCCACCTCAAATTGGTGGCCTCCCATGTGTGCACAACACAACTATGTGGTAAAAAACTGGAAGAAGTGAACCAAGAGAGAGAAAAACCCATTTTTTAGAGGGGTTCAAAAGGGTCAGAAGCAATTACTGGCCAGCCATATGATATTAGTGGCCTCCCAGGTGTGTACAACACAAATATGTGGTTTAGGGCTAGAAAAAGTGGCCCAAGGGTGGTCAACATTGGCTTTCTAGTGAGAAAAACGGGCGACGGAGGGCGATGAAGGAATAAAACTGGTTGTCAGAACAATTACTGGCCTCCCACCCTTCTACAGCCTTCCTAACAATGAAAATAAGGCCTCCACCAAAAATGAACCAAAACCGATGCAAAATGAAGGTTCGGGGGCCAGAACGCGCAGCCCGGGGGCCCGAAAACTGACTGTTAAGTACCGGAAGTGGCGTTCGACTACGAAGTTGGTTTCTTGAGCTTCAGTGTCTCTCAAAAGGGAGTAAATGAGATGTATGCCAAAAATTGGAGCAAACGGAGGTGGTTGGGCGGTCCCGAACCGAGGCACACGGCCGACGGCTCCGAAAACCGGAAACCGGACTCCGAAATGGAAAAAATGGCCTACGACCACGAAACGTAGCCTACGGCCACTGAGAGATGATCCACGAGACCTCTCCCTCCCTTCGGGAAGAGAAAACAGAGAAAACAAAACCTGGTTCGCAAACCGAGGCAAAGCACAGAAAAGTCCGGAAGTCCGGAGGTTCGGAGGCAAGGCTCGCAGCCGAGACTCTAAGACTTCTGAACGAGCACAAAATGCAACATCACCAAGCGCTCAATTGGTGACGTCTGAGTCTTAAGGTCGGTCAAAAATGGGGTGTCTACACCTACATGCAGAAAGATACTGAAGCCTATGTTAGAAAGTGTGAGAAGTGTCAAAGGTTCGCGCCTTTAATACATCAACCAGCAAATTTGAACCCAATGTCCTACCCTTGGCCATTTGCCCAGTGGGGCATGGATCTTTTTGGACAACTACCCCAAGCAACTGGACAAAGGAAGTTCCTGCTGGTAGCAACTGACTATTTCATAAAGTGGGTGGAAGTTGAACCCCTTGCGAAGATTCGGGACACTGATGTGAAGAACTTCATATGGAAGAACATCATCACCAGGTTTGGGATCCCAAGGGCAATAATAGCAGACAATGGTACACAATTTGACAGTAAGCTGATCAAAAGCTTCTATGCAAAGTACAAAATCAAGAACTATTACTCCACTCTAAGTTTCCCTCAGAGTAATGGTCAGGCAGAAGTATCCAACAATACTATCTTGGATGGGATCAAGAAGAGGCTGGAAGCAGCAAAGGGAAAATGGGTGGAAGAGTTTCCCAATGTACTCTGGGCATATCGGACTACGCCGAGAAGATCAACTGGAGAATCCCCATTTGCCATGGCTTATGGCACAGAAGCAGTTATCCTACTGAAAGTCAGCATCCCAGGGATCAGAACCCAAGGAGTAAATAATGGGACTAACGAGACATTCCTGGCCCGAGATCTAGACCTATTTGATGAAAAAAAGGGAGAGAGCAGCAATTCGACTGGAGGCATACCAGCAACAACTTGCTAGGGATTATAATAAAAAGGTCAACCCAAGAGAGTTCAAAGTTGGGGACCTGGTGCAAAGGAAAGTGGTCGGCAATAAGAAGGATCCTAGGGAGGGAAAGCTGGGCCCAAATTGGGAGGGGCCTTATAAAATCATCTCGGTCGCCGGTAATAGGGCATATCGGCTTGAGAACAATGAAGGCAAAGAGTTGCCAAGACCCTGGAACACTTGTAACTTAAAGTTTTTCTATCATTAGACTTTTTTGTTTTTCGAAATTTATAATTTTCTTAGCCAAGGTAGTAAGAAAATTTTAGCCTGATTTTTTAAGAATTTGAAATTTGTGTGGTTGGACTGACTAGTCCTATGGCGATGTTTCTGATTGAAACATGACGAATAACTTAGACTTATTATATGACATAGTTGAATTATACTTGCATATAATAGAGTTGAACTAAGTTGGCGATGTTTCTGATTGAAACATGATGAATAACTTTGACTTATTATATGGCAGAGTTGAATTATACTTGCATATAATAAAGTTGACCTAAGTTGGCGTTGTTTCTGATTGAAACATGATGAATAACTTAAACTTATTATATGGTAGAGTTGAATTATACTTGCATATAATAGAGTTGAACTAAGTTGGCGATGTTTCTGATTGAAACATGACAAGTAATTTAGACTTATTATATGACAGAGTTGAATTATACTTACATATAATAGAGTTGAACTAAGTTGAATTGAAACTAGACTTGCCATGTCGACAGAGTCAAACTCATAATGGAACTAAGTACATTAACAGAGAAACCCAGGTTTAACGACTCGGATAGTCTTTGTTCGACAATGACGTAGGCGAAAGGCCACAAGTGCTTAATGTGAACATAAGTGAAACTTAGGTTCACATTGGGGTGCAGAGAGCTGGAGAATGATGAGTAAAAGTTTAAAGTGCTTAGGACTTGTTGAAATTTTACAAGAAAATTTACAAGTTAAAATTAAGCCGAGGTAATATTGAAAGAAGTACCTGACATATGTACGTGCCGAGATGACCAGGTTGCCAAAACTTGGGAAGGATAGAAGACAGAATTCTTGATAGAAGACAGTAAGTGAGAGTGAAGTGGCAAGTTTGAAGAAACAACACTTGTAAAAATATTTCAAAATATTTTTAAGTGTTAAGCCAAGGCCGAGATAAACAATCAGAAGGTATATTCGAGGTACTTTATCCCGAGGAGATTGCACAGTTAAGGTGTACTTTGAAGACATACAAAATTATTCTAA